>ML779151.1:196813-351928 GCA_009831015.1 Picea engelmannii | reverse complement strand
ACCTAGATTAGTCCAAAACCCTAATTCCTTAACCAGAAATAGAAAAACCATCGGCAAAAAACCATGTGCCGAAAAACCACCTAATATCATGTGGTCCGGGAAATATGTCGTCCCGGTAATATGTCGTCCCAAAAAAAAAAAATCAGGGGCGCTGCCCCCGAACCCCCGCAAGGGGGGCTCCGCCCCCCTGCACCCCCTCTAACCCCCCTGCATGCATACTACTTGTGCAAAGAATATAACACATACCCAACATTTATGTGGTTGTAATTTACACTTATCAACAACCTTAGGAGCTATATAACTCAAATTTGAACCAGGGCCAATTAGAATAGACACTAGATGATTGGTGATCATACCTTCCATCTCCACCATTGAAGCTTGGTGGTCAGCTTGTTTATTATCCAAGATTGCATAGATTTGCGGCACACTCCTGGCCACATCATTAATGGTGGTAGCTTCTTGAACGTTGTAAATTATCCGACTGTTCTATTGTCGGTGCAGGCAGTCCCTCAATAGATGCTCTTCTCCACAACCCCAACATTTCAAGGGTTCTTTATTTGGGTTATCAATCCTTCCTGGGGTAGATCCAAAAGGTTTATTTCCGCTCTGGGAGGGTAAATTATGTTGGTGTACACTTCGGGTTGGAAATCTCATCCTTGAGTCCTTTTTATAATTTCTAAATCTTGGATATTTAAACCCCTTTTTCTGTAATCCCGAACTATTCTTCTGCTTCCAGCCTTCACGAGGTTCTGTTCGATGCCCAAGTTGTTCATAACAATATCTTTTCTTTAAAATAGTGTCTTCTAGGGTCTTTGTCTCATCAAAATCAATCATGTTCTAATAGTCCTTAGGTAGTCCACTAATGAATCGTTGGACCTTTTCCTTTTCTACTTTTATATAGGGTACGTACCTCAGCAACTCGAGGAATCTACTGACATATTCCTCTATGGTGAGTTTCCCCAGCTTGAGTTCATAGAATTCTTTAGTCTTTTTGTCGAAATACTTTTTCGACAAATACTTCGTCCTGAAGTATTTCTCAAACCATTCCCAAGATAGGCCCTCTTCGTGAATCCCTTTTACATTCTTAAGGTATTCCCACCAAATGGAAGCCTTTCCATTCAAGTTGAAGGTGGCTACTTGGGCCTTCAAATTTTGTGAGAAGTCATGGACTCTGAAATACTTCTTTAGTCCAAGCAGCCAGGCCTCCGCTTCCTCTCCCTTCTTTATTTCACCGTCAAAAGAGGGTGGTTTGGCCTTCCTGAATTCTTCGAGATTATTACTCTTGGAATGCTTTCGCTTCTTCTGTTTTCTTTGGGAATAAGAACTAGTTCTGCTGCTAGAAGATCCCTCCGAGTTTCCAGCTTCCTTTCCAGAGGAATCGTCTGATGCTTGTCCCTTATCTTTGGGGTGGACCTTCCTCGAGGTGCTCTTCCCAGTGTGGCCACTTAAAAGACCATGTTTCTGTATCTTAGGTGGACTTCGACTTTTCTTTGTCCGTCGTCGGTCCGCTAGACTGGTTTCAGGTTCATGCTACAATTGTCTTTGTATGTCAGATAAACTCTACAGTAAGACTATATTAATTTTTGTTTGCTTCTCTTGCTCTTTTATCATCCTTTCGTTGTCAGCCTTGCAGCTCTGTAGTTCGACCATGAGGCTCCTCACAGTCTCAGCTAGATCTGGAGGGGTCCCTACCACCCTCCTTTCGTCAAACTATTTGTCTCTATTGTGGGAGCCATCCCCCACTTCGTGGCGAGTCTCCATTCTATGCGTCTGCAATTTCCCACGGTTGATCGTCCAATTGTGTGCAAAAGAAAAAAAAACGCTTGTTGTTAGTCAATATTTATATTCATTCATAACCAACAAATAATTCATATTTTTCACATGCATACACACAATAGGAGTTTTCATTCTTAACTTTGACTCGTGATTAAGGGGGTTAAGATAGAGGGCTACTCCTTTTAAGAGTACTTCGAATGGAGTCTTTGCGCAACCCGTTCATGATCCCAAGAAGGCCAAGTCTTATAACCATGCTCTGATACCAATTTGTCACACACCCACTATGACATAATAGATTTTTCACCTTTTTCTTTCTCCTTCTTTATTGAGGGACAGAGTTCCCGAAATTCCTACGAGGTCCAAGCGTAGGCTAGGTATTCCAATCGGGACCATCACTAAACCAATTCACTGGTTCTTTCATTAAAAATCCGTCATGTACAACTCAAGCACCAAGCGTGAGCTTCACCTCCATGTGATCATTGGTTATGACCCCGGGCTAAGCCAAGAGGCGCCTTTCACATTTTTAAACTTTGGAAACCATATCAGGACTTCAGAAATCGGGAGTTAGAAATGCAAGAGAGTCAAGTTCTTTGACTCTTCAAACCCCGAAACCCAAAATCCTATTCACACTAAGCCGACTTGGAGTTTCACATACCAGGATTTCTCGTACCGAAATTTCACAACTTGCGAAGACGAGGGGTTCATACCCTTGGGTTTCCCAGGAGCTGAAACTTTGAGGCCCATTTACACTAAGCTCCTTTCAGAGTTTCGCAAGTTTGGACTTCACGATGTATGAAGACGAGTGGTCCTGCACCTGGGTTTCTCGAGAGACGAAACTCCGAAGCCCATATATAAGCTAAGCTCATTTCGAGGTTTCGCAAGTCGGGATTTCGCGATGTGCATAGAAAAGGGGTCTCGCACCTAGGTTTCTCGAGAGACAAAACTTCAAAGCCCATATATACACTAATCTCATTTCGGGGTTTCGCAAGTCAGGATTTCGCGATGTGCGTAGACAAGGGGTCTCGCACCTAGGTTTCTTGGGAGCCGAAACTCCGAAGCCCGTATATACACTAAGCTCATTTAGTGGTTGCGCAAGTTGGGATTTCGCGATGTGCGCAGACAAGGGGTCTCGCACCTGGGTTTCCCGGGAGCCGAAACTTCGAAGCCCATATATACACTAAGCTCATTTCCGGGTTTCGCAAGTCAGGATTTCGCGATGTGCGTAGACAAGGGGTCTCGCACCTGGGTTTCCTAGGAGCCAAAACTCTGAAGCTCATATATACGCTAAGCTCATTTTGGGGTTTCGAAGGTCGGGATTCCGCGATGTGCGCAGACAAGGGGCCTTGCACCTGGGTTTCCCGGGAGCAAAAACTCCGAAGCCCGTATATACACTAAGCTCATTTCGGGGTTTCGCAAGTCAAGATTTCGCAATGTGCGTAGACAAGGGGTATTGCACCTGGGTTTCCTGGGAGTTGAAACTCCAAAGCCCATATACTTCGCGATAGGGGCAAGGTAAACTCACAGATTTACTACAATGGTAGTCTTTTCAAGGGGCTCACTCCGACTCTGGAAAGCAAGGGAAATTTCCCAAAAAGGGTGCCTTCGGGAGGATAAACCAAGGCATAGCATGAACCCAGTTAGATGGGTCGATCCTCAGGGGAATGGACTTGTATCTCGAACTTACACATTCCATACATTAACCGATTTGTAGTTATATCAATATAAGCATGCATCCATTATTTCCAATCAAAGCAAAAGGCAAACACTTCGATACAAAGACTATTTACGAGCATATAAAAAAATGAGCATGCGATCATGACATTCAATTCCAAATGCAAGACATAACACTTATCAGAAATTATGGATGTGATGCGAATGCTGAGAGAGGTGCTCATTTCCACCCAACCGTAGGCTCAATGATTCCAATTGGATTTACCACTAGCCACCCCTGAGATAGACCATGATGCTTTGAAACTCAGTCTCATACTTCCAGCTCACGGAAGTCAAGGAAAAAGGTTACTCCCCTTCTCCTCTGCTCATGACTCTCTGTATTTTTGGAGTTCCTCTGGTTCTCCTACCGTGATTCTTGTCGCGCACACTCTTCTCTCCCCCTACCACACTCCCTCTCTTGCTTTTTTTCCTAGAAGATTGTGTGTGGCACGAATTTCCCTGTCTGTGGTTAGGTCTGAGATCTTCTACGAATGGGCGGTTCAACCCCATCCCCTCATTTACTCTTGAGGAGCCTCCCCACCTACCATCTTGGCGGGTAATTCATTCTGGGGTCAGAGAGTGAGCTTTGGTTTTCTGAGCACATACAAACTAGTACGGTTTTGGTTTGGTGGAAGTTAACGCAACCATTCCCGACCCCTTCCACCACCTCTCATCAGCCATCGTGGTATATTTTAGCACATCCCCCTCCTAGCAATCATGCAACACATATCCATGATATAATTTACATTCATTGACCTTTTATACAAAGGTTTGTCAAATCAAACATTCACATCTTTGAGTTTGCCATAGTTCTTGGCCAATATAGTTATTTTTACAGACTGGGGGAAACAGGGTGTTAAAATATCGAAAATGTATTCCCCAATGTTGATCAGCCCGAGGACACAATCAACCATAATCCCCTAATGAAAATAAATGAGACCAATATTTTTGACAAAGATGAATCTTTCGTATTCCAAAGCATTGTTTTTTACAATGAATCTAAAAATTTAATTATTGAAAAGAGATATGTAATAAATAAGAAAGGGAAATATCGTTCAGAGATTAACCTTAGGAACATGTATCCCTCCCAAATCTCTCAAATTCACCGAGCAACCAGAGATTCTCTTGATGATTCCATTGGAGGCCTTGAGGCAGAGAATGCCAAACCGAAGGACCGAATTGAGGAATTGGAGGAATCTTTTATTCCTATCCCATTGCTTGTCAGTCCTTTAGCAATAATCGTTCCTGCCACCCCTGCAACCAAGTTAAAAGGATCCTCCAACCTCCTCACATCGTGTAGAGGCTATGTGGAGAAGAATATCAAGAAAATAATGGAGATAATTATTGAAGCCCGGGAAACATAAAAAAGTATAGCTTCCTTTGGAACGAGGGCACATGCCTTCTAGGAATATTTGCAGGAGGATTTTAAAAGTGAAGAAGGTTTCTATCTAGACGCAATCATCCCTTTTGGCATCAAGGTCGCCAACATGACATAAATGAGAAGAAGAGAAGAATATCTCCCCTCCCCAAACTAGATCAAACAATTAAATGCATGTTGGAAAGAGAAATTTAAGAACCTACATCTCATTGTCCAATCATGTGAACAAGATGTATCAAAGAAAGAAGAATTATTCATAAAGTTGACTGAAATAGACTTAGCCAGAAGTACCAATGAGGTCCAAGACCCCAAATTAATCCTCCACTCCTTGTTCTTAACCAAGAAAGCCTTCGATGAACAAGTTGAGATTTTTAAGGGGTTGTCTTTTGAAATTTTTTACGGCATCCTTGAATATGATGAGGATGAAGTGGACAACTAGCTAGTGGACTATTCGGTAAAAAATCAAGAAATTGAAGAGGCTCTGCGTAATCTTTCTATCGATATAAGGGAATTAGAAAGAAATATTTTCAACATAAAAAATTGGCATGAGATCAACGTGGCCCCCATGAGAATCTACATTGAATAATGGCTCCAAAGGGCAATCGACAAGCTCACCGACGAAGGGCAACAAGCGGTTGGCACGATTCCAGTAACCGTCGACGAGAGAAATAAAAAGGCATCAACAAGAAAATAACAAAGGGGGAGAGAGATACCATCATAGTATGTCTATACTGATCACATCTTGTTTTCTTTATCAATCCAGTTATTCCACCTCTTTAAATAGAAATGTCTAACCAAAGACTAATAACTTCCAATTTCTTCTTTCTAGGTCTTGTTGTCTATCGTCACCCACTTCTTCTTTCTACAATCTTATTTCTTGTACTTATTTCTTTTATGGTCCGTGGGAGCCCCAATCCCAATCTATATGACAAACACATTTAAATTTTGAGGAATATGTAACAGACATTATTATTTTTTGAGAAATTTCAAAGAAAACTATTTCAGGAACAATCTCGACGGTGCCTTGTAACCCTGTTTTCGGAATGCAAAGTTAGTTCTCTTTATGCATGTTGGTCGTATTCTTTTATTTTTATGTGCTGAAAAATATTTATCTTAAACTATGTTGGATGTGAGGAAATTGTGTTTATTTAATTTGAATGTTTAATGTGTGTGATTCCTGGTCCTATTTTCCATGAACCTTTATTTCAAAAAACAAAAAAAAAAGAACTTTTTATCGTTTTGTATTGCTTTAAGTCATCACGACAGACTTTCTCTAAGTCCCACATTTGAACTATACACGCCCCGGGAAAAACTTAAAAAGGAGTACCACATCTACAAAAACGTAGTAAAATTGACATCCTTGTTAGGTTGTCGTTTCGGTTCTAATAGATTCAAGGGTCAACAGACTTGTAAATACATCTGCAAGAATATTCGTAGAAATAAAAACCTTCAAAATGTTTTATCATTTCCAAAAAACAATCAATTGGATAGACATGTTACAAATATATCAGTTGGTACTATACTAAACTGTCATATTCATCTTACAAATATTTCAGTTCTTACAAATATTTCATTTGGATAGGCATGGTACAAAGATGCCCTCTTCCTGGAGAGAAATTGTAGATCAACCTCTAGAAAGTGGGCTTGCTGCTCATGGACAAAAGTTTCAGGAAAACATAATCTTCCTCTGTCTCGACGCCTTCTTTTCACAGAGTTTAAATTAACTTCAATGAGCTGAAAACTCGTGAAAATAAACAATCATGTTAGGTGTGTGTTAATATATAGAAAAAACTAGCAAACACAGAGGTCACACAAGAAGATCAAAGAATCTTCGACACTGAACACATTTTCAAAAACAATTATATGGGTTTTTTTTCCACCACTTATAACTTTATTTATCCTAACACATATAGAGACAGATAAGATAGATGATCTATTTAATAGAATGAAATGGATGTTGCTTGCTTTGTCCATGGGAAAAATTAAAGAATTGACTATGGAAATTGAAGTTAACTCTAAATATTGGGATGAAAGTCAGTTGGAAGTATACAAAGATCATTATAAATGAATTTCATAAATACATTAAAGAGATAAGACCTACAACGTAGGAATGCAAATTTCCAAGATGGCAAGCCAGACTCCAACAATATATCAAGTTACAAGTGATGGGGATACCTATGCTTTTTAGTAGCTATCTGTTGCACTACTGGTGATAGGAAAAATTATGGAATCTTATTAAGAAAATAAAAGAAAGATGGATTATGCAAAGCACAGTAAAATTAGAATGAGAATACTTTCAAAAACTAAATGGTTTCAATGCCAAAATTGCTCTAGGAGATCAACGCTCGGGCGCCTTCTCTTTCTGAAATGAATGTGAGTCGTCGATCAGTTTCCAATGTGTGATCTGGGCGACCCTGACACTTTAGCATCCCTCCTAAATTTTTACCAACCTGCCAATTTTAGAACTCCCTTGGCCATATTTAGCGATGGAACAAATTTCTCACAAAGTGACTTTCTCGCTAATTACTTGTTAACCCAATATTAATATAATATTATCATTAACTAATTCGGGAATTCAAGATTCCGACTCTTCAGGGCTCTGGGATTCGAGAGAACTGTGTTTGTTCTAAATGGAAAAATCCCAGAGTGACATTCTCTCGGATTCATGTAGCAACCCAATGTATTATAATGGCTGACGTGTTGCAGAGTGCCACTTGTCCTTTTCTACATGGATACCACATGTTTTGTCTGTTGCTTGCCATGTGTCTGTGATAATTTCCATGTGTCTCTAGTACTTCCGGCTTGTCATTCTCCCATGGTCCCTCCATACATGTGCATTTATTCCCATTCCAACCCAGTAGGGACTATGTTGCCATGCAACAATTGTTACATCTAGTGTAGTGTTTAAAATAATGTTATGATTTACTTATAAATAGATTATTATTTATTCAAACTTTCAAACAACCACACTAATCATTTTTATCACATCATCTTTGTGATACATCAACATGTCATAGCAATGCTATATCACCACCAAGAGGGATTGCATAGAATACACATTAGGTAATTAAAGTTGTATTTAATTTATCAGTGGAACTATGCACAATTTAGTGATCAACTCTAACTAATGTAGATCAATTTTAACTTCAGATTTATCATGGGTCTAGAGGGATTGAATCCCTTGAGGTACAAACCTTTCCTCAAGTTTTTTCAATCTAAAAAAATTCACCTCAAGGGACTTAGTCCAAAATTAGGATGGATTTATGATGGTTCTTAATGTGTGTGTGTGTTTACACATCTCCCTCATACTTTAGTAGCACACTATTAAAATATTTTAACCATAAGAAACTTTTTTTTTCCAGTTGTTTTATATATAGAGAGAGATGGAGAGAGTTGATATTAAAATATTTTACTTAAAGTGTACATTGAAATATTGTGTTTATGGTCAACACTGAAATATTTTTTTTAAATGTTGTGTGTCAATTCCATGTTAAGCACTAAATAATTGCACATTTCACCTAGAAGAATTTTTTTACTCTTTAAAAAGAAAAAAACTAAAACCATACTAGATCATCTTTATGTTATACACATAAAATAGATTCACATCAAAACATGGAGGGGATTGGCCATGATGGAAACCAAATCCCCTTGGTGATATTCATCAGTGTTTTCATGACAACACATTTATGATTTTTTGACCATGAAGTTGCCACAAAGGAAAATAAACTAAGATAAAAACCCATTATTGTTCATATCCATAGACACTTAACAAAAAATTCGAATCAAACCAGATTTCAAAAAGTTGGAGATCGGGGTTTCTCCTCTACCTCCACCTCTAGGGTCAAATATGTATCCTTGTCTTCTTTTGGGGTTGCATTTGGAGACTAGTAGTCAATGTCCAACACAATTAGGTTGACCCTGGTGTCACTTGAAATTAAGGATCCCTCCCCTTGTTTCCTTTTTTTATTCTTATTTTCTACTTGAGAAACATCGATCTTTATGCCAAAGATCATCTGACACATCAATTCAAACTTTCCCTCAAAGATGTAGATCACATGGAGAATATCCTATCACTCCTCTTTGTTTTTCTCCAAGGCTTGGGCCACCAAAGCCTTCACACAGTACGTTTCAACAATCTTGATATATTTTGTATCTCTAGTACGAGAGTAAATTGGGTCCTTCACCATGTCTTGAATTTCCTCTAGAATTTGAGCATTCATGTTCACTAACCGTTGAGCTCAAATTGCCGCCTCCACCTCCTCAATATCTTTCTTGGCTACCTCCAAACAATTCTCCTGAAACATGTTCCCAACTTCCCATGCATCACTTGTTTCTTTGATAGAGGAAACCATAACCTGAGAAGACGAAGCCTTGCCACTCCCCCTAGCCTTAGTTTTCCTCGCCTCCCCCCCTCCCTTTCCAACACCTATTTCCATCCCAAGGTCCGAGATAAAACACAAAGAAAGAATGGAGTTGACACGTGAACACAACACGCACAGACCCAACGAAATTACTAGAGCTGCAAACCAGCTAGAGAGCTCCCAGAGACTTCTCCTCGAAATACTATGCCCTTCCAACAAGTCTTGAAAACTTAAACTAAAACAACTCTCGAGACCCCAACCTTCAACACAACACAATGCCCACAAAACAAAGCCACTAAGGGACCAAAAATATTACCTATCAACCAGGCCGATTTCTTTTATGTGAGTCATCCCAAACTATCTTGCCAGGGCCAACCTCTTCTCCCAAGCCAATTTTTACCATCTAGCACCTCAGCTCAGAACACCTAAGGAAATAGCTCGTTACCACTCAATGTTCTCATCATCGCAAGGTCACCACAAATTTCCCTTATTAGACTATAATCCACCCCTTTCCTCTATGTACTTCCACCGTTCAATTCCGATCTCCATATCTTAATTATTTGTGTACTAACAATGCACCGCTCCTATGAAAGATCCATAGCATTCACCATTTCAAAGATTGGGAAGAGGGGTGACAAGCCCCTCTCAACCCAAGCCATCCACCACCTTACTCGTCTAAAATCTCACTAGTAACTCTCCCCCCGAAAGACGTCTTGTGCATGGTGGGTTGGCTCCTTGGTGCACCACATGGTTGTCTCGGGCCCTCACTGTTGACACCCACACCCCATATGAGGAAGAATTTGTTTACTAGAGAGAGAAAGAGAGAGAGAGAGAGATTTTACTTAATATGGACATTTAAATATGTTTTCATTATTAATATCTTTTCAAAATACCACATGTCAATTTCATGTTGAATATAAAAAAATTACACATCTCCTTTATATTATATTATAGAAAATGTTTCTCTACACAACTAGATCAATGTGAGTCTATCATACTTAATATTCTATCATACTTAATATTGTACCTTAAAATAACAATCGACCCAAAAAATAACTCACAAAACTATCAATGTAATGCCACCTTGAATAAATAATTTCTTTTATCATACCTTAAAATAACAATCAACCCAAAAAATAACTCACAAAACTATCAATGTAATACCACCTTGAATAAATAATTTCTTTGATCATATATAAATATAATGTCTCAATAAATTATTTATTTATTATATATAAATACAATGTCTAACTCATTTATTATGTTGAGATGTGAACTTTACAGGGAGAAGACGTATACTAACCTAATATTAATATTGTTTTTTTAATGAATTTTTTATATAGATAAAGAAAAAAAATTAATTTAATTTTAATTTAAAATTTATTAAAATTTGTTAGAAATAAAATCTTCTAAATACAAATCTCCAATTTTTACTTATATTTTGATAAATTTAATCACTTAATTTATAATAAATTTAAATTTATAATAAATTTAAATTTAATCATCGTTAATTTTTAGGGAATTCAAAGCTAAAATAAACCTTTGGATAGTTCCAAACTTGAAACAGATCGCAATTCATAAATAATCATCTTAACATATCAAGAAGATTGTGTTTTCCACTCTATGTATATATGATTACCTTCCACAACTTTATATCGTGACACTTGAAAAACACATAATAACTTCTCGTGACATTTAAAAAACACATAATAACTTCATAATTACAACACTCCACATTATAATAAAAAATAATACTTGTCCAAATTCGAGCAAATAGAAAAAAGCTAAAATGTAATTTCATTTCAGTCTGATGGGAAGGTTCGCACTGGCTGGCGTGGGGAAAAGCATGAAAAAATATAAGTCCACAGGCTCACAATGAAGACGAGGCAGATATGCAATAGAAAGAATAATAGGAGAACGAAGGTAATAATAAAACCAGAGCATATTTATCGAAATATCCTCAAAGAGTTGCAATATGGAGGACCAGATTACAGAGCTGTCGAGGCTTTGAGAAGAAGGGAGAATGATCGCTGGCATGCATTTTGAATATCTTCTCAGGAGGATTTTGTGCGATGGAGTATTCCTGGTACTCTGGAGGGAATAACCTGTCCTTCATTAACATGATGTAAAATCTTCTGATACTGCCATACCTCTCCTTGGATAGCTTCAGGAGCTCTGCCGAGACTGAGAATGGCGTCGGAGTTAGAAGAGACTGTGCAAGGTTCGCGTCCTGTGGTAGTAAGTAACACAGGGCAGAAACAAACTATTCGTCAGTAAAAAAAATAGTGGAGGGAAGAGGAGCTTGTATGGTCGTAGAAACAAACACACCGTGGGCATATTGGAATTTTTATTCTCACACATACCCACATCACAGCGCCAAGCTGGAATCCAATAGAGAGAAATTCAAGACTTAAATACCTCATCAGGGCTCTCGTTGTAGAGGTAGGGCTTGACATGGTCAAGAACCAGTGAAGCAGATGTGGGTAAGTCTGAACCTGCTTTCATATTTAGTATTACTACTCCATTTTCCACCAACCTGGGGAAAGTCTGCACACACATAGAAATCCATACTCCAAAACAATTCAATTCACCGTTAAAAGGGTTTGAACAGCCCAAGTAATGTCCATCATAATCGCATACATCCCTTTTAGTAATAAAGTATCAGGTTTAAAACAAAGAAACTAATTCTGCAACATACCTTTGGGTTCGAAGAGCTTAGGAAGCTCTGATTGTTGCGAGGCGCAAATGCAGAAACGAAGATTGCCTTAGAGATCTTGGTCGGATACATCTCCATCGCATATGATATTGGGCATCCAGCCAAGCTGTGACCTACAAGAATCACCTGCCACACATTTTTTCCAAGGACTTCAGTGCCCTTCAAAGGCCATAATAAAAGCAAGAAGAAGAGCACTTTAAAACCCATGACGAAGATCAGTGCTCTTCAAAAGCCAGTTTATGTATAATAGAAGTTGTCAACTATTCTTACAACCTAATGAACCAGGTCTGAAAGGCCTTATCTAAGGTCATCTATCCCACACCTTCTAAGAGGTAAGTACCAATTCTTTTATCCCAAGTCCAGGTCTCCAAAGGTCTTAAGGTCTCACCAGACATTGAAGGGTTGGTTATCCCAACCCAGTAACACCTCCGTGCAACCAGTGAATATCAGAATGCTATTCAAATTTTGGTTTTGAGCTGGTCAGAGCCAGGCCTTAAATGCCAACTCCCTCACTTTTTAAGTGCCCACATTCTCTCTGTGGCTTGGCAGGTCTGGGCAGGTCATTCTTCAGTAGCCTCCTTACTAGCAGGCCTTCCTGTGCTATTCAACTAAAATTCGATCCATCACATAACAAAAGGTTGAAAATATTTTGTTTTCCAAATATGAAAACAATGTAATGAGAAGCATCTTCTGAGATCATTCTGCAACTTCCCAAGCCAACATGGGTACTTAATAAAAGTGGACTATATTTGAACCCTCATCTTTCTCAACTTAAAATATGAAATAAAGTTAAAAAATGGCATCAAATGCTTGACCTTAGTTGCCTACTCTTCGAAGGCCATATCTGTTATAGTAAGGACTCTAGAGGAACAAGAAAAGGAAGCATCCTGAAAACTTCTAATATTCATAACTTGCTTCGACACTCATAGCCCTGTCTTCACTTTGGGTTTAGAGTCACTGTTCTCAAACCTTAAAATGACAGGTTAGATTCCAGAGAATCCAAGTACCTTTTCATCATTGCCGAGGTTGCTGATATAATCTAGCAGTGGCTCTGCATAGTGTGCAATTGATTTGACTTGATCTGTAGAGGCTGCCCTGTTTATCCCATTGGAAGTGAGATCCAGGGCAGATACTATGTAACCCTTCTGCTTAAGCAGAGTTACAACTTTATACCAACACCATGCTCCATGCCCAAGTCCATGAATCAACACAAAGTGCTGTTGTCTTCCTTCTCCCTCCTGATCAATCTCACCAAAAACAAAACTCAGATCAGCTCATCCTGGGATTGCATTATTACTTTCCTCCAAGTGGGAAACCGAAACAAAACAGAACAGAAGAGTCTGCTGAAGTTTTAGGAGTTGATTACCTTTATATGAATAGAAACAAGGAGCAATATGACACCGAGGCACCAAACAGTCCTACTCCATTGCAGCACCATCATAACAGTAGAGCAGAACAGAGACTCCGGTGGCTAACTTCTTCTGAGACAAATATCTGAGAATTAGACTGAGCGTTCTCTACAAGGGAGCATTAGAGTCCTTGATATATCTGGTAAAGGAGACGAGGGCCAAGAGCTCTGTGCCCAAAATATCTCAAAATTATTAGTCACATGGATGAAAATGTCAAAGTGAGGATTACAGAAAATCATTGAGGGATGTATGAGAAAAGTGGTAGTTGATTTGGATTGCCAACAAAATCATCATAGCTGTTGGTAAGAATTTGTTTAACCTAGAACATTATAATTATGTTAAAGCATTATAGTTACATAAGCTTTTGATTACAATGAAAGTAATTTTGCAGGGAATGAGAATCTGGTTGAAAAAGGTCACGGGCTTAATATAATTAGTGGGGAAAAGGAATTTTTGAGTTTAACATGTTATGAGTGGGTACATCAATATTAAAGTTTAATATGTGATGTTTGATTATATAAAATTTAACACTTTATTATCAAAAGTTTGATTTAGATTGATTATATATATAAAGTTTGATTTTGATTATATATATATATAGATTGATGAATTTTTCATCATTAAAACTGGGTGATATTAATTTATTAATTTACTTAGAAGTGACATGGTTATTATCATTTTTTTATTTTAAATTTTAAATCAAAATTAATTAATTTATAATTTATTTTTTAATAAATAATTAATATTTATTTTTTAAATGTGAAAAAATTTTACTCACTCTTTTACCATTTAAAATAAATGACTAAAAAATGTTATATATATAAAAGATAAGATAAAATGACAAAATTCTCATACATATACAAATAATAATATATATTATAATGTATAATCAATAGATAAAGTTGATGCATGTTTTAAATGTTTACAACTTTCAATCCATGCCAATGCATGGGAAAGAGACCCTTGTGACACTGAGTTTAATTGAACCTCACATGAAAAGAAAGTGATTCTTTAATATATGCTTTAATTTAATCATTGGTAAAAAATGTGCAATGTTTTATTGGGATGTTTTTTCATATCTGTAATATAGTAATTATGTATTAAGTTAATTATTGACTTAAGAAAAGGATAATTAACTTAAGGAAAGGTTTTTATAAGCATTTTTTCTTTATATATTTTTTAAATTAATAATTGGTTTAGTGTATGGTGGTTATACATTACTATTTTTGTAAGAATTGTGTAATGCAATATTCATATGAGTAAGGTTGGATTTGCAAAATACAAAGATAATTTGAAGGATTTTAAAGCTTATTTGAATGTATTTTTATATGGTTGTGAATTTTGGTGTTGCAACATTTTTAGAGAATTGTATAGAAAGATGGAGTGAATCCAAAAGTGTTTTTTAATTATAATCTCAAAATCAAAGGAAATACACTCTATTTTATCTTCTTCATAGAAGCAAGTCTTTCCCCCATTGAGATAAGGGCTATGACTAGGTGCCTAACGTACAAGACCAAGATAAACAACATGGAAGACAAGATGATTCCTAAGATTGCTTCAAACTCCACTCAAAACCACCCGCAACTCAAATGAGGTTGGCATAAAGATGCCAAGTCTTAGCTAAATCATTGGGGTATAAAGGAAGGGATCATTATGCAGAATAACTAGAATATTAGCATATTATTGCATCCAAATTTAAAGATAAATTGTGGTGTGATAAAAAAATATAGGATAAAAGAAAATTAAAATACTATAAAGAACTAATCAACCATAATCTAGAAAATCAAAAGTATCTCTCTATTTTGAACAGTGTAAAGAAGAAAATCAAAGTTTCCAAAATAAGGACAAACTCTCATGAGCTCCATAATGAAACAAGACATTGGACAATTCTTAAAATATTGTGGGTCGAAATAATTTGCCATCTTTGTGACACTAAGAGGATTGAAGATGAAAAACACTTTTTCTTAGATTATACTGTATATAGGTTCACATTAGATTTCAATTTCAAAATATTTGTTACAATACCAACCTTTCTAACATTTTTCCTCTTAAAGTTTTTAGAGTATAGAAATAGCATTTTAAAGAAACCCAAATAAATTTCCTTACCTTTCTTAAAATACGATAAACCAAATTTAACCTCAATAAACATTAACCATCATAATTATCATAATTTTAATTTATTCCTTAACTTTATAATATATGTTAAAATTTTATCATTTGTTAAAATGTCCAATAACAAATAATTTGAATATCAAATTTTAATCTTGTATATGAGAGAGTATATTTAAGATATATTCGGTGAAGATAACATATGTACAAGAATATCAAATTTTAATCTTGTATATGAGAGAGTATATTTAAGATATATTCGGTGAAAATAACATAGGTACAAGATCAATTATAGTGTTTAAAATTTTAATAAAATTTTATCCTTGTATATGAGAGGTATATTTAAGATATATTCGGTGAAGATATCGTTTGTACAAGATCAATTATAGTTAATGAGATTTTTAAAGGAGATGTAAAAGGAATGAAAGGACAAATATGATACTTTCGAAAGTAAGAATATAAGAATATCCTCTCGGTCTAGAGCAAACTTTAATCAATAAGACTACACATGATTAACAAACGTAATGCTTTAAATTAATATAAAATAAAAATACAAAAATTATATTAAAATTTAATTAAAATGAAATTGGTGTGTTTTTTTTTAAATATGAAATTAAATTTATTAAAATTTAAATTATTAAAAAAATATTTATGACTTATATACTATTTTTTTAATAATATAATTATAAAATATTTATTTAAAAAAATAAATAATTTAATAAATTAATTACAAAATAAAAAATTAATAAACTAATATAATATATATATATATATATAATTTAATGATATAATTATAAAATATTTATTTTTAAAAATAAAAAATTTAATAAATTAATTATAATATATAAAATAATATATATATATATATATATATATATATATATATATATATATATATATATATAAAATAATAAAAGAAATGTAGAGAATTATAAATTAAATATACTCATTATATTATTTGTTTTTCTTTTGATATGTTATCAAGCATCCCATCTTCTAACTTATAAGGGTATTATAATTTTTATGGTTCAGGAAGAATTTTAATCATCAATTGGCAATTGGTATAGGTTTGAAATTATTTGAGGAGAGTAATAATTTTTTTTCCATCATTTTAATTAGACCTTATTAACATCCATTGTATTTATTTATAAAATCAATATATCAACTAAACCCTACTATATTTGCATCCCATCTTCTTGTTTTTCTTTTGATATGTTATCAAGCATCCCATCTTCTAACTTATAAGGGTATTATAATTTTTATGGTTCAGGAAGAATTTTAATCATCAATTGGCAATTGGTATAGGTTTGAAATTATTTGAGGAGAATAACAATTTTTTTTCGATCATTTTAATTAGACCTTATTAACATCCATTGTATTTATTTATAAAATCAATATATCAACTAACCCCTTATTAACATCCATTGTATTTATTTATAAAATCAATATATCAACTAACCCCTACTATATTTGTATTTATCCATAAAATCAATATATCAACTACAATATATTATTTTCAAAATTAAATAATTTTAAAATGATTAATAATTACGGTCCATTAAAATTATTTTTTATTTATTCAATTATAAATAAAATAATTTTAAAAATACTTTATATAATTTTATTTTTAAATAATAATTTATTAAATATTTTATTATCAAATAAATTTGTTGTGGAACTAGTAAATATTATTAATATAAAAAAGTAAAAGTTAAAATATTTTTTATAAATAAATATTAAATTAATAAATTAAATTAAATTTATTGTCAAATAATGTGGAATACAAAATAAACTTAATCATGCATTAAAATAAATGTAATCATTACACTAATAATCTTATAATTTTGATTTATTCAATTATTAAATAAATTAACTTTTAAATAAAATAATTCATCAAATATTTTATATTATTTTATTAATAAATATGAATGTTATGAGACTTATATGTATTATTAATATTGATGATGATGATGGTGCCTAATGTTCATTGAGACCAAGATTGGTCTATGTAAACCTTAAGAAATGTAAGAGATTGCTTGAACTTCTTTAGAATGTTATTTCTATGCTTGAAAAGCATTAGTAGAAGTGTTCCAAGATCATTGCAGTTTTGATCACTTAGAAGGTTAGGAAGGTCGATATTGTGACAAATATTTTGAAATTGAGATCTAATTTGGGTATACGTAGTGCACTCTAGGAGAAAGTGATTTTCATCTTCAACACTCTTAGTGTCACAAAGGTGACTGATTCTTTCATGCCATGTTTTTTTGGGAATTGTCCATCGCCCATTTTCACTATGCAGCTCGTGAGAATTAGTTATTATTTTAGTAATATTGATTCTCTTCCTTACGCTAGTAAAAACAAAGAGATACTTTTGATATTCAAGATTAGGGTTGACCAATTATAGTATATTTATTTTATTTTATCCTCTAATTCTTTATCACACCAAAGATTCTCCTTAAATTTAGTTTTAATGATATTTTAATTTCATCAATATTATGCATAATAATTTATTCCTTTATTCCTCAATGATTTAGCCAAAATTTGGCATCATTCTGTCATCCCCTCTTTAGTTGCTAGTGATTTTGGCTGGAGTCTGAAGCAATTTTGGGGAGCCTTGTGTCATCCGTGCTTTTATCTTGTGCTTGTACATTAAGTACCTAATCATAGATGTGCTCTCAATGGGGGAAAGAATCACTCCTATGAGGAGGATAGGATAGGGTGTATTGCCTTTAATTTTGAGATTATAAGTGATAAAATTCTTTTGGATCTACTCTATATTTCTCTAGGATTATTGAGCTCTATATTTTTCTAGGATTCTTGAGAGATACTACATCCCCAATCTTCACATCCATATAAGATAATATGAGTGACAAGAGTATCAAAGAGGATATTTTTCTTATCCCATAGCCAAAGGTCCATTAATTTACAATTATTTTCAAGCCCGTGATAGACTTTCCACCCTCCATTTATCATTTTCTCAATGTTATAGTTCCAATTGAGCTTGTGATGTATATTGATTCCTAGATAATTGTACGAAGGCACTTCCTCCACACTATTATTGTCATATATGAAACTATCATAGGTGATATTTTGGGATTAATTATCATAACCTTCATTTTTTCATTGTTCACTGTCATCCTTGTACTAGAGAAGAAGTTATTGAGGATTCTAAGATTCTTACTGAGGTCATAGGGATTCCTTTCCATAAGAACAATATCATCGAAATATAGGAGAAGGATGATGAATATACTAGCAAGAGTCGGTCCAACACAACCTGTAGTTTCCAAACAATACTCTAACTTGTCAATATATATTCCAAAAAGGGTAGGGATAGAAGAAAGCCTTGTTTGACTCCAATATTATAGTTAATCTCTTCCAACCATCCCTCAGTGCTCCTAAAATTGGAAATAATGATCTCATACAACCGTACTGCAACAAATCTCATCTCAAAGGGAACTTTTAGCTCTTCTAACCTATCCCAAAGAATATTCTTAGGAACCGTGTCAAAATATTTCCTAGAGTCAATGAAATATCAAAGGATATTGGTTTTATTGTTGCAACACTCCTCTGCAATGATCCTAAACATGACAAGGTGGTCCATAGTTGAATGATAGCCTCTAAAACTGGCTTGTCTTTTAGCTCTTTTTCCGTGGCTTTCTAGCCATATGCTTATCTTCTTTTCCAAAATACTTCCACACAACTTGGATAAAATGGGGTTAATCATAATGGTCCTGTAATTGGAGGGATAGATTTTATCCCCACTTTTAAAAATAGGTATAGTGAGGATTTGAGTCCAGGGTTTAGCGAAGTCTCGCTTGACTACTAAATTGAAGAGCTTGTGTAGGTGAGGGATGAGAATAGGCCCTCCAATTTTCAATATTTCATCTTGGTAGCCTTCAATGTCCTTAGGTTTCTCGTTTGTGAGTCGTTTAACCCAAAAATTTATGTCTTCTATAGAAAAAAAATCATATTCTATAGAAATGTTTGGAATGTTGTCCATGACATTAGGGGATTCATAAATATTTTTAAAGTATGAGTTCCAATACGTCAAGGGAATCATACCCATTTATTTAGTTTTACGAGTCAAAATTTACCTCCAAAATTTCTTTGGACCTATCTTAGATAGGTGCAAAAGCTTCTCTTGTTTTATATTTATGTAGTGCCTTTTTTTCCTTTTAATCAGGTCTTTTTATCTATTAATCCCATTATATTTCAAAGACTTGTTACATGCATCCCTAATGGATTTTCTAGCAAGTTTACACTCATTATCATACCAAGGGTTGGAAATTCTATTTTTTCTTTTTACAAAACAAAAACACTTGTATAGAGAATTTTTTTATGGAAGTAGAGAGGATTGTTATAAAATTATGATAGATGTCTTCAATATTGTTCTCGTATAATAGAAGATCCAATTTAGTGTTTAATTCCTTTAAGAAGAGATCGTCTTTATTTTTGTCAAAAATCAAGTGCCTTTGGCTATTATAGTTCTCTTCAATGGGGTTTTTGTGCATGATGAAACTTAGAGTTAGTGTTAAAGGTTTATGATTAGAGTCAAGCTCATGGTTTTTTAAAAAGTCAAAGTTGACAATTTGATTATATACTTGGATATATGATATCACATAATCCACAACACTACTCTCCAACCCATGGATACAATTCATCTACTTAGGTTTCTTCCACTTCATTAGACCATTGCAAATGATTAGATCTTGAGAGTTGTAAAGCTTGATTAGCTTGGTACCATACAAATTCTCAATTAGGGATTCTAGATTTCTTTTGTATATATTACCTAAAACAAGGTCCTCATTTAGTGATAGAGGATCAAGGTTGGAGTTGTTGCTTAAGATAATAGCTTGATTAATTGCAGTTCTAGAATTCAAGTCTCCTAGAAGGAGGATATTACCTTCATTTCTCAGACTATAAATATCTTGTTCTAAGCTCTTATAGGGACAATTTTTATCTAGATTATTTTTCTTATAAAAGGTAGAATTAAGAGGCACGAAATACCAATTTCTATATACATCTTCTTAGCGTTAATATCTTAAATCTCCATCCAAATAAATTGTTTGAGAGGGTATTTCTTATGAATATGAATGTGAGGAGAAATGTTTGTTATTATGTAACAAGATATGCCTCCAATCCCTCTACGAGAGGATTTCTTCTTTCACTTTGACCACAATATAAATACTTCTATGTTAGGGATCTAATATTCCTCATACTCTCAAGTTTCAACGAGAAATACAATATCAATTTCACTAGGGATCCAACTCAATATGAGCCCTTTGTTCTAGGGAAATCCTTGACAGTTCCAAGAGAGGATCTAAAGTGTCCCAAATTTCTATTTATTATTATCTTGTTGGTCTCTACCCCTAATAATAACTCCGTGGTTCCTAATTATTGCCCATTTTCTTGATTTCTTGGCTTCCTTTACCTTTTGAACCTCCTTCCTTAATTTATCTTGATATTTTGTAATGCATTCTTCATTTATAAATATTCCTGACCCTTTTAAGCTTGGAGTTTTATTGAGTATGTCACATTTATGGGTATTAGAGCTTACCATAACCTTAATCAACCTATATTTATGTTCAATTATTTTTCCCATCCTTTTTGCTTCTATGAGGCTAGTTGTTTCAATTTGTGATTCATTTTTTATTTCATCCTTGACTATTCCTAGCATGTCCTCACCTTTTTGTTCTTTTATGCCAAAAATTATGATATTCAAGGCTATTTTATTACACTCATGGTATAACTTTATGAACGTATTCATTTCCTCTTTGATATGTTTCATATCCAATTTGTGTTCCATACTATTTATGACCAGTTTTTTAATTAGCTTTTATTCTATCTCTTTAAAATGGTCCCTAATATTACTATTTTCTTTGACCTCTTCTTCTTTCCTTGATTGTTTATGTTAGTTTTTTTTTTTTCTATTTCTTGTACTCTAGCCTCCATTTTCTATAGTTGAGTCTCAAACCCTAATAGTTTATTATCTATATGTTTCTGAATCTCATCTTCTAAGGATCTAAATTTAATATCAAGCATTGATTCTATCTCACTTTTAATTTTGGCTTCTCTCTCTTCTCTACATTTGTATAATTATTCTATATATTCATACATAATTTATAGGGTTACTTTGTTAGGACCCCTTTGATATATTTTGGTATCAGTGGTGAATTAATCATATTGAAAAGGAAAGGAAATAAATAAGAAACATGTGCACCTGATTCATGGTAGGGTGTGAATAGTCAGTCACATCATCAATCAGATATCAACTTCCGAACATGCCATAATGTATACACTACAAGTGAATGAATGTATGTATTCTCATGTATTCACCAATATAGAGTATGAAATTTTCACTGTAGAAAGTATATATTCACCAGAGAGAGAATGTATTCACCAAATCACAGAGAGAATGTAACCATAGACTGATTTATAATGAAGTTTAAATGGAAGAAAACCATAACAGAGATCAAATATAGTGCATGTGAATTTAAATCGTTGCAAGTTCCCATAGGTGTAGTGTTAATGGCCACAGATAAACCATAGAGTATAACCCCAACCCCATAATCACCACATATACATTAGCCTCTGTATGCTAAATTCTCTACATAAGTTCTTCAACATAGGGTTTGGATGCTTCAATATTCATCGCAAAAGTTCAAGCCGATCTGCAAAAGAAAATTAGTGTCCAAAGGTTTAGCATTCACTAGTTCAATATTATTCACTACATAAGTCACTATTCATAGATTGTATTAGGGTTCACCACAAAATCACCATTCAGAATTGCATTCCATGTAGATCGTATTTAGGGGAGAGTAGAGAAAATTCACTCTAGAGATAGGTTTAGTACAAATCATTGTAGGTTCAGTGAATCATTGTAGGTAAAATCTATGCATGTCATATTATTAAAAAGAAAAAAAGAAAAAAAGAAAGTTTATAAATAAGTATAAAATTAATAATTAAAAGTAGACATATTGCCAAATATTGTAAAAGACAAAATAAGATTAATCATACATTAAAATAAATTTAATCATTGCTCTAAATACTTTATGATATTATAAAAGTATGTTGTACAAATATTGAAATTTGAAGTTGAAATATAAGTTACTAGTAATTTTTTTTTTAAATGTTATTTTGAACTTAAAAACTTATACACTAAAATGAAATTTATTCATATTGAATTATTACTACTATTATTATGATCATGTCAATCCAATAATATTTCTTTGTGGTAGAGTGTCATACAAGTTAAGTTATATGACGTACTTTCTTTTCAAATTGTCAAATCATATATTAAAAAATTAATAAAAAATTGCATTTGTATTCAACTTTATTGAACAATGCAAAAATTGTACATTGTATTTAAAAAAAAATTAATGAAAAAATAATATTTTTTATGATTTGGAAATGAAAAATACATCACATCAACTTATTTTTATCCAATGAAAAAATAGTTAAATGTTATTTTGAATTTTAGAAAAAACACTTTAATAATGAATTATTTAGAAATATTGTAAATTTTGAGTATTTGTTTTTTGATACAACTAATTGAAAAACTAAAAACAATGGCCACTACCATAAGTAGGGACTAATAAGAAGAGAGTAAATCAAATAAGTTAATGATCAATATAATGAATTGAAATGTTTTAGTTCTAAATGAAATGGGTTGGATATAAGTTTCGAGTGCTTAGTGACACTTTTAGAGGCATTGTCAATTGGGTTGGATACTGCTTGTATCTCATGAGAAATGGGAATGCCAAATTAATTCAAGATGTTTAGTAGTAACATTGTTAATAAGAATTATAAATATACTAAAATCATAATTATCCTAATAGACTCACATACTTACGAAAAAATTTATACGTCTACTTATACATTTTGAGTCCCTAATATGAACAATATGAGGATCTCAACAACCTAGGTCATCGTGCAAATGGAGATGAGGTCGAGGGAGTTTAATTTTTGATTTTGATGCGCGCTGCTTTGAAAAGGAAACATGGAAAAGGGCAAGTAACTTCCTTATCTCCATGTTTCCTTTTATTCTAAAAAAGAAAGTAACTAAAAAGAATCAATAGCTGATATGGGGGGATGAATGTGAGAATAATATTAAATAAGGGAGGAGATTTTAATATTATTCTAATATTCATCCTCCCATATCAGCTATTGATTCTTTTCTCCTTAATTTTTAATGATGCTTTCAAATTTCCTCCCCCCTTTTCATCTTGTTTTTTTAACGGATAATTTTTTTCATCTTATTTATTTAACGACCAATTTCCCCCCGTTAATTTAAGTCTTCACTTAATTTAACTGACTAATTTTACTTCCATTTTTTCAATCATGTTTCTCATCACCATTTAATAATTTAATAATTTATCTCAACGATTACTTCCCATAAATTAATTGACATTTACTCTTACCCTTTCCCTCAATGATCACTTACTCTCTTATCCTATAAATGTAAAACTCAACACTCTTTTCTACCATATGATATTTGTATGTCCTTGATGATAGGTGGAGTGTCCACTCAAAGCGTTGGAGGTTTCGAAACCACAGACACATTTTTTTTCTAGAAAAATCTTAAGCAAGAGATTGGTTGCTCTTATGTCTAAGAATAGAGCAATCAAGCTAAAAAACATGGTGTTTTGTGTTCAAAAAACAGGACCGTGGAGCAATAAAATAAAACAAATGCGGAAACAAAACATAGAAGATACACAATACAATAGAGACACATATTTACATGGTTCACCCAGTGTGGGCTACGTCCACCGGAGAAATTGCCAGGTCCTTCCTTTATTATTATCCAGCATATGAAGGGATACAACTTACAACAAACCGGCTCTAACTTCCTCTTCTTTCTCTCACAGTCTCCTATCTCAAAATACAATATTCGCCATTATGCATAGCTGCAATACATTTCCCTCATAAAAGAGGGTTGCCTTCTAGGGAAAAAAACCCTAACATAATCTCTATCGTTAGATCTGCGACCTTATACTGAATGGTCCAGATTTACAATGAAATTACAATATACATTTACAAGGCAATTTTTCCTTCGGGGGCTCGCTTTCCCCCAGACCTCCCAGCCAAGGGGATAGCCCCCCTGGACCCCGCAGAGGGCGTACCCCTCCTCTGCACTCCCCCGCATGGAAGAGTGTACATACTTCTGGGGTGTAAATACTTCATGGGGTATAAACACGGCTGAAAGTAAAAGACCTCTGAATCAAGAAGATAATCAGGCTCCACAACCAACATTTTGTTGGAAAAAAAAAGTGATTTTGACAAGATGAAATCAATAGGTCCCCTATGAGGCTTAAGGTGACAAATATAGGTGTAACATATGCCCCTTCATGTATGAGGTAAAAAAAAAACTGATGGATGAAATACATTACCAAAGTACATAACAATGGGGTGGAATAAGGAATGAGCTTGTAGATCAGGTAACCAGGAAGTGCCTACAAACAATTGTGAACCAAAAATATATATAGATCATCCCCAAGGTAGGCATATCCATGCTCAAATGTAGAAAAAAAAATGGTCACCAACACAATACACTTTGGATCCATGAAATGATATGAAATACCATGGACATGAAAAAGTACAAGCTGGATCCATGTCATGAAAGAGATCATAGCCATGAGAAAATAAAATGTTGATTTATGTCATAGTATACATCAGGAAGACATCCAACACCAATGAGAGTGCCAATGGAGTCTTCAAAGTACTTGTACACTAGTGATATGCTCCATCGTAGCTTAGGAGGGGTAGCATAAATGAGAGGATGCACCCTATCTTCAATGTATTAAATTTAAACCCATTGATGGCACAATTCTACATCATGTGAATATATAAGTTGATGTTGAGCATGGTAGAAACCATCTAATCACTAGTCATTGATAAATAATGTTAATAGATGCAAGGGGAGCCACCGATAAGTATAATGGAACCTAAGGTACCTAGAACAATTTAGTAAGTGTGAATAGAGTAGATGATGTCGAACACTTGTATACTCGATCAATCAAGAGTCAATGAGGTAAACCCACTATTGAGCACAAGGAATCCTACCACTAAGGACTAGTTATCACTCAAATTGTAGGTTGGGAAAAGCCCGAACAAATACATGAGATGACGATAACTGTGGGAGATTCTACCCACTGTCACCTTAGATAAAACCTCCCCTCAATTTAATGAAGGATAAATCCAACACAAGGGGGGAATCCCAGGTGACCCTAGGAGGGAAATGAGATGGAAAGTGAGTTTATGGAAGTGATACCCCTATAGGTCAAACTACTAAGTGGAGAATGTCTTGGAAACAAGTCTGAGAGATGGTTAATGATTTCCAAGTGCTTGAGTACTTGCGAAAGATAGTTGTACCTGCCCAAGACACAAGAAGAGACAAGTATACAAGATCAAAGATTAAGTGGACAAGCAAGTTAATATTGATGTCCCAAACTACAACAATAAACACGAGAATATATTAGCAAGGATAAAGCTAATTACTGCATATTTAACCACTCAAAGCATCAAATATTTATTGAGAGATGAAGCACAAAACATGTATATTAATTCTCAATACTTTAGTACAAACTTTAGTGGTATTAGAGGGTTGTTGTATGATGTTTTTAGAGTATTTTTTTAACATCCAAATGGATGTATAAAATGTTTTCTACAACAACAAGTTTTAACCACTAAAACAAGCAAGTAATCCGACAAAAACTTCACTAATTAGCAGTAGAAAGATAGTGATGGCTTACTAGAATATTTCCATGGTTGAAATGCAAGTTAAATTTAAATATATAGAGTGATTTTTTGCATCCCTAATGGATGTAGATTTAAATTATGACATAAATAAGATATCCTTGGAAAAATAAGATTCCCTAGTGGCTCAAACAAGCTATTAGATCATAGAATTGATTCCACTTCAAACAATTTGAAAATATCGTAAAATCATGTTACCCAATGCAAGCAATTTTATTTCTCCAATGAAAAAATCAGATTTTGGATATAATAGTTGAATGTACAATATCCTTATGGGTGTAAACTCTTTTACTCCCTAGGGCATGCAAATCAAACTTAGGTAAATCTAGGAGGGTGTACACCCTTGTACTCCTCCTGGCAACCTTATCCCAAAATAATTTATCAACTAGAAATGGGATGAAACTTGATGGAGGGTGTATGCACTTATACTCCTCCTAGGGTTTCAACCAATAACACTATGAAACTTGCAATAAGAACTAACAAATTTCATAATTTTCTTACCAATTCCAAGAGAGATGCAGTATAAAACCCTAGTTCACCAAGCAAATTCCACCACAAAGAAAGAGAGTAAGCCTCCAAGAGGTGTGTACCACCTTAGCTCCATAATAAAAAAAGATAAATCACCAAAATACATTTGAGAGAGAGAGAGAGAGAGAGAGAGAGAGAGAGAGAGAGAGAGAGATCCAAGTTTTCCAAAGAGGGCACAAATTTCATCCAAGTATCTTCTCCAAGATGGGAGAGCTATGATGAAAATGAAATAGAAATGATCCTTATTTGTGAAAATCCTCTAAAACGTTTTTGTCCACTTAAATTTAAGGTAAACCAAAAATTAAGGGTCCAACAACCCTCAATTTACCCCTTTACAACTTTAAATTTGATTTTGCACATAAGAAAACCCTAAAATAAGCACGATGTCACCCCTTTAGGGCAACATTTTGGCACTTGGGGCAATTCATTTAGCTTGCAGGTGAAATGTTGGGCCTCCAAAGGCCTTCCTCTCATGCACTAAGGTCTCCTCCATAAATCCAAGGTCTCTTTCCACCTAAAAGGTTCCAACTGTAAAGTCAACCACACCACCACTCCAAACCCTAACCCTAGGGTGACATCAAGCCCTCCAAATGTGACATTTTGACCTCCAATGGAAAAATGTTGAGCTTGTAGGGGCTAGGTGAGGTCATCCAAAATGCCTCTCAAGCCTCCAAATGATTTCATCATCATCCAATGTGCATACCATGGTATCCATCCTATAGGCTTCATGCCCTAAGTAAGCCCAAGATAGGCTTGTTCCTCCAAAACTATCTACCAAGCAAGGTCATGCAAATACAATGAATACACCCTCAAAGGATATCCATTGAAACATATCATGATAAGTAAATAAAATCAATAAAAGAGTCACCTAAGAATGTGCATAAGAAAAAACCTCATCAAATTAAACAAGTGTTCAAGTACCCTATGCAACTTGCCAAGTTTAGGTATGGGGGGGTTGACAAAGTGACCTATTGGGTGAATCATCCCCTAAGTCAAGGAGTGTTTCCTAGGTGTACCCCCCTTTAAGACATATCTATAATATGAAGTGGATGGGGAAAATACTTTTGGGCATGTGGTTCATGATATAGAAGGGATCATAGTGTCTCATTTATGGGTGGCTTTGTAGAGGGTGTGTTGCACTTTCGTTTTCAATGTATCATTTTTCCAAGCCCATTTATTTCCTTTTGTTCTTTTACGATGTTTCCAGGTTGAAGCCAAGGTGGGGATTCTACCTAAGCATGAAAAACATTTCCCACCTTGAATTTACCCTGGTCACATTATGCTTCCACAAGTTGAAGACAATGTGTGGGACTTCTACCTAAGCATGAAAGACATTTCCCACACACACTCTAACTTGGTTGGATTTTTTTCATTTGTTATTTTTATCGAGTCCCATTAGTTTCTTATGAGAGACATTTAATTGTCTTTGCAATCCCTGGGTGAGCATATAGAAGGTTCATGATTGGATTTTATCTTTTTCCATCTACAAGTATTTGGGCCTTCAGTCCCTTCTTCTCATGAAATTGTTAGATTATTGAGAGTGGGGGTGAATCACTAATAGAGAAATTTAATCATTTTTTACCATAACATGCAAGTGTTATATGAATGTAGAATTATCATCCAATAGTTGCAGAGTAAATAAATAATGAACAAATGAGCAATCACACACATACATAGTACATCAATGTTTTACGTGGAAACCCAAAGCGGGAGAAAACCACATAATTCTTTTTCTTATATGTCTTTAAGAATTACATTCATTGGAAGCTCCAACTTCTTTTTTTTCCAGCTGCAACTGGAAGGAGGATCCAACCCCCTAGTTTCTCAGGCTATAAACTGAGGGAATATCCAACTCCCCAATTCTCTGGCTACAACCAGAAGGAGGCTACAACCTCCTATGTTCTCCAACTACAACCATGAGGTGGCTACAACCACCTTTCCTTTCCCCGTCCAACCTCCCTGAAATATAAGTAGAATGATGGAGCCACTGTCACACTGTCACTGTGAGATATACTGCTGTAAACTTGTACCAATCAACCTGGAACAAACATCTTGTACCAATAACTTGAACCATGTATCAACCATTTATCAACCTGTACCTCAATCTGTAATCAAAATGTACCATAAAAAAATGCATCAACCATGCACCAACCTGTACCAAACAACATGTAATCATCCTGTAACATAAACAAGTGCATAAACCATGCACCAACCTATACCTCAACCTGTACCATGAACAAGTGCATCAACCATGCACCAAACCTGTATGAATAACATGTCAAAACAACTTTTCCAAACAACCTATCACAACAACCTGTTTCATCAAACTTATCAACCAAATCAGATCTACTCACCAAGACAACTGTCAAATATGTGCATCAACCTGTACCATGAACAAGTGCATCAACCATGCACCAAACCTATATGAATAACATGTCACAACAACTTGTCCAAACAACCTATCACAACAACCTGTTTCCTCAAACTTATCAACCAAATCAGATCTACTCACCAAGACAACTCTCAAATATGTGCATCAACCAAGCATAACACAACAACTCATAATCATCACCAAGATCAATATGTTCTTCTAATAATATACCTATACAAGTATGCTACATCATCCATAAACCATGTGTCAACAATACTACTAACAAGTTCCTCCAACCATGTACCAAGTATGTACCAATCATGTATCAACTACTCATCAACTATGATACATCAAGATGTACCAAGATCATCAACTATACACTTCATGTATGTGCCAACTCATAAACTACTTGTCTCAACCATGTACCCAACATGTACCTCAACCAAAATCCCTCATCAATTTCATCATCCAAATCTGATTTGTAAATGATATGTAATAGACCCGATGTATATGATCACATACCTGCAAACCTTCCTTAACTTTAACAACAAGATACTAGCATTTTCATCAAACTTTACTTTAGTCTCACATGACTAGTTTTGGATTAGTCAACAAACTTAACTTGAAATAATCATAACTATGTACCTATAATGAATAAAGAGATGAAAATAGTACACAATGTTCTTCAGTGTGTTTTTTTTAATTCTTACAAGTGTCACTACTTGGAACCTCTCAGAAAATGAGTTATAGCAAAAATGACATACCTTGTTGAATTCTGGCTTATTCTAGAGAGCGAACATGTAGAGTGTGCACTGCACAAAATATTTGTTGTATGGATCTAAAATTTTACAAAGTATACTACATAATGTACTATAACCAACACATTTGGGCTTACTGAATTTGTATATGTTATGAATAAGTTATGATGTTTTTACCTGAAACACTTGTTTTAGAATAGTTTCAGGACTAGCCACAAACCCTATTTTCCGCGGAGTGTAACTCCAAAAATAAAATGACCCACAAGCTAAAATTTGTACCACAGCTACTTGGATATGTTTCCTCAATGGCCTATGAATTTCACATTCTGAATCATTCTAGAAAAAAAATATTGTGAAAATGGTGAGATGACCTATAAATAACATACCTTAGAAAGCATCATCAAAAGAATTTATCCTCCCTTGAATTTTGTCTTTCTTTACTTCACCTTCCCTCTGAAATTCGGCTTAGATATCCTTTGGTTACCTCAGTCACCTATAGATATTCAATATTTTCAAGTGTGATTAAAATGAGAGAGCCTTGCCTCTTATTTATACTTTCATGTAGCTTCCTCAAGGGGTTACCTTTTAACCATCTTAACCCACTTATTTATTTTAGGGTTAACCCACTTCTAATTTATCCATTAACTTTATTATTTAAATAATTTATTTTGTATTCATTTTGAATTATAGTACACTCATCACTTCACTTTATTATTTACCTTCTAAAACCTCTTAAACCACTTTGACTACTTTGACCTTTTGGGGCTTGTAGATGACTCATGAGGGTAACCCAACTTCACATGGACATAACTCTCTAATCGTGAGATGTTATGTGGCGTTCCACATACCACTGGAAATTAAATGACATGCAATATCCATTTAGAATAGCATTTCCTACAAATATATCAAAACTCATACCATTATCCATCAAACAAACTTGGGTCCATTACCCAAACCTGGGTTCTCCAACTTCTCATGGCCATAACTATCCAACTGTGAGGAGTTATGTGACGTTCCACATACCAATGGAAATGGAATAACATGTACTATCCATATAGAATAGTCTTACCTTCAAATATATTAAAACTCATACCATTATACATCAAACAAACTTGGGTCCATTACCCAAACCTTTGTGCTACCAGAATTCGCTACCAGACTTTAGCCAAGGGTTGACATCAATCACTAAGGGTTGAAATCAATCTACAATATCACTCTCCAATGGTTGACATCAATGAAAACCAACAATCCATAACAATTGTCCATCAACCTAAGTCAATTGTCTGACAATCTCCCCCTTTGGCATTGATGGAAACACCAACATTGATGGCAACACTTAGTCATGATAACATTCATGCTTATACTCACCAATGTTTCTATCTCTCCCACTTTGACATCAATGGAAAAGGGTATCTCCCTTTGGAGATGCTCCCCTTGACTGAACTATCCTTAGGATGCTCCCCCTATCTACATGCCTTTGTGCTCTCTTTCTAAGCATTTCTATCCTGCATCTGATAAATCTCTCCCCCTTTATCATCAATGGAAAAGGTATCTTTCCATCCGGGGCTGCTCCCCCTAACTGAACTATCCTTGGGGATACTCCCCCTGACTGAACTCTTCCTGAAACTGACCCCCCAACCTAAACTGTCCTCTTTATGGTGCTTCATCGTGTAAATATAAGACATTTAAGATAAGCATTTAAAATTATTCATTTTGGAGTAGAAATTACTCTGAGTCTCTGGTGAAAATACTCAAAAGATTCCCTTAGAAGCAGTTTTGTAAAAATGTCTGCCACTTGTTCTTTTGTGCCCACATATTCACCTCTGATGTTCTTATCTGCAATCTGTTCTCGTAGAAAGTGATACTTTTTTGGAATGTGATTATTCTTAGAGTGCATCATCGAGTTCTTTGAGATAATGATGGCATTTGTATTATCACAATATATTGGAATGGACTCATCATGCTCAACCTATATATCTATGTAGAACACTGCTCCACTGGTGCTTCATTAGTCATCAATGCAACCTTCCCAAACTGCATTTGTGTAGGTAATAAGTGATAGATCCTTTCCTTTTGGATACCATAATCCAAACTCTTATGTTCCATTGAGATATCTAAAAATCCTCTTTACTTCTAAGACATGTGATTCCTTTGGTGCTACTTGAAATTGTGCCACCTGTATAACTGCCTGCATTACATCTGGTCTAGATTTTGTCACATATAGTAAACTACTGATCATTGACCTGTATTTCCTCTGGTCTATAGACTTTGAATCATCATCTTTTCTCAACTTGCAACTAGTTTGCAATATTCCATTCCGAACCTCTTTAGCATTTATCTGATATACTTAGTTTGAGAAATAGAAATTCCTTGGTTTCTTTGACATATCTGAAGACCCAGAAAGAAGGATAGTTCTCCCAGTAATGACATTTCAAATTCATTCTGCATATCCTTTGAAATTTTCTGGCTTAATTTGTCATTAGTACTTCCAAAAAAAATATCATCAACATAAATTTCAATTAATAAAATACTACCTTGAGTTACCTTGATGTAGAGGTTAGTGTTTGCGCTTCCTTTCCATAGTTCGTAGGGAGTTTTATCATTGTTGTTTCTGAGCATTACTCTGTTTTGAATGTGAATTATTGTATGCACTGCATGTTTCCACAAAATATCTGTTAATTTGGAATCCATTAGCATTTTTTGAGCCATTTCCTATGTAATTATCATCCATTATGATAATGTTACTTTTTCTTTGAACCACTCTTTGAACCAATCTATGAATCCATACTCTCTTACATACTGTCCAAGACTATACTTGCACAATTGTCCATAATGTTGACCCATTTATCACTATATTATCATGAAGTCTTGATTAATCCATCAAATTGTACTCTTGCTAACTGAATGCTCTGGATCTGTCTTCTCAAACTATGCAAGCTACTCGAAGGATGGTTCTTTGGTATGTCAAAACTATCGCATATACTCCCCTTGTCTAATATTCATATTACCTAGGAGTCTCTAAGCTAGATAGATCAGAACAATTCTTTCTTTGATGTGTATTCATCATCATCTTCATTGGTAGATTCATCATCTCTCTGAGCTCTGACTTCTTTCTTTATATTCATGGATTCATATTTCACTACAATGCCTGAAAGTAAAATCTCTTGAACTTGTTCCTTATTTATCTATCCTTCTTTTATTTCAGTTATTTTCCAAACCTTTCTGTATCTGACATCTTTCGTTTTCTCTGTAGAATTTTATTCATCTCTTTTTATTGCCAATCTTGCAATCTATGGGACCTAGTCTTTGTTCACTTGTTCTTTGTGTTTTCTGATCCATACTTTCTTATATCTGATATCAGTGTTCTCTTTCATGGAAGTATCGATCATGCTTCTACAATCACTCGCTATGTGTCCATAGTTATGACATTTGTAACATTCAATGTTACATGGGGCCACATATTCACTTCTTGCTTGAAGATTTATTTTATAATCCCTGGAATCTGCAACCTTATGTCCAAAATTAGTACAATAAAAACAATGACCATAAAAGAAATGTGCATACGTGGTAGTGAATGATCTTATTTTTGGTGTAGTCCTTCTGAATTTCTGCCTTGACTGATCATGATCATGATTGAATCTTCTTTGTGGCTTGAAAATGAATGGTATTCTTAAAGATGTATCTTCAATAGTTTTCTTAGATTATGGTTGACCATGATTCTTTCCTTTGAGTACTTATGCATAACTCTTTTTAGTTTCTTCATTCTTCATTTCTAGCAACCTTGAGTGCTTCTCTTCATTCTCTATAACTGATGTGGATGTTTCTGTCTCTTCAACATTCTTGTTGAGCTTGACAATTTTACTTCTCAATATGACAACTTCTTCTTGAAGCTTCTCAACCTCTTCTTCTTTCTTCATTATCTGAGACTTCATGACTTCTTCTATTCTTTTCGCTTCTTCAAGATGAATTTTTAATGTGATTATTTATTCTTCAAGTCCTTTCTCTTCTTGACCAAACTCTTCCTCAAGATGGTTTAGATCGTTAATTCTTTCCTTAAGATGATTTGTCAATATCTTCTCTCTCATTTCTACTTCTTCTTTCTGTGCTTCTATGTTGGATTCCAAATACTTCTTTTGATATTCAATATTTTCTTCGATCTTTCTGGCTTCTTCTAGCCGAGTTCTTAAGTTCCCGATGACCTGTTGGGGTTATTCAAAAATGTGAACACTTTCCTTTTGTTTCATCAATTATTTCTTGAGTGACTTGTCTTCTTCTCTTAGTTCATCTAAAGAACTAATCAATTCTGCTTCATAAATGTCTTCCTGTTAAATTAGTTTTTCTGTTTCATTTCCTTCATTGCATTTTATTTCAATATGTACACGTTTTTCACAATTAAATTAAAAAAAACATATCTCTGGTAATTATGTACTCTTTATCTTTTGAATCTATTTGACATGGTGAACATAATTCTTCTTGATCTGTATCTACATCTTCTTTGGCATTTTCTGAATCTGCGATGGGTGAAGAATATATGTCATGTAACTTATCCCAAAGTTCTTTGGCTAATGAACATTTACCAACCTTTTCTCTTACTGGATTAGGTAATCCTTCCCAGATGAAATCCATTTCTATTTTGTTATTCTTCTTCAATTCCTTCTTGGCTGTTGTCTTTGCCCTTTTTGAACTATCATATCCTGTAACAACTGATAGTCAAATATAATGTCCCTATACCTGTAAAAATACTTCCTTCCTTCTACTCCACATTTCATACGTAAAACCATTTTGACCATTAAACATTGGTACTCAATTCTTAGATTAATCCATGATCTCCTTCTAGTGGTTAAATTGTTTCCTGAAGGAACCGACTCTGATACCAAATGTTGGATTACTGAGAAGGGGGTGAATTAATAACAGAGAAATTTAATAATTTTTCACCATAAAATGCAAGTGTTATATCAATGTAGCATTATCATCCAATAGTTGCAGAGTAAATAAACAATGAACAAATGAACAATCACACACATACACAGTACACCAATGTTTTACGTGGAAACCCAAAGCAGGTGAAAACCATTGAATGATTTTTCTTATATGTCTTTAAGGATTACATTCATTGGAATCACCAACTTCTTTTGTTTTCCAGCTGCAACTGGAAGGAGGCTCCAACCCCCTATTTTCTCAGGCTAAAACCCAAGGGAAGCTCCAACTCCCCAATTCTTTGGCTACAACCGAAAGGTGGCTACAACCACCTGTCCTTTCCCTGTCCAAACACCCTGAAATATAAGTTGAATGATGGAACCACTATCACACTATCACAGTGATATACTTCTATCAGCTTGTACCAATCAAACTGCAACAAAAAACATGAACCATTAACTTGAACCATTCATTAACCATGCATCAATATGTACCTTAACCTGTACCATAAAAAAGTGAATCAACCATGCACCAATCTATACCAAACAACTTGTAATCAAATTGTACCATAAACAAGTGCATCAACCATGCACCAATCTGTACCTCAACCTTTACCATGAACAAGTGCATCAACCATGCACCAAACCTGTATGAATAACCTGTCACACCAACCTGTCCAAACAACCTATCACAACAAATGGTCTCATTAATATTATAAACCAAATGATATCTACTCACCAATATCATTCAACAAGACAACTCTCAAATATGTGCATCAACCAAGCATAACAAAACAACTCATAATCATCACAAAGATCAATATATGCTTCTAATAATATACCAATACAAGTATGCTACATCATCCATAAACCATGTGTCAAAAATACTACTAAGAAGTGCCTCCAACCATGTACCAAGTATGTAACAATCATGTATCAACTACTCATAAACTATGACTCATAGTATGTACCAGCATCATCAACTATACACCTCATGTATGTGACAACTACTTGTCTCAACCATGTACCCAACATGTAACTCAACCAAAATACCTCATCAATTTCATCATCCAAATATGATTTATAACTCTATAATAGACATGGTTTATATGATCACATACTTTTAAACCTTCCTTAACTTTAGCAACAAGAGACTATCATTTTCATCAAACTTTACTTTAGTCTCACATGACTAGTTTTGGATTAGTCAACAACCTTAACTTGAAATAACCATAACTATGTACCTATAATGAATAAAGATCTGAAAATAGTACAAAATGTTCTTCAATGTGTTTTATTTAATTCTTCCAGGTGTCACTACTTGGAACCTCTCATAAAACGAGTTATATAAAAAATGGCATACCTTGTTGAATTTCGGCTTATTCTAGAGAATGGACTTGTAGAGCGTGCCTCGCATAGAATATTTGTTGTATGGATCTGAAAAATTGTAAAAAGAATACTACAGACTGTAATCTAACCAAAAGTTTTGTCTTACGGAATTTGGATTTGTTATGAAGAAGTTATGAAGTTTTTACCTGAAATACCTGTTTTAGACAAGTTTCAGGACTAGCCACAAACCTTATTTTCCATGTAGTGTAACTCCAAAAATACAATGACCCACAAGCAGAAATTTGTATCACAACTACTTGGATCTGTTTCCTCAATGGCCTCCCAATTTCACGGTCTGAATCATTATATAAAAAAATTTATTGCGAAAATGGTGAGATGACCTATAAATAACATACCTTAGAAAACATCATCAAAAGAATTTATCCTCGAATTTCGGCCTTCTGTACTTCACCTTCCCTATGAAATTCGGTCTGGTGTACTTCACCTTCCCTATGGAATTCAGATTATATATCCTTTGTTTACCTCAGTCACCTATAGATACTCAATATGCTCAAGTGTGATTAAAATGAGAGAGCCTTGCCTCTTATTTATACTTTCATATAGCTTCCTTAAGGGGTTACCTTTTAACCATCTTAACCCACTTTCCTTATTTTAGGGTTAACCCACTTCTAATTTCTCCATTAACTTTATTATTTAAAATTTTTATTTTGTATTCAATTTGAATTATAGTACACTCATCACTTCGCTTTATTATTTACTTTCTAAAATCTCTTAAACCACTTTGACTACTTTGATCTTTTGGGGCTTCTAGATGACTCATGAGGGTTCTCCAACTTCACATGGCCATAACTCTCTAACCGTGAGGGGTTATGTGACATTCCACATACCAATGAAAATAGAATGACATGTACTATCCATATAGAATAGTCTTGCCTAAAAATATATCAAAACTCATACCATTATCCATTAAATAAACTTGGGTGCATTACCCAAACCTGGGTTCTCCAACTTCTCATGTCCATAAATCTCTAACCATGAGGAGTTATGAGACGTTCCACATACCACCGGAAATGGAATGACATGTACTACCCATATATAATAGTCTTACCTTCAAATATATTAAAACTCATACCATTATACATCAAACAAACTTGAGTCCATTACCCAAACATTTGTGCTACCAAAATTCGCTATCGGACTTTCTCCAAGGGTTGACATAAATCTACAATATCACTCTCCAATAGTTGAAATGAATGAAAACAAACAATCCATACCAATTTTCCATCAACCTAAGCCAATTGTTTGACAAAAAAGAGGGACAATCATGATCCGAATTATTTTCGACAATAAATGAGAGCAAAGATATAATAAAGAAATGTACAGAGATATGTCAGATATCCAATAATATTACATAAATGTATCATAGATGAAACCATAAATACATACATACATTAATACACAATTTTCTATTAATGAGCGAAAATGTACAAAGACTGTAAAAATACAGAGTGAAAGACTCGCTAGAATGGTGGCAGCTTATCTCTGAGAAGAGATGTGTTTGCTACTCGCATTCGAAAGAAGATGATTTTACAATGAGGCTACAAAGGAATTTTTATCATAAATAAAATCCAAAACCCTAACTCCGAAAGATGAAAAACCAACAATTTTGTGGACCCCATTTTGGATAGTTTGGTGTATCAACTTCTGGGGGGCGTAACTTTGACATACCATCTCTATTTGGGGAGCACGATAACTCGTTGAAAAGGTATCATTGAGGAGATTCATTTTGGGGGCTCAATTAGAGACTTTGGTCATCATAAAGAATCTCGATCCCGAAAAATATTCATTTAGGCCCTCAAAATGGCCCCGGAAGTTAAAAACTGCTAAAAATAGTAAATTACAAAAATTGTAAGAAAAATGTTTTGAGCCAATTGGAAAAGGTGGGTGGCCATAGATATCCACCTAGATCAATCCTCCCTTCTTAGGAATTAATGGTATCCATTGCGTTGAGTGTCCAGGGGAGAGGGAAAAATATTTGCTGAATTTGCATCTTGATGAGCTGCTTTCCTTGTTGGAGGAGTTATGTTGCTTAGCTTATTGAATACTGTCATGAACCTATGGTTGGAAGGGTTGGAACTAATTAACAAGTATGGCTACATGATATACCTATGTGAAGAAGGAATATTTACACTTTGTTGCAATCTTGTTGACCTTCTTTTGTTGAATAGAAGGTGCTTAGGCCGAGGTTGTAGTGGTTGCAATATCCTTTTGTTCACCTTTTGAACATATTGTGAAGAAGTTGAATTTTGTAGTATGAGATACTACCTTGCGACATTGGTTAGGTGGGACAATAGTTGGACCTACCTCTAGTATCCTGTAGAGATGACCGCCCAGAGCAAAAATGACACTACAGGGTCGATACTCATAGATATCATGGCGCTTCCACATATATGGCTGGCCCAAGAAAACATCATAGACATCTAGTGGGGAAACATCACATAATACCTCATCCTTGAAGGGATAGATTCCATATGGAAATCGACACTGGTGGATGACACGAATATCTCGTCCCTGGCGAAGCTACCCAATGTTGTATGGTTGTAGGTGTGGTGTTGTTGACAATCCCAATTGTTTGATGACCTCTGTTGATATGAGGTTCTTATGGCTTCTGCAATCAACAATAAAATGAAGCGAGGTCCCCTTCACCCACATCTGTGAATGAAAAAGGCACTCCCCCTCTTCAAGATATGTGGGTTCTTCTGATTGAATTGTTGTGGGCGCAACAATAGCAGTGGGGTCTGCGTCGATGATCTGTCTTCTATCAATATTTTCTAAATCAGATTCTGAATTAGGTTTCAAATCCTTGTCTTTGATCACAACCATCAATGACTATTTTGAACGAAATTCATCGGTGTTGTGCCAGGTGATTTTAAGGAAATCAAACTATTTTCCAGTGTCCTTCTTCGTCTTTCTGTGACCCTTCTTTTCATGTTGCTTGGACTAGTTTTTGGGGGATTGTTTAGTAGGGTCAACTTTATCATACTTTGGTTGTTGGATTACTGAGGGGGGGGTGAATCAGTAATAGAGCAATTATAATTCTTTTTTTCCAAATAATCCAAGTGTTATATCAATGTAGAATTATCATCCAATAATGAGAAATGAACAAATGAACAATCATACACATACACAATACACCAATGTTTTATGTGGAAACCGAAAGTGGGAGAAAACCACATAATGTTTTTTCTTATATGTCTTGAAGAATTACATTCATTGGAAGCACCAACTTCCTTTGTTTTCCAGCTACAATTGGAAGGAGGCTCCAATCCCTTAATTTCTCAGGCTACAACCTGAGGGAAGCTCCAACTCCCCAATTCTTTGGATACAACCAGAAGGAGGATAAAACCCCCTATGTTCTTCGGATACAACCGGAAGGTGTCCACAACCACGTGTCCTTGCCCCATCCAACCACCCTGATGTATAAGTAGAATGATGGAACCACTGTCACACTATCACTGTGAGATATATTAATGTAAACCTGTACCAATCAACTTGAACCATGCATCAAGAATGCATCAACCTATACCTCAACCTGTAATTAGCCTATAGCATTAACAAGTGCATCAACCATGCACCAACATGTACCAAACAATCTATAATCAACCCATACCAAACAACCTGTAATCAACACGTACCATAAAAAGTGCATCCAACCATGTACCAAGTATGTACCAATCATGTGTCAACTACTCATCAACTACGACTCATCAATATATACCAACATCATCAACTATACACCTCATGTATGTGTCAATGCATCAATTACTTGTTTCAACCATGTACCCAACATGTACCTTAAACAAAATACCCCATCAATTTCATCATCCAAATATGATTTGTAACTCTGTAATAGACCTGTTGTATATGATCACATGCCTGCAAACCTTCTTTAACTTTAATAACAAGAGACTAGAATTTTTATCAAAATTTTGTTTAGTCTGACATGACTAGTTTTGGATTAGTCAACAACCCTAACTTGAATTAATAATAAATTTGTAGCTGTAATGAATAAAGATGTGAAACTGATACAAAATTTTCTTCAGTGTGTTTTATGCAATTCCTCTAAGTTTCACTACTTGAAACCTCTCAGAAAAGGAGTTATAGCAAAAATGACATACCTTGCTAAATTCTGGCTTATTCTAGAGAGTGACCTTGTAGAGCATGCTCCACACTAAATATATTATGAATCGATCTGAAAATTTAACACAACATACTGCAGACTATACTCTAACAAACACATTTAGTCTTACTAAAATTGGATATGTTATGAAGAAGTTATGACATTTTTTCCTGAAACACCTTAGAAAGCATCATCAAAAGAATTTATCCTCCCTTGAATTCCAACCTTCTTTTCTTCACCTTCCTTCTGAAATTCAGCTTAGATATCCTTTGGTTAACTCAGAAACCTATAGATATTCAATATGCTCAAGTGTGATCTAAAATGAGAGAGCCTTTCCTCTTATTTGTACTCTCCAAGTAGCTTCCTTAAAAAATCTTTTAGGTCACTTCGCCCACTTTCCTTATTTTAGGGTTAACCCACTTCTAATTTCTCCATTAAATTTATTATTTAAATAATTTATTTTGTATTCAATTTGAATTATAGTAAACTCATCACTTCAATTTATTATTTAACTTCTAAAATCTCTTAAACCACTTTGACTACTTTGACCTTTTGGGGCTTCTAGATGACATATGAGGGTCCTCCAACTTCGTAAGGCCATAACTCTCAAACTGTGAGGAGTTATGTGACATTCCACATACCACCAGAAATGGAATGACATGTACTATCCATATAGAATAGTATTACCTGAAAATATATCAAAAATTATACCATTATCCATCAAAAAAACTTGGGTCCATTACCTAAACCTAGGTTCTCCAACTTCTCATGGCCATAACTCTCTAACCGTGAGGAGTTATGTGACGTTCGACATACCACCAGAAATGGAATGACAAGAAATATCCATGTAGGATAGTTTCACTGTCAAATTCACTGACCTTCATCTCATTATTCCATAAATTATCATGGGTTATCTAACCATACTTCTAGGATAACTCAATCCACAAAGAGTCTTCCCGTGAGGGATTTCAGCATAAGGGGACCACTTTGGAGTTCATCTATTTGTACTTATTATCAACCATGACAAGAAAATAATGAGTCATCTTTAAATAAAAAAAAATTGGGTCCATTACCCAAACTTTTGTGTTACTGGGCTTTCTTCAAGGGTTGACATCAATGACAACAAACCTTAGTAAAAAATATTCCCCTTTGGCATTGATGGAAACACTTTGATGCAAAAATGAAATTATGTCATGCAATACCAAAGTCATATCGCTCATGCCCCCCTTAGAAACTTGCCTCTGTCATCTGCATCTCTATGACCATTTCTCCCCCTGGAACCATGCCTTTGTTCTCTACATCTGATGAATCTCTCCCCCTTTGTCATCAATGGAAAAGGTATCTTTCCATATGGGGCTGCTCCCCATAACTGAAATGTCCTCTTTATGGTGCTTCCTTGTGTACATATAAGACATATAAGATATGAATTCAAAATCATTCATTTTGGAGTAGAAATAACTCTGAGTCTCTGGTGAAGATACTCAAAGGCTTCCCATGGAAGTGGTTTTGTAAAGATGTCAACCGCTTGTTCTTTTGTGCCCACATACTCAACTCTGATGTTGTTTTTTGCAAACCGATCCCGTAGAAAGTGATACTTGATTGGAATGTGATTTTTCTTGGAGTGCATCACCAGGTTATTTGAGATACTGATGGTGCTTGTATTATCAAAATATATTAGAATGGGCTCATCATACTCAACCTATATATTTGTTAGAGTTTGTTTCATCCAAAGAACCTGTGTACAACATGATGTTGCTGCAATACACTTTTCCTCGACTGTAGATAATGATACTGATGATTGTTTCTTTCTTATCCATGATACTAAACAATCACCCAAGTAGAACACTGCTCCACTAGTGCTTCATTGGTCATCAATACAACCTACTCATTCTGCATCTATGTAAGCAATATGTGATATATCTTTTCCTTTTGGATACCATAATCCAAACTCTTATGTTCCTTTGAGATATATGAAAATCCTCTTCACTACTAATACATGTGATTCCTTTGGTATTGCTTGAAATCATGCCACCTCTCCAACTGCCTACATTACATCTGGTTTGGATGTTGTCACATATAGTAGGATGCTAATCATTGACCTATATTTCCTCTGATCCGTAGACTTGGAATCATCATCTTTGCTCAACTTGCAACTGGTTTGCATGAGAGTGATAAATGGTTTTCAATATTCCATTCCGAACCTCTTTAACATTTATCTGATATACTTGGTTTGAGAAACAAAAATTCATTGGTTTCTTTTATGTATCTGAAGTCCCAAAAAGAAGGATAGTTCTCCAAGTAACGACATTTCAAATTCATTCTGCACATCCTTCGCAAATTTCTGGCTTAACTTGTCATCATCACGACCAAAAATAATATCAACAACATAAACTTCAATTAATAAAATATTACCTTGAATTACCTTGATGTAGAAGTTGTTGTCTGCACTTCCTTTTCTGAACCCTTCCTACTGTAAATACTTATCCAATCTAGAGTACCATGCTCTAGGAGCATGTTTTAGACCATACAAGGCATTCTTTAATTTACACACATAATCTACGTTCTTTGACAACTGAAATCCTTCTGGTTTTTCAATGTAGAGTTCTTCTTCAAGTTCCCAGTTCAAAAAAGATGATTTTATGTCCATCTGATACACTTTAATATTTTTGGAGCATGCATAAGCTAAAAGAAAACAGATTGCTTCCATTCTAGAAACTGGGGAAAATGTCTCTTCAAAGTCGATTCCTTCAATCTGTGCATATCCTTTACATATCAATCTGGCTTTGTTCCTTGTAACCTGTCCATCTTCATTCGATTTATTCATGAAAACCCATTTTGTGCCGATCACATTCTTATTCATTGGTCTTGGAACCAATTCCCAAGTGTCATTTTTCTCTATTTGATCCAATTCTTCATCCATGGCCTTATTCCAAAATTCATCCTTGCTAGCTTCTTCAAAACAATTTGGTTCAATTGTAGATAAGAGTGCTAGGTATGTTTGTTCTGGTGAATTGATTCTTCTTCTAGAATCAACTCTTGCATCTTTGTTTCCGATAATCTGATCTGAAGGATGATTCTTTTGTACTCGTCTGCTAGGTGTCTTTGGAGACACTTGCTGAACTTGCTCTTATGCTTCTATCATATTCTCTTCATATTCCTCTTCTACTTCTTTTTCATCTTCTGCTTCTTCTTTGAAAGGTTGTTCCATTGACTCATTTTCTTCTTCCTTTGATTATGGTCTGTCTGTTTCATCAATTGTTACGTTGATTCTTTCCACAACTTTGTTCAATGTCAGATTGTAACACTTGTATTCTTTCCTTGTACTTGAGTAACCAACAAGTACTCCTTTGTCCACACGAGAGTCAAACTTTCTCATTCTGCCATCTTCTCTTTTGATGTAGCATTTGCTTCCAAAAACTATGAAGTGCTTCACATTTTCTGGTCTTCCTTTCCATAGCTTGTAGAGAGATTTTTCCATTTTGTTTATGAGCATTACTCTGTTTTGAATGTGAACTGTTGTATGCAGTGTCTATGTCCAAAATATATCTATCAATTTGGAATCCATTAGCATTGTTCGAGCCATTTTCTGTAATGTCCTATTCTTTCTTTCAACAACTCCATTCTATTGAGGTGTCCTAGCAACAAAGAATTGATTTTTTATTCCATGACTGCTGCAGTAGTCCATAAATTCATTTGAAGTGAACTCTCCTCCATTATCAGATCTCAAGCATTTGATTTTTGAATCCATTTCATTTTCAACAATTTCCAATGGTCTTGTCGTTGAATATTCCTTTGATTTGAATCTGGTCTTTATTTGTTTTCCTTGTTGACAATGCTTGCATAAAGTGTTGGTTGGTTTTGTGATCTGGGGCATTTCTCTGACTTCTTCTCTTTTGCTAACTTTGACAAGGCTATCAAATTGTATGTGACGCATTCTTCTATTCCATAGCCAACTTCCATCTTCATTTCCTAGACAATACTTTTCATTTCCAATTTCACTTAACAAATATATGTTGCTTGAAGTTCTTGTAGCTATAGAAATCAATTTTCTTGAACCTTCTTTTCTTATCTTACACTTTTGTGAATCGAAAGTAACTTTATGACCTTGGTCACACATTTTACTCACACTTAGAATATTATGTTTCATATCTTCTACTAGTAGAACATTTTCTTCCTTTGTATTCTTGTTCCCAATTATGACTGTGCCTTTTCCAATGATTTTAGCTAAATCATCATTTCCGAAGGAGACTGATCCATCTCTTTCCTTTATTAATGTAAGAAGTCTGTCTCTATCACCTATCATGTGTTTTGAACAACCGCTATAAACATACCAACCACGTTTCTTATGCTTAGCTTGTAGAGTGAGTGTGCATTCTTCATTGCTATATTGATTCTGCTTTCTTATCCATGTCCTTTTCTGAGGTTCCTGTCTGTGAATTTTGTTATTCTGTTGTGGTTCTCTAGGAGGGACTATCATTCAGCAATCTTTGGCCATGTTTCCAAAGTTGTTACATTTGTAACATTCCATTTCAGTGCTCAAAAATTCAAACATGTTGTAACTTGTTCTCTGTGTTTCACTAGGCCTTCTTGGATAACCCTTTTGTGTATGACTTTCAAAGTTGTTTATGTTCATGTTGTTAGCTCTGCCGTTTACAAATTTATGTCCAAAATTATTACAGGCATAACATAAACCAAAAAATATAGTTTGATACCTGGGAGTTGAAAATATTCTGAAATGAGGTTCTCTTATGAATCCTTCTTCTTCTTAAGGCCTATCTGTCTATTGTTGATTCTGAAATATGAATCTTCTCGGTGGAGGAGTGTCCCTGTAATATTCCTTGTATATCTTCCTATCCCCTTTGATTGTTTCTGCATAAATTTTTGGATATGTTTATTGCTATGTTGTTTTGGAGCTTGATCCTTTTTCTGTCTGATTGTATCCAAGTCTGGACTTGTCAAGATGAGATTTTTTACTGCTGATAATGTCATCCAAATTTTTTTAGCTATTCTGCATATTTTTCTTTTGAATATCCTTTCTTAATGTGACAACCCCTGCTTCCAAATTTCCAATGATCCTATGCTTTTCTTCTATCTATTCTTTGAGTGATTCTTCAATTATTTTATCTTCTTCTATCTGAACCTTAAAATTTGTGATCATTTGTTCTAGTTCTTGAGTGTCTTGTTTCTTGTCTAGTTCCTTTTGTAGTTTCTTTCTTTTCTTCTTTTCTCTTCTGATAACTTCTATGGAACACATCAATTCTTCTCGGTAGTCAACTTTTGCCTCTTTAATTTCTTCTTTGACTTCTTCATATTCTTTTTCGGCTTATTCATATTCTTCTTTAGAGTCTTCTTTATCAGAGTCTTCTAATGCCATGAATAGAACTCTTCCTGTCTCACTGTCATTGACTTCATCTTCATTTGATGATGAGATGTCTTCTTTGGTGCATAAGATTTTCTTGAAAACTTTCTTTGTAGTTCTTTTTCCTTTATATATGTGTTTTCCTTTTGAGTAAGCTTCATCGTTTCTCTTTTTATTATGAGGACATTTGTTAGCAAAATGACCAATACCATCACAATTAAAACAAATTAAAGGAATATTACCTCTATACCTACCGTCGATTCCCTTGTTAAGTCTTTTGACGAAGTTGGCCACTTCTTCATCATCTTCCAAGACATCATTGTTGCTGCTATGTTCTTCTTGTTGCTTTTCGTTTTTCTTTGATATTTTGGATGCTTATTTTACATCTGGTTTTTCTTGTTCAGTTCTCATTTCATATGCTATGAAGATTCCATGCAGTTCATCCATGCTTATTGAGTTTAGATCTGATCTTTCTTCTAGTGTTGATATCTTAGGGTCAAATTTCATAAGAATAGATCTTAGTACCTTTTGAACAATTGCAGATTCTTTGATTTCTTCTCCCAATCCTTAACTTTAACAACAAGAGACTAGCATTTTCATCAAACTTTGTTTAGTCCCACATGACTAGTTTTGGATTAGTCAACAACCCTGACTTGAAATAATCATAAATTTGTACTTGTAATGAATAAGATCTGAAACTGATACACAATGTTCTTTAGTGTGTTTTATGCAATTCCTCCAAGTGTCACTACTTGAAACCTCTCAGAAAAGGAGTTATAGCAAAAATGACATACCTTGCTGAATTCTTGGATATCCAATAAAGAAATGTACAGAGATATCTCTGATATCCAATAATATAAAAAAAATGTATCAGAGATGCAACCATAAACACAGAGATACAATAATATACAAATTTCTATTAATGAGCGAAAATGTACAAAGACTATAAAAATACAGAGCGAAAGACTCGCTAGAATAGTGGCATCTTATCTCTAAAAAGTGATGTGTCTGCTACTCGCATTCACAAGAAGATGATTTTACAATGAGGATCCAAAGGAATTTTCATCATAAATAAAATCCAAAACCCTAACCTCACAAGAGGAAAATCCAACAGTTTTGTGGACCTCGTTTTGGGTAGTTTGGTGTATCAACTTCCTGGGGGCATAACTTTGGCATACGATATCCGTTTGGGGTGCACGATAGCTTGCTGGAAAGGTATTGTTGATAAAATTAATTTTGGGGGATCAATTAGATCCTCCAATTATCATTTAGAAGATCGATCCATAAAAACCTTCATTTAGGCCCTCAAAATGGCCCCAGAAGTTAAAAACTGTTAAAAATAGTAAATTACCAAAATTGCCAGAAAAATCTTTTGAGCCAATTGAAAAAGGTGGGTGTCCACCAATATCCACTTGGATCGGTCTACTCTTCTTAGGAAGAAATGGTCTCCATTGCGGTGAGTGCCCGGGGAAGAGGGAAAAACATTTTTTAAATCTGCATCTTGATGAGCTACTTGCCTTGTTGGAGGAGTTGCATTGATTAGCTTGTTGAAGGTTGTCATGAACCTGTGGTTGCAAGGGTTGGACCTTTTTAACCAATATAGATACATGATATTCCTGTATGCAGAAGGAATCTTTACACTTTTCTACAGTCTTGTTGACTTGATTCTGTTGGATAGAAGGTGCTTGGGCCGAGACTGTAGTGGTTGCAGTATCCTTATGTTCACCTTTTGAACAGATTGTGAAGAAGATGATTTTTGTAGTATGAGATACTACCTTGCAACATTGTTTAGGTGGGATAGTTGTTGGAACTACCTTTGGTATCCTGTAGAGATGACCCCCCAGAGTAACAATGACACTACAAGGTCAAGACTCATAGATAGCATGTCTCTTCCACATATATGGTTGAACCAAGAGAACATCAAATATGTATAGTGGGGCAACATCACATAATACCTCATCCTCAAAGGAATAGATTATGTATGAAAATCGACATTGTTGGCTGACACAAAGATCTCGTCCCTGGCGAAGCCACCTAATGTTGTATGGTTGCAGGTGTGTGTTGTCGACAATCCCAACTATTTGACGACCTCTGTTGAGATGAGGTTCTTCTAGCTTCCTCTATCAACAATAAAATGCAGTGGGACCCCCTTCACCCACATCTATGAATGAAAAAGGCACTCCCCCTCTTCAAAATCTGTTGGTTCTTCTGGTTGAATTGTTGTGGTCGCGACAATAGCAGTGGGGTCTGCATCGATGATCTGTCTACTATGAATATTTTTTGAATCATATTCTGAATTAGGGTTCGACTCCTTGTCTTTTATCTCTGACACCAATGACTTTTTTGAGAGACATTCATCGGTGTTGTGTCAAGGGATTTTGTGGAAATCACACCATTTTCCTGTGTCCTTATTCATATTTCTGTAACCCTTCTTTTCCTGTGGCTTGGACTGGTTTTCGAGAGACTATTTGTTAGGGCCATATTTATCATTCTTTGATATTTGCGGATTTGCAGAACCGAACTCCCGTTTGTTCTGGTGCTTGAATTTCTACTCGATTTTAACAATATATTGATAAGCAGTACTAAGTGATGAGATGTCTATAAAATTCATTTCAGTTTGGATGTATCTGTGTAGAGCCCCATGGTATTTTCAAACCAAATTTCGTTCGGAGTCTTTGATACCCAGCTTGGTGCACAAGGTATGGAACGTATTGGTGAAATCCAAAATTTCTTGGCGTATCTCTTGCCATAGTGTGGTCCATCTCATGTACTAGTCCTCATAGTTGCCAAAATGATAATATCTATCCTTTACTGCATCCACAAAAAAATCTCAAGTGGGCTCGATCCCATATATTCCATAATCCTCTGTGGAATTTTTCTCCCAATAATTTTCCAACCAATGTTTGACATGAGGGAAATCCTTAAGGAGTGCGAAAGTGATATTTTCCCTGTCGAAGAAATTATGAACAAAGAAATGATCTTCTAGCAGATTTAACCATTTTTCCAATGCATCTGCATCTATCTGTCCTTCAAATATGGGAATATCTAAATTAAATTGTACCTTGAAAGATGATCTTCCTCCAAAGTGGCTACTTCATGAAGACGCGCCTGTTTTTATTGGAAGGTGTTGAAGGATGTGGGAAAAATTCTCCATCATTTCGTCCCTCTATCGCATGAGATATTTCTAAAGCAACAGATTAATAGAATCATTTGCTTTGTCATTTTTATTTTCTTCTATCATGAAGGGTTTCTTGGGCATGAGAGAGAGATTGTATTAAAGAGAGACAAGATCAATATGCAACTTGCTATACTCGTACCTCGTCGGGGACATGCACTGAAAAATGATAAAGAGAAGCCTGCTTTGATACCACTAATTCAGATTATTTTCAACACTAAATGAGAGCGAAGATATAATAAATAAATGTACAGAGATATCTCGGATATCCAATAATATAATAGAAATGTATCAGAGATGAAACCATAATCATATAGATACAGTAATACACAATTTTCTATTAATGAGCGAAAATGTACAAAGATTGTAAAAATACAGAGTGAAAGACTCGCTAGAATGGTGGCAACTTATCTCTAAGAAGAGATGTGTCATCTACTCCCATTTGCAAGAAGATGATTTTACAATGAGGCTCCAAAGACATTTTTATCATAAATAAAATCCAAAACCCTAACCTCTGAAGACGAAAATACAAGTGTTTTGTTGACTCCTTTTTGGGTAGTTTGGTGTATCAACTTCCTGGGGGCGTAACTTTGGCATACGATGTTCGTTTGGGGCACATGATAGCTTGTTGGAAAGGTATCGTCAAGGAAATTCATTTTGGGGGATAAATAAAAGAATTAGAGTATCATTGAGAAGCTGGATCCTGAAAAACCTTCATTTATGCCCTCAAAATGCCCCAGAAGTTAAAAACGGCTAAAAATAGTAAATTACCAAAATTGCCAGAATTTTTTTTGAGCCAGTTGGAAAAGGTGGGTGGCCACTGATATCCACCTGGATTAATACTCCCTCCTTAGGAATAAATGGTATCAATTTCATTCAGTGCCCGGGGGAGAGGGAAATTTTTTTTCTGAATCTTCATGTTGATGAGATGCTTTCCTTGTTGGAAGAGTTGCGTTGCTTAGCTTGTTGAAGGTTGTCGCGAACATGTGGTTGTAAGGGTTGGACATTTTTAACCAATATGGCTACATGAGATGCCTGTGTGCAGAATAAATATTTACACTTTGCTGCAATCTTGTTGACTTGCTTCTATTGGATAAAAGGTGCTTGGGCCGAGGCTATAGTGGTTGCAGTATTCTTCTGTTCGACTTTTGAACAGATTGTGAAGAAGCTGAATTTTGTAGTATGAGATACTACCTTGTGACATTTTCTATGTGGGATGGTAGTTGGAAATACCTCTGGTATCCTATAGATGTGACCCCCTAGAGTAACAATGACACTAGAGGGTCGAGACTCATAGATAGCATAGCACTTCCACATATATGGCTATCCCAAGAGAACAACACAAACATCCAGTGGGTAAACATGACATAATATCCCATCCTTGAAGAGTTGGATTCTGCATGACAATCGAAATTGTTGGATGACATGAAGATCTCTTCTCTGGCAAAGCCACCCAATGTTGTATGGTTGCGGTTGTGGTGTTGTCGACAATCCCAACTGTTTGATGAACTCTGTTGAGATGAGGTTCTTCTATCTTCCGCTATCAACAATAAAATGCAGCAGCGTCCCCTTCACCCACATCTATGAATGAATTTGGTACTCCCCCTCTTCAGGATCTATGGGTTCTTCTGGTTGAATTGTTGCAGTTGTGACAATAGTAGTGGGGCTTGCGTCGATGATCTTTCTTCTATCAATAATTTTTGAATAATATTATGAATCAGGGTTCGACTCCTTGTATTTGATCTTGGCCACTGATGACTATTTTGAGCGACATTCATCTGTGTTGTGCCGGGGGATTTTGTGGAAATCACACCATTTTACAATGTCCTTCTTCATCTTCCCATGACCCTTCTTTTCCTGTGGCTTGGACTGGTTTTCAGGAGACTTTTTGTTAGGGCCATATTTATCATACGTTGGTTGTTGTATATTTGTAGACCCAAACTCCCATTTGTTCTGGTGCTTAAATTTATTCTAGATTTTAACAACATATCAATAAGCAACACCGAGTGATGAGATGTCTAGAAAATCCATTTCAGTTTGGATGTATCTATGTAAATCCCCACGGTATTTCAAAACCAAATGTTGTTTAGAGTCTTTGATACCAAACTTGGTGCGCATGGTATGGAAGGTATTGGTGAACTCCAAAATTGCTTGGCCTATCTCTTTCCGCAGTGTGTTCCATCTCATGTACTGGTCCTCATAGTTTCCAATAGGATAATATTGTTCCTTTACCACATCCACACAAAAAATCCCAAGTGGGCTTGACCCCATATATTCTAGACTCCTCTGTGGAATTTTTCTCCCAGAAATTTTCCCACCAATGTTTGACACGGGGGAGATCCTTAAGGAGTGCAAAGGTGACATTTTCCCTATCAGAGAAATTATGAATAGAGAAATAAGATTCTAGTAGACTTAACCATTTTTCTAAGGCATCTGCATCTATTTGTCCTTCAAATATGGGAATATTTAAATTAACTTGTACCTGGAAAGGTGAGGTGACTCCAAAGTGGTCTCTTGATGAAGACGTGCATGTTGTTATTGGTAGGCATTGAAGGATGTGGAAATAAGTCTCCATCATTTCATCCCTCTGTCGCGTGAGAGATTTCTCAAGCAATAGATTAATAAAATCATCTACTCTGTCATTCTTCTTTTCTTCTACCATGGAGGGTTTCTTGGGCGTGTGAGAGTGATTGTATTCAAGAGAGACAATCTCGAGACCCAACTTTCTATACTCGGACCTCATCAGGGACATGCACTGGCAAATGATCAAGAACAACCTTCTTTGATACCACTGAACTAGATTATTTTCGGCACTAAATGAGAGCAGATATATAATAAAGAAATGTATAGAGATATCTTGGATATCCAATAATATAATGGAAATGTATCATAAATGCAACCATAAACACAGAGATAAAGTAATAATCAATTTTCTATTTATGAGCGAAAATGTACAAAGACTGTAAAAATACAGAGTGAAAGACTCGCTAGAATGGTGGCATCTTATCTCTGAGAAGAGATGTGTCTGCTACTCGCATTCGCAAGAAGTTGATTTTAAAATGAGGCTCCAAAGAAATTTTTATCATAAAGAAAATCCAAAACCCTAACCCCAGAATATGGAAAGCCAACAGTTTTTTTGACCCCGTTTTGGGTAGTTTGGTGTATCAACTTCCGCGGGCATCCCTTTGGCATACGATCTCCATTTGGGGTGCATGATAGATCGTTGGAAAGATATCATTGAGGAGATTCATTTTGGAGGCTCAATTAGAGCCTTTAAATATCATTTAGAAGCTTGATCCTGAAAAGCCTTCATTTAGGCCTTCAAAATGTCCCCGGAAGTTAAAAACTGCTAAAAATAGTAAATTACCAAAATTGTCAGAAAACGATTTTGAGCTAGTTGGAAAAGGTGGGTAGCCACCGATATCCACCTAGATAAATCCTCCCTCCTTAGGAAGAAATGGTCTCCATTGCATTGAGTTCCCAATGGAGAGGGAAATGTGTTTACTGAATCTGCATCTTGATGAGCTGCTTGCCTTGTTGGAGGAGTTGCATTGCTTAGCTTGTTGAAGGTTGTTGTGAACCAGTGGTTGGAAGGGTTGGAACATTTTAACCAGTCTGGATACATGAGATTCCTGTGTCAACCTTCTTCTATTGGATAGAATTTGCTTGGGCCAAGGCTGTAGAGGTTCTTCCAGCTTTCACTATCAACAATAAAATGTAGCGGGGTCCTCTTCACCCACATCCGTGAATGAAAAATGTGCTCCCCCTCTTCAGGATTAGTGGGTTGTTCTAGTTGAATTACTGCAGTCCTGAAAATAACAATGGGGTGTGAATCGATGATCTGTATTCTATCAATATTTTCTGAATCAGATTATGAATCAGGGTTCGGCTCCTTGTCTTTGATCTCGACCACCAATGAATGTTTTGAGCGGCATTCATCGGTGTTGTGCTAGGGGATTTTATGAAAATCACACCATTTTTCGGTGTCATTCTTCTTCTTTCCGTGACCCTTCTTTTTTTGTGGATTGGACTAGTTTTCGGGATATTGTTTGTTAGGGCCATCTTTATCATACTTTGGTTGTTGCAGATTTGCAGACCCAAACTCTTGTTTTTTTCTGGTGCTTAAATTTTTGCTTGATTTTAACAGTATATCGATAAGCAGTACCAAGTGATGAGATGTCCAGAAAATCCATTTCAATTTGGATGTATCTATGTAGAGCCCCACGGTATTTCAGAACCAAATGTCATTCGGTGTCTTTGATACCCAACTTGGTGCGCAAGCCTCAAGGTATGGAAGGTATTGGTGAACTCGTAATTGCTTGTCCCATCTCTTGTCGTAGTGTGGTCCATCTCATGTACTGGTCCTCATAGGTTCTAACAAGATAATACTGTTCATTTACTGCATCCACAAGAAAATCCCAAGTGGGCTCGGTCCCATATATTGCAGACTCCTTTGTGAAATTTTTCTCCTAGTAAGTTTTCCACCAATGTTTGACATGGGGGAGAGCCTTAAGGAGTGCATAGGTGATATTTTCCCTGTCGGAGAAATTATGAACAAAGAAATAATCTTGTAGCATATTTAACCATTTTTCTAAGGCATATGCATCTATATGTCCTTCAAATATGGGAATATCAAAATTAACTTATACCTTGAAAGGCAGGGTTCCTCCAAAGTGGTCGCTTCATGAAGATGCACCTATTTTTATTGGCAGGCATTGAAGTATGTGGGAAAAATTCTCCATCATTTCGCCCCTCTGTCACGTGAGAGCTTGCTCAATCAACAGATTAATATAATCATCTTCTCTGTCATTTTTATTTTCTTCTTCCATGGAGGGTTTCTTGGGCTTGCGAGAGAGATTGTTTTCAAGAGAGACAAGCTTGAGACCCAACTTTCTATACTCAGCCCTCGTCGGGGACATGCACTAAAAAATGATCAAGGGCAACCTGCTTTGATACCACTGATCCAGATTATTTTTGGCACTAAATGAGAGCGAAGATATAATAAAGAAATGTATAGAGATATCTCAGATATCCAATAACATAACAAAAATGTATCAGAGATGCAACCATAAACACAGAGATACAGTAATACACAATTTTCTATTAATGGGCGAAAATGTACAAAGACTGTAAAAATACAGAGTGAAAGACTCACTAGAATGGTGACAGCTTATCTTTGAGAAGAGATGTGTCCACTACTCACATTCGCCATAATATGCTTTTACAATGAGGCTCCAAAGGAATTTTTATCATAAATAAAATCCAAAACCCTAACCCCAGAAGATGAAAAACCAACATTTTTGTTGACCCCATTTTGATTAGTTTGGTGTATCAACTTCTTGGGGGTGTAACTTTGGCATATGATCTCGGTTTGGGGTGCACAGTAGCGCGTTGGAAAGGTATTTTCGAGGATATTAATTTTGGGGGATCAATCAGTGCATTTTCCTATAACTAAGAAGATTTATCTCAAAAAACCTTCATTTAGGCCCTCAAAATATCCCCGAAAGTTAAAAACTACTAAAAATAGTAAATTAACAAAATTGTTAGAAATTTGTTTTGAGTTAGTTGGAAAAGGTGTGTGACCATCAATATCCACCTGAATCAATCCTCCCTCCTTAGGAATAAATGGTATCCATTGTGTTGAGTGCCCGATGGAGAGGGAAAAACGTTTATTGAATCTGCATCTTGATGAGTTGCTTGCCTTGTTGGAGGAGTTGTGTTGCTTAGCTTGTTGAAGGTTGTCATGAATATGTGGCTGGAAGGGTTGGACCTTTTTAACAGTCTGGCTACATGATATGCTTGTGTGCAGAAGAAATCTTTACACTTTGTTGCAATATTTTTGACCTACTTCTCTTATATAGAAGGTGCTTGGGCCGAGGCTCTAGTGGTTGCAGTATCCTTCTATTCACCTTTTGAATATATTGTGAAGAAGATGAATTTTGTAGTATGAGATACTACCTTGAGACATTGTTAGGTGGGACAGTAGTTGGAACCACCTCTAGTATCCTGTAGAGATGACCCCCCAGAGTAACAATGACACTACGGGGTTGAGACTCATATATAGTATGGAACTTCCACATATATGGCTAGCCCAAGAGAACATCACAGATATCCAGGGAGGAAAAATCATATAATACCTCATTCTTGAAGGGATGGATTCTGTATGAAAATGGACACTGCTGACTGACATGAATATCTCATCCCTGGCAAAGCCACCCAATGTTGTATGGTTATGAGTGTGGTGTTGTCGACAATGCCAACTGTTTGACGACCTCTGCTGAGAGGAGGTTCTCTTGTCTTCCATTATCAACAATAAAATGCAGTGGGTTCGACTCCTTGTTTTTGATCTCGACGACCAATGAATGTTTTGAGCAACATTCATCAGTGTTGTACTAGGGGCTTTTGTGGAAATCACACCATTTTCCAGTGTCCTTCTTCATATTTCCGTGATCCTTATTTTCTTGTGGCTTGGACTGGTTTTCGGGAGACTGTTTGGTAGGGTTGTCTTTATCATACTTTGATTGTTGTGGATTTGCAGACTCGAACTCCTGTTTTTTTTGGTTCTTAAATTTCTACTCGATTTTAACATCATATCGATAAGAAACACTGAGTGATGAGATGTCCAAAAAATCCATTTCAGTTTGGATGTATGTTTGGAAAGCCCCATGGTATTTCAGAACCAAATGTCGTTCGGAGTCTTTGATACCCAACTTGGTGCATAAGTTATGGAAGCTATTGATGAAATCTAGAATTTCTTGGCCCAACTCTTTCCGTAGTGTGGTCCATCTCATGTACTGGTCCTCATAGTTTCCAATAGGATAGTGTTGTTCATTTACAACATCCACAAAAAAATCCCAAGTGGGCTCGACCCCATATATTCCAGACTCCTCTGTGGAATTTTTCTCCCAGTAAGTTTCCCACCAATGTTTGACATGGGGGGGAGCCTTAAGGAGTGTGAAGGTGATATTTTCCCTGTCGGAGAAATTATGAACAAAGAAATAACCTTCTAGCAAATTTAACCATTTTTCTAAGGCATCTGCATCTATTTGTCCTTCAAATATGGGAATATCAAAATTAACTTGCACCTTGAAAGGCGAGGTGTCTCCAAAGTGGCTTCTTGATGAAGACATGCATGTTGTTATCAGTAGGCATTGAAGGGTGTTGAAACATTCTCGATCATTTCGTCCCCCTGTCGCATGAGAGATTTCTCAAGCAACAGATTAATAGAATCGTATGCTCTGTCATTTTTATTTTCTTCTTCCATGGAGGGTTCTTAGGCATGCAAGAGTGATTTTATTCAAGAGAGACAAGCTCGAGACCCAACTTACTATACTTGTACCTCGTCGGGGACATGCACTGAAAAACGATCAAGAGATCAAGAGCAGCCCGCTTTGATACCACTGATCCAAATTATTTTCAGCACTAAATTAGAGTGGAGATATAATAAATAAATGTACAAATATATATAGGATATCCAATAATATAACAGAAATATATCAGAGATGCAACCATAAACACAGAGATACAATAATACACAATTTTTTATTAATGAGCGAAAATGCACAAAGACTGTAAAAATACAAAGAGAAAGATTCGCTAGAATGGTGGCATCTTATCTCTGAGAAGAGATGTGTCTGCTACTTGCATTTGCAAGAAGATGATTTTACAATGAGGCTCCAAATGAATTTTTATCATAAATAAAATCCAAAAACCTAACCCCAGAAAATGAAAAGCCAACAATTTTGTTGACCCTGTTTTGGGTAGTTTGGGGTATCAACTTTCTGGGGGCGTAACTTTGGCATTTGATCTCCGTTTGGGGCACACGATATCTCGTTGGAAAGGTATCATTGAGGAGATTCATTTTTGGGGCTTAATTAGTGCCGTATTCTATCATTGAGAATATTTATCCCAGAAAAAATTCATTTAGGCCTTCAAAATGTCCCCGAAAGTTAAAAACTGCTAACAATAGTAAATTACCAAAATTGTCAGAAAACTGTTTTGATCCAGTTGGAAACGTTGGATGACCACTGATATCCACCTGCATCAATCCTCCCTCCTTTATAAGCAATGGTATCCATTGCATTGATTTCCCAGGGTAGAGGGAAAAGAGTTTGTTGAATATGCATCTTGATGAGCTGCTTGCCTTGTTGGAGGAGTTGTGCTATTTAGCTTGTTGAAGGTTGTTGCGAACTGCTGGATGGAAGGTGTTGGATCACTGAGAGGGGGGGTGAATCAGTAATAGAGAAATTTTAATCCTTTTTAACCATATAATCCAAGTTCTATATCAATGTATCATTATCATCCAATAACTACAGAGTAAATAACAAATGAACAAATGAGCAATCATACACATACAGAATACACCAATGTTTTACGTGGAAACTCAAAGGAGAAAACCACATAATTCTTTTTCTTATATGTCTTGAAGAATTACATTCATTGGAAGCATCAAATTCCTTTGTTTTCCAGCTGCAACTAAAAGGAGGCTCCAAACCCCTTGTTTCTTAGGCTACAACCCGAGGGAAGCTCCAACTCCCCTATTCTCTAGCTACAGCTAGAAGGAGGCTACAACCCCCTATCTTCTCCGGCTACAACCAGAAGGTGGCTAAGACCACCTGTCCTTTCCCCATCCAACCACCATGAAGTAGAAGTGGAATGATGGAACCATTGTCACACTATCACTTTGAGATATACTACTATAAACATGTACCAATAAACCTGAACCATGCATCAACCTGTACCTCAACCTGTACCAAACAAATTGTAATCAAACTGTACCATAAACAAGTGCATCCAACCATGTACCATGTATGTACCAATCATGTGTCAACTACTCATCAACTATGACTCATCAATATGTATCAACATCATCAACTATACACCTAATGTATGTGCCAACTCATCAACTACTTGTCTCAACCATGTACCCAACTTGTACCTTAACCAAAATCCCTCATCAATTTCATCATCCAAATATGATTTTTAAATCTATAATAGACCCAATGTAAATGATCACATACCTACAAACCTTCCTTAACTTTCACAACAAGAGACTAACATTTTCATCAAACTTTTCTTTAGTCTCACATGACTAGTTTGGGATTAGTCAACAACCCTAACTTGAAATAATCATAATTATGTACCTGTAATGAATAAATATCTAAAAATAGTACACAATATGCTTCAGTTTATTTTATGCAATTCCTCTAGGTGTCACTACTTGGAACCTCTCAGAAAAGGAGTTATAGAAAAAATGACATATCTTGGTGAATTCTGGCTTATTCTAGAGATGGACCTTATATAGTGTGCCCCGCATAGAATATTTGTTGAATCGATCTAAAATTTTTAAAAATAATACTAAAGAATTTACTCTAACCAATACATTTTGTCTTACTGAATTTGAATCTGTTATGAAGAAGTTATGACGTTTTTACCCAAAATGCCTGTTTTAGACTAGTTTCAGAACTAGCCACAAACCCTATTTTCCATGGAGTGTAACTCCAAAAATACAACAAACGAAAAGATAAAAATTTTACCACAACTACTTGGATATGTTGCCTCAATGGAATATCAATTTCATGGTCTGAATCATTGTATAAAAAATGTTATTGCGAAAATGGTGAGATGACCTGTAAATAACATACCTTAGAAAACATCATCAAAAGAATTTATCGTCCCTTGAATTCCAACCTTCTTTTCTTCACCTTCCCTTTAAAATTCGGCTTAGATATCCTTTGGTTACCTCAGCCATATATATATATTCAATATGATCAAGTGTTATATAAAATTAGAGAGCCTTTCCTCTTATTTATACTGTCTAAGTAGCTTCCTTAGAAGCATCTTCTAGGTCACTTTGTCCACTTTCCTTATTTTAGGGTTAACCCAATTCTAATTTCTCCATTAAATTTATTATTTAAATAATTTATTTTGTATTCACGTTGAATTATATTACACAAATCACTTCACTTTATTATTTACTTTCTAAAATCTTTTAAACCACTTTGACTACTTTGACCTTTTGGGGCTTCTAGATGACATATGAGGGTCCTCCAACTTCGTAAGGCCATAAATCTCAAACCGTGAGGAGTTATGTGACGTTACACATACCAAAATGAATAGAATGAAATGTACTATCCATATATAATAGTCTTACCTACAAATATATCAAAACTCATACCATTATCCATCAAACAAAGTTGGGTCCATTACCCAAACTTGGGTTCTCCAACTTCGCATGGCCATAACTCTCTAACTGTGAGGAGTTATGCGACATTCCACATACCACCAGAAAATGAATGACATGTACTATCCATATAGAATATTATTACCTTCAAATATATTAAAACTCATACCACTATACATGAAACAACCTTGGTTCCATTACCCAAACCTTTGTGCTACCATAATTCGCTACCAGACTTTCTTCAAGGGTTGACATCAATGACAACCAACCTTAATCAACAATATCCCCGTTTGGAATTGATGGAAACACTCTAATGAAATACTGAAATCATGTCGTGCAATACTGAAGTCATATCACTCATGCTCCCCCTGGAACCATGCATTTTTCCTCTACATCTCTGTGACCATTGCTGCCCCTGGAATCATGCCTCTGTCCTATGCATATGATAAATCTCTCCCCCTTTGTCATCATTGGAAAAAGTATATTTCCATCTGAGGCTTCTCCCCCTAACTGAATTGTCTAATCTCCCAACCTGAACTTTACTCTTTATGGTGCTTCCTCATGTACATATAAGACATATAAGACAAGCATTCAAAATAATTCATTTTGGAGTAGAAATAACTTCGAGTCTCTAGCGAATATAATCAAAGGCTTCCCGTGGAAGTGGTTTTGTAAATCTGTCTGCCACTTGTTCTTTTGTGCTCACATACTCAACTATGATGTTCTTTTCTGCAACATGTTCCCATAAAAAGTGATATTTGATTAGAATGTGCTTCGTATTGGAGTGCATCACCAAGTTCTTTGAGATACTCATGGTTCTTGTATTATCACAATAGATTGAATGGGCTCATCATACTCACCCTATATATCTGTCAAATTTTGTTTCATCCAAAGAACTTGTGTACAACATGAAATTGTTGCAATATACTCTTCCTCGGCTATAGATAGAGATATTGATGATTGATTCTTACTTATCCATGATACTAAACACTCACCCAAGTACAACGCTGCTCCATTGGTGCTTCATCGATCATCAATACAACCTGCCTAATCTGCATCTATGTAGGAAATAAGAAATAGATCCTTTCTTTTTGGATACCATAATCCAAACTCTTATGTTCCTTTGAGATATTTGAAAATCCTCTTCATTGCTAACACATGTGACTCCTTTGGTGTTGCTTGAAATTGTGACACATGTCCAACTGCCTGCATTACATCTGGTCTGGATGATTTTACATATAGTAGGCTACCAATCATTGACTTGTATTGCCTCTGATATGTAGACTTTGAATAATCATCTTTGCTTAACTTGAAATTGGTTTACATGGGAGTGATAACTGGTTTGCAATATTCCATTCCAAACCTCTTTAGCATTTCTCTGATATACTTAGTTTGAGAAATAAAAATTTCTTGGTTTCTTTGATGTATCTAAAGTCCCAGAAAGAAGGATAGTTCTCCAAGTAGTGACATTTCAAATTCATTCTGCATATCCTTTAAAAATTTATGGCTTAACTTGTCATCATCACTACCAAAAATAATATCATCAACATAAACTTCAATTAATAAAATACTATCTTGACTTACCTTGATATAGAGGTTATTGTCTGCACTTCCTTTTTTGAACCCTGCCTGTTGTAGATATTTATCCAGTCTAGAGTACCATGCTCTAAGAGCCTGTTTTAGATAATACAAAACCTTCTTTAATTTACACACATAATCTGCGTTCTCTGACAACTGAAATCCTTATGGTTTTTCAATGTAGACAAGTCATTTACATTTGTTGGTATTCTTTTCCATAGCTCGTAAGGAGTTTTGTCAGTGTTTTTTCTAAGAATTACTCTATTTTGAATATGAACTGTTGTATGCACTGCCTGTGCACAAAAATTATCTGTCAATTTGGAATCCATTAACATTGTTTGAGCCATTTCTTGTACTGTCATGTTATTTCTTTCAACAACTTCATTCTATTGAGGTGTTCTAGCAATGGATAATTTCCTTTTTATTCCATGACTACTGCAGCAGTCCATAAATTCCTTTCAAGTGAACTCTCCTCCATTATCAGATCTCAAGCATTTGATTTTTGAATCAATTTTATTTTCAACCATTTCCTTGTAGATCTTGAAGTTTTCAAAAGCTTCTGACTTATTCTTGAGAAAGAAAACTGTGGTCATTCTTGTATAATCATCAACTAATAACATAATTAAGTATTTCTCACCTTTTAATCACTTTGTTCTAGTTGGTCCAACTAAATCAGTATCAACAATTTCTAGTGGTCTTGTCGTTGAATATTCCTTTGATTTGAGCCTGGTCTTTGTTTGTTTTCCTTGTTGATAATGCTTGCATAAAGTGTTGGTTAGTTTCGTGATCTAGGGCATTTCTCTGACTTCTTCTCTTTTTCTAACTTTGACAAGGTTATCAAAATGAATGTGACCCATTCTTCTGTTCCATAGCCAACTTTCATCTTCCTTTCATAGACAACACTTTTCATTTCCAATTTCACTTAACACATACATGTTACTTGAAGTTCTTGCAGTTGTAACAATCAATTTTCCTGAACCTTATTTTCTTATATCACACTTTTGTGAATCGAAAGTAACTTTATGACCTTGGTCACACATTTGACTCACACTTAGAAGATTATGTTTCATATCTTCTACGAGTAGAACATTTTGTGCCTTTGTATTCTTGTTCCTAATTTTGACTGTGGCTTTTCTAATGATTTTGGCTGAATCATCATTTCTGAAGGAGACTGATCCATCTATTTCCTTTTGTAATGTAAGAAACCTTTCTCTATAACCTGTCATGTGTTTTGTTCACCCACTGTCAACATACCATCCATGTTTCTTCTTCTTAGCTTGTAGAGTGAGTGTGGATTCTTCATTGCTATGTTGATCCTTCTTTCTTATCCATGTCCTTTTCTGAGGTTCTTGTCTATGACTGTTGTTATTCTGTTGTAGTTCTGTAGGAGGGATTTCCATTCTGCAATCTTTGGCCATGTGTCCAAAATTGTTACATTTGTAACATTCCACTTTAGTGCTCAAAGATTCAAACCTGTTGTAACTTATTCTCTGTGTTTCACTAAGCCTTCTTAGATAACCCCTTTGTGTATGACTTTCAAAGTTGGTTCTGTTCCTGTTGTTATCTCTGTAATTCACAACTTTATGTCCAAAATTATTACATGCATAACATAAACCAAAAAATATAGATTGATACCTGGGAGTTGAAGATCTTATGAAAGGAGGAAATCTTATGAATTATTCTTCTTCCTGAGGCCTATCTGTCAGTTGTTGATTCTGAAATCTGAATCTTCTCAGTGGAGGAGTGTCCATGTAATCTTCCTTGTATATCTTCTCATCCCCCTTGATTTTTTCTGAAAAGATTTTTGGATATGTTTCTTGCTCTGTTGTTTTGTAGCTTGATCATTTTTCTATCTGATTGTATCCAAGTACGACTTGTCATGATGAGATAATTTCATCCAAAACTTTTGAGTTATTCTGCATAATTTTCTTTTGAAGATCCTTTCTTAATGTGTCAATCTTTGCTTCCAAATTTCCAATGATCTTGTCTTTTTATTCTAGCTGTTTTTTGAGTGCTTCTTCAATTATTTTATCTTTTTCTATTTGATCCTTCAAATTTGTGATCATTTGTTCTAGTTCTTTCTTGTCTTCTTTCTTGTCTAGTTCTTCTTGTAGTTTCTTGTTTTTCTTCTTTTCTCTTCTGATAACTTTTATGACACACATTAATTCCTCTCAGTAGTCAACTTCTGCCTCTTCAATTTCTTCTTCGACCTCTTCATATTATTCTTCGTCTTCTTCATATTATTCTTCAGAGTCTTTTACTTCCATGAATAGAACTCTTTCTTTCTCACTGTCACTAACTTCATCTTCATCTGATGATAATATGTCTTCTTTGGTGCATAAGATTTTCTTGAAAACTTTCTTTCTGGTTCTTTTTCCTTTATATGTTTGTTTTCCTTTTGAGTAACCTTCATCATTTCTCTTTTTCTTATAAGGACATTTTTTAGAAAAATGACCAATACCATCATAATTAAAAAAAATTAAAGGAAGCTTACCTCTCTACCTACCATCAGTTCCCTTGTTCAGTCTTTTGACAAAGTTGGCCACTTCTTCATCATATTCCGAGATGTCACTGTTGCTGCTATGTTATTATTTTTTCCTTCCCTTTTGCTTTGAATTTTTGGATGCTTTGAATACTGCTTCTTTTATAATTTGATTTTCTTGTTCAGTTCTCATTTCATATGTTGTGAAGATTCCATGTAATTCGTCCATGCTTATTGAGTTTATATCTTCTCTTTCTTCTAGTGCTGATATCTTAGGGTCAAATCTAATAGGAAGAGATCTTAGTACTTTTTGAACAATTACAGATTCTTTGATTTCTTATCCCAATCCTATGATTGCATTTACTATTTCATCAACTCATAAAAAGTAAGCTGCAATATTCTCATATTCCTTCACCTTAAGTTTTTCAAACTGACCTCTATAAGTTTGAAGCTTTGCTGCTTTGACTTTTGAATCTCCTTCATAAATATTTCGAAGTTTGTCCCAAATATCTTTAGCGGATTTACAATGTGAAACTTTGGTGAATACCGTTTCACTAAGACCATTCAAAAGTGCATTTTTGGCTTTGGAATTATTATAAATGAGTTTCATTGCTTTGTCATTTGTTGGAGGAACTGCTAGTGTTGTGTACCCATTTACAATTGATTTCCAAATTTCAAATCCCTATGCCTGTATATATGTTTTCATCCTTATGCTCCAAAATGCATACTTTTGTCCATTGAACTATGGTATTCCATTTTTATACAAGGTTTTTCTCTCCATGATCTACCTTTCAATGGTTAAACTGATTTCTGAAGGAACCTGCTCTGATACCAATTGTTGGATTACTGAGAGGGGGGGTGAATCTGTAATAGAGAAATTTTAATCCTTTTTAACCATATAATCCAAGTGTTATATCAATGTAGCATTATCATCCAATAACTGCAGAGTAAATAAGAAATGAAAAAATGAACAATCATACATATACACAGTACACCAATGTTTTACGTGGAAACCCAAAGCGGGAGAAAACCACAAAATGTTTTTTCTTATATGTCTTGAAGAATTACATTCATTGGAAGCACCAACTTCCTTTGTTTTCTAGTTGCAACTGGAAGGAGGCTCCAACCCCCTTGTTTCTTAGGCTACAACTTGAGGGAAGCTCCAACTCCCCTATTCTCTAGCTACAACCAGAAGGAGGGTAGAACTCCCTATGTTCTCCGACTACAACTGGAAGGTGGCTACAAACACTTGTACTTTCCCTCTCCAACCACCTTGAAATAGAATTAGAATGATGGAACCACTGTCACACTATCACTGTGAGATATACTGCTATAAAATTGTACCAATAAACCTGAACCATGCATCAACCTGTACCTCAACCTGTAATCAACCTGTACCATAAACAAGTGCATAAACCATGCGCCAACTTGTACCAAACAACCTGTACGATAAACAAGTGCATACAACCATGTACCAAGTATGTACCAATCATGTGTCAACTATTCATCAACAATGACTCATCAATATGTACCAACATCATCAACTATACACCTCATGTATGTGCCAACTCATCAACTACTTGTCTCAACCATGTACCCAACATGTACCTTAACCAAAATCCCTCATCAATTTCATCATCCAAATATGATTTGTAACTCTTTAATAGACATGGTGTATATGATCACATCCCTACAAATATTCCTTAACTTTTACAACAAGAGACTAGCATTTTCATCAAACTTTTCTTTAGTCTCATATGACTATTTTGGGATTAGTCAACAACCCTAACTTGAAATAATCATAACTATGTACCTGTAATGAATAAATATATGAAAATAGTACAATTTGTTTCCCAGTTTGTTTTATACAATTACTCTAGGTGTCACTACTTGGAACCTCTCAGAAAAGGAGTTATAGCAAAAATGACATACCTTGATGAATTATGACTTATTCTAGAGGGTGACCTTGTAGAGTGTGCCCCACATAGAATATTTGTTGAATCGATCTTAAAATGTTACAAAGAATACTACAGATTGTACCATAACGAACATATTTTTTCTTACTGAATTTGGATCTGTTATTAATAAGTTATGACATTTTTACCCGAAACACCTATTTTAGACTAGTTTTAGGACTAACCACAAACCTTATTTTCCATGGAGTGTAGCTCCTAAAATACAACTACCCACAAACTGAAATTTTTACCACAGCTACTTGGATATGTTTCCTCAATGGCCTATCAATTTAATGGTATGAAGCATTCTAGAAAAAACATTATTTCAAAAATGGTGAGATGACCTGTAAATAACATACCTTAGAAGGCATCATCAAAATAATTTATCCTCACTTGAATTCCGACCTTCTTTTCTTCACCTTCCCTCTGAAATTCGGTTAGATATCCTTTGGTTACCTCAATCACCTATAGATATTCAATATGATCAAGTTTGATATAAAATGAGAGAGCCTTTTCTCTTATTTATAATCTCCAAGTAGCTTCTTTAGAAGCATCTTCTAAGTCACTTTGTCCACTTTCCTTATTTTAGGGTTAACCCACTTTTAATTTCTCCATTAAATTTATTATTTAAATAATTTATTTTGCATTCAATTTTAATTATAGTACACTCATCACTTCACTTTATTATTTACCTTCTAAAATCTCTTAAACTACTTTGACTACTTTGACCTTTTGGGGCTTCTAGATGACATATGAGGGTCCTCCAACTTCATAAGGCCATAACTCTCAAACCGTGAGGAGTTATGTGGCATTCCACATACCACCATAAATGGAATGAAATGTAATATTCATATAGAATAGTCTTACTTGAAAATATATCAAAAGTCATACCATTATCCATCAAAAAAACTTGTGTCCATTACCCAAACCTGGCTTCTCCAATTTCTCATGGCCATAACTCTCTAACCGTGAGGAGTTATGCGATGTTCCACATACCACCGGAAATGGAATGAAATGTATTATCTATACATAATAGTATTAAATTCAAATATATTAAAAATCATACCATTATACATGAAACAACCTTGGGTGCATTACTCAAACCTTTGTGCTACCAGAATTCACTACTAGACTTTCTTCAAGGGTTGACATCAATGATAACCAACCTTAATCAACATAAGGGTTGGAAATTTTTAACTAGTGTGGCTACATGATATTCCTGTGTGAAGAAGGAATCTTTACACTTTGCTACAATCTTGTCGACCTACTTCTGTTGGATATAAGGTGCTTGGGTCGAGGCTGTAGTGGTTGCAGTGTCCTTCTATTCACCTTTTGAATAGATTATGAAGAAGCTAAATTTTGTAGTATGAGATACTACCTTGCAACATTGTTTAAATGGGACAATAGTTGGAACTACCTATGGTATCTTGTAGAGATGACCCCCTAGAGTAACAATTACACTATGAGGTAGATACTCATAGATAGCATGGTGCTTCCAAATATATGACTGGCCCAAGAGAACGTCATAGAAATCCAGCAGGGAAACATTGCATAATACCTCATCCTTGAAGGGATGAATTTTATATGACAATAAACACTGCTGGCTAACACGAAGATCTCGTCCCTGGCGAAGCCAACCAATGTTGTATGGTTTTGGTTGTGGTGTTGTCGACAATCCCAACTGTTTGACGACCTCTACTAAGATGAGTTTATTTTGGCTTCCACTATCAACAATAAAATGCAACAAGGTCCCCTTCATCCACATCTATGAATGAAAAAGGCACTCCCCCTCTTAAGGATATGTGGGTTGTTCTGGTTGAATTTCTGTGGTCGTGACAATAGTAGTGGGGTATCCATCGATGATCTGTCTTATATCAATATTTTCTGAATCAGATACTGAATTAGGGTTCGTCGCCTTGTCTTTGATATCAGCCACCAATGAATGTTTTGAGTGAAATTCATTCATGTTGTGCCAAGGGAGTTTTGGGAAATCACACCATTTTTCGGTGTCCTTCTTCATCTTTACATGACCTTTATTTTCCTATGGCTTGGATTGGAATTTGAGAGAATTTTTGTTAGGGCCATATTTATAATACTTTGGTTGTTGTGGATTTCTAGACCCGAACTCCCATTTTTTCTGGTGCTTAAATTTATGGTCAATTTTAACAACATATCTATAAGCAGCATCGAGTGATAGATGTCCAGAAAATCCATTTTAGTTTGGAGGTATCTATGTAGAGCCCCACGGTATTTAAGAACCAGTTGTCGTTCAGAGTATTCGATATGAAACTTGGTGCGCAAGGTATGGAAGGTATTGGTGAACTCTGAAACTTCTTGGCCCCTCTCTTGTCGCAGTGTGGTCCATCTCATGTATTGGTCCTCATAGTTTCCAACAGGATAATACTGTTCCTTTACCACATCCACAAAAAATCCCAAGTGGGCTCGGCCCCATATATTCCAGAATCCTCTATGGAATTTTTCTCCAGGTAAGTTTCCCACCAATTTTTGACATGGGGGAGATCCTTAAGGAGTGTGAAGTTGATCGTTTCCCTATCGGAGAAATTATGAACATAGAAATAATCTTCTAGCGGATTTAACCATTTTTGTAAGGCATCTTCATCTATCTGTCCTTCAAGTATGGGAATATAAAAATTAACTTGTACCTTGAAAGGTGAGGTTCCTCCAAAGTGGTTTCTTGATGAATACATGTCTTTTTTTATCGGCAGGCGTTGAAGGATGTGGTCAAAAGTCTCCATCATTTCATCACTCTGTTGCGTGAAAGCTTGCTCAAGAAAAAGATTAATAGAATCGCCTGCTCTATAATTTTAATTTTCTTCTACCATGGAGGGTTTCTTGGGCATGCAAGAGTGATTTTATTCAAGAGAGACAAGCTCGATACCCAAATTTCTATACTCAGACCTCATCAGTGACATGCACTAAAAAATGATCAAGAGCATCCTGCTCTGATACCGTTGATCCGAATTATTTTCGGCACTAAATGAGAGCGGAGATATAATAAAGAAATGTATAGAGATATATCAGATATCCAATAATATAACATAAATGTATCATATATGAAACCATAAACAAAATGATACATTAATACACAATTTTCTATTAATGAGCGAAAATGTACAAAGACTATAAAAATACAGAGTGAAAGACTCGCCAGAATGGTGGCAGCTTATCTTTAAGAAGATATGTGTCCTCTAATCACATTTGCAAGAAGATGATTTTATAGTGAAGAACCAAAGGCATTTTTATCATAAACAAAATCCAGAACCCTAACCTCGAAAGATGAAAAGCCAACTGTTTTGTGGACCCCGTTTTGGGAATTTTGGTGTATTAACTTCCCGGGGGTGTAACTTTGGCATATGATCATCGTTTGGGAAGAACGATAGCTTGTTGGAAAGGTATTGTCGAGGAGATTGATTTTTGGGGATAAATAAGATCCTTCGTCCATCATTGAGAATATCTATCCTGAAAAACCTTCATTTAGGCCCTCAAAATGGCCCTAGAAGTTAAAAGCTGCTAAAAATAGTAAATTACCAAAATTGCTAGAAAATTGTTTTGTGCCAGTTGAAAAAGGTGAGTGACCACTGATAGCCACATCGATCAATCATACCTCCTTAGGAAGAAATTTTTCTACATTGCGTTGAGTGCTCGGGGGAGAGGGAAAAGCGTTTGCTGAATCTCCTTCTTGATGAGCTGCTTGCCTTGTTGAAGGAGTTGCACTGCTTAGCTTGTTGAAGGTTGTCCCGAACTTGTGGCTGGAAGGGTTGGACCTTTTTAACCAGTCTTCATACATGAGATTCCTTTGTGTAGAAGGAATATTTACACTTTGTTGAAATCGTTTCGACCTACTTCTATTGGATATAAGGTTCTTGGGCCGAGGCTGTAGTGGTTGCAGTATCCTTCTGTTCACCTTATGAACAAATTGTGAAGAATCTGAATTTTGTAGTATGAGATACTACCTTGCGACATTTTTTAGGTGGGAAAATAGTTGGAATTACCTTTGCTATCCTGTATATATGACCCCCTAGAGTAACAATGACACTATGGGGTCGAGACTCATAGATAGTGTTGGTCCTGAAGTCTACACTTAAGGCTATAAAGTGTGGAGTCTAAGCATCTAAAAAGAGTGAAAGAAAAGGAAGGGGAAGAAACAACTTCAGGGGATGAAGCTATGGCCGATCTCTGAGTTGTCTTTGTCTAGCTTCCAAATATTCTTGAATGCTGATATCCCACTTGATAGAGGCCCATGAACATTCGAGCTTTGTCCAAGTGGTGGCAGTCTTAAGTATGACATCGAAAAGATTCAAAGCAATGTTGGTTTGATCCGATAGGCCAGGTTCGATGTTGGGTTGTCTTACGATGGGTACATTCATGGGGAGAATAGAGATTTAAAAGAAGGTTGATGTTTTAAAGTGCTTATCTCAACTTTAGATTATACGGGGAAAATTCAGTGAAGCCAATCGAAGGGTTTAACAAAATCGAAGGTCGTTTTCCATAATTGAGTTTAAAATCTTGAAATGAGTGTGAAAACATAGAGCTGTCAACAATGCGGGGCATCAATTTCAAAGGAATCCCACGTTGTAGCAGAAGAATAAAGGACAAGAATACCTTGATGAAAGCATATAATGTAGAGATCTAAGTAATTCACGGGCCTTGTACCTGCTAGTAGCCAATACAGAGGAAAAACTATAAATAAATAGATACCTAGAACCTGATCACCATAGTAGAAGTTATACTAAATTGTAGCTAAAACATTCATCAAAGACGTATATGTAAAAAATTGCATGAAGCATGAAATACAGAGGAAAAACACATAACTCAATCTTGACAGAATATGGAGTCTTCAATTTGCTTTTTATTAATCCTGGCTAAAAATAACTTTCTCTATTACAATCTACCACTGGCGAAAATCCCCATCTATTACAATCTGCCCGCTATTTAAACAAACTTCTGAACATCTAGAATTCCGATCGTTCTGAAAACTTGCCAGTTACAAATGGAAAATTGAAGCGTTTATATCCTCATATTTGTCTTCCCTCGTAAGGGCAGAGCGCCTTCCTTTCTCTTCCCTTCCAGTTCTAGAAATAGAACGGGTTGACATCCGTCATTATTGAGCACCAGAAACCTGCCCCTTCGCCTGCTTGATGAAAATGACACACCTCTCCACCAATTAGGCTATTAACCTGGAAGGCTCTGCTTGGTTGCTTACCTCAAAGGTGTAACAACTCTTCGCCAACTGTGGCAACCTTTTCCCTACTTGTCGATCTTCTGTGATGATAGAGAATAATTGTAAACTTGGTTGTACTAGCCATTTGTCCACTTGGACCATATCAACGTGTCTTATCTGGGATATCTCCACTTGCTCTTTCTCCACGTTTTCTTTGATGTTCAAAGTGTGTTTAGCTATATTGATTTTGTCCAGCGTCCCAACACTGCCTTCCTTATCAAGGTCTAGCAAAATTTTACTTATCAAGGCGAACGTTTCCTCACAAGAATTCATCACTTCATTAGCTCTCCCCCTGCTTTCTGATATATTTTTCTCCCAGACCTTCAGCAAGATATTCCCTCTAGTTTGTTCTGCGATGGATAATGTGGAGACTAGAGTTTAAAGTGACTTGTCCTTGATACTAACTTGGGTAACTTTAACACCACTTTGCGACTTCACAAGTCAGAGGCTCGAGAGATGTCCAATGCATAACTCTCAAGAGAAAGGGTATGAGGTACTAAGCGATGATAAGCCCCACTTAGTATTTTAGTAATGGTGATTTAAAATTAGGAAGGTTTTTCCATTTCACACGTCAGGATACTGCGATCTTAGGGGGGGAGAAACGCGAAACAGACAAAGTCTCAAAAACCAACCTTTTTGGGATTAAGCATAACATTTCATGAATTAAGAGAAAGGTGTCTCCAACATAGGCTCCAACTAGGGATCTCATCTCCCCGTGAGATGAGAAGGACAACAGACCAAGTGCTTGAGAAGGGGTACATGGAGTCATCAGTTGGCTTTGGTGAAACTTTGTTTGGAAAGGGGTTGCAGAGGAAAAATTGAGGTTTTGACTTTAATTCTAAAACTTTCCAAAACTTGACATGCTTCCTTAATTCGATGGCAGTCCCTTCGGTAACTTTCCCTTCCTCAAGACTGAATTCAAAGATGCTTAAGATGGTCCAATCAACCTTAGGAAAATTAACAGATACGGTAGGTTTTAGCTTGCGTCAAAAAAAGTAAATTTCATGTTTTTAATCGTGGAGACCTGCTTGAACTCGAGTTGTGGATCTGGTTTCAAAAATGTTCATTACCAGGGTGTAGTATAATCTAAGTATGACAACCTTACAAAATATCTTAGATATTGCTTCAATGTCAGCGAGCCTGTTCAGTACCCCGGTGAAGTTATCTGGTTCCCTTTATTGAATTTCTTTTCACCACTCCAAACTGTAATCTTGCATTTAAATGCTGAGATGAGGGAAATCATTTTTATAAATTTCCTTTCATCATCTCTTTGGACTAGATGGGGGCAATCAATTATGAATTTCCTTTCATCATCTATCTTATACTTTACTTTTGAAAAGTGGAGTGGGGGAAATCAATTGGCGAAAAAAAAAAACATGGGTGATATTTGTGTATATTTGTTACAGAGGCTTGTCAACTTGCTTTGAGTGCTCTGGACCAACTTTCTCTTAACCTTCATGATGCCCTAGTTTGTAGGAAAATAGGGGAGAATTCATTTCTAGGGGTCTTCTTTTGAGCAAGACTTAACCATTTGAAACATGTTAAAAGACCTACGAGAGTTAGGATCCGCCTATGGATGGCCTTGTTCAGCAGGGGACCAAGGAGATGTGAAGACCATCTCACTTCCTGAGACGTTCACTAGTTTCCCAAATTGAAGTGGAACCTCTTTTCCTCTGTGGACGGTATGTGCAAGTGTCATAGCTTAAGGAAAGAGGACCACAGATAAAAAAAGGGAAAGAGAGAAGGCTATGGACCTCAAAAACCCGGATGTTATCATACAATCTTGACTCAGGTGAATACAATATACTTGTGAGACCACTCCTATGTTTTAAGAGGTGTTCGTTTGAAAACCAGATACTTATGCAATTTATACCTTGGCCTTACCACTTCGTTCTACTTTAAAAGAAAAATATTTGTCACCTGTTTCAGGTGGGTCAATTTCTTGATGCCTGACCGTCCCTTTCTCCTTTCGCAGTCTGGGCTATAATTCAGAGGATTGTATGAAACAACACAAAGAGTATTAGGTCTTCAGGATTTATGGGATTCTGGGTGTCAAAATCTATGTCTTTACTTCTAGGAAATCAACAGCCTATTTTATTTGCGATGAAAGTGAACTTACCAAAACTTTTATAAAAAGGAAAAAGGAAAACACAAACCGGTATATACAATAGAGATTTGAAACTCATTTATTGCATATAGTGCTTTAAATAATGCCCGTTGACAAGGGCACTGAGAGTTTTATCGTCCAAATTCTCTAACATAAATGAATTCTTCCCTTCAAAAGCTAAGACTTTGAATGGTCTGTACCAGATATGATCGAATTTACCATGTTTTGCCAAATCTTCCCTCCTAGCATCCCATTTCAAAACCAAATCGTCGGGGAGGAAATCCCTGTTTTTGGCTTTATGATCGAACAACACTTTCATGTTGTCCTGGTATTTTTGCATCCTTGCGTCCACCTCGGTCCTGCGTTGTTGGACCTCAATCAGCTGATTTATTCTTCTTGTGACATGGTTTGGCTCTTCTTTCTCATCTTGCAAGAGCTTCATTACAGGGAGGGCCAGATTTATAGGTAATACCACATCAGTCCCGTATACCATTTGGAAAGGGGAAGTACCAATGGATTTATTCGTACCTATCTGATTTTCCCACAAAGCGTACCTTAAGTGTACATGCCAAGATATTTTGTTTTCGCTCAACACCTTCTTAATTATGGTAATTAAACTTTTATTTGATGATTCGGTTAACCCATTACCTTGAGGGTAATATGTTGTGGAGTGGCCCAATACAATGTTATATTTTTGGCAAAATTTGATCATTGCCATAGAATTGAATGCCTGGGCATTATCCGTTCCTATCTTTCGGGGGAATCCAAATCTGGACAATATGCTCTCTTCCAGGAAATCTATCACCACCAAGTCGGTCTCCTTCCTAGTCGGAACAACCTCCACCCATTTGGTGAAATAATCTGTGGCGGTGAGGATCCATTTGTGTTGAGCGCTGGAATGTGGGTTGATTTCTCCTATAAAATATAACCCCATTGTTGAAAAGGGGCTTCGGTTTTGACATGAACCAGAGGTATCACTGGGAGATTTTGTTTTCCTGCGAACAACTGGCAAGGGTTACAGGCCCTAACTTTGACGTTGACATCTGAGAAAAGTTTAGGCCAATAATATCCTTCCCTCAGGATTTTATAAGTTGTTGCCCTCGAGGCGTGGTGCCCTTCACACACTCCTTCGTGGAATTCGTTTATGACCCCCTCTGTTTCTGATTCTACCAAAAAAACCAGTAGGAAGCCTAAGGGGTCCTTCCAGTATAGTTGACTTTCGGATATATAGTACTTCATTACATGTAGCTTCAGTGTCCTGGATTTAGCTGGAGGCGGATCGCTAGGGCATTTCAGGGTCATTAGGTAGGACACTATATCTTTATACCAATCTGATAAGGCAAACTTCTCTTCGATTATGGAGATATCTATTTGGTCGTCGGGCTCGTTTACGTCCCCATGTCCTTCATATCCTTGCAGGTTATTTATTCCGAGTGCTCTGAAATTTCGTTAAGAGCTTAGCCAAACCTTGTCCTTTTACTAGTTTCGTCGATTTTACCTCTAGGTCGAACTCTTGAATTTTAGCAAGCCATCGACCCCTTTTTCCATCACTGTTAGGTTGAACCAATATATCCTTCATGGAACTGGTGGGAATGTATGCGATTACCTTGGAGTCAAGCACGTATGTTCTAAAATCCTTCAAAGCCTTAACCATAGCATATGCTTGTTTCTCTATTATATTGTATCTCAGTTCAACATCTCTGAGACTTTTACTAAAAAATGTGATTGGTTGCTTGAAACCCTCTTCATTATTCTGTAGAAGTACTGCCTCCACTGTGTGTTCAAAGGCGAACGAGAAAATTAGGAAATCCTTTAGGTAATTAGGGCTTCCAGTACGGGCGCTTTGCTGATAACTTTCTTGATGCATGCAAACTACGCTTTAGCCTCTACTATCCAGTTCACTTTGTTGTTCTTCTTTAGCATACCTTTGATCAATTTCACAATTTCAGCAAAGTTTGGGATAAATCTTCTCAAAAAGTTTATTTTTCCTAAAAATGACTGAATTTCTTTTATATTTCTAGGAATATTTATGGTGTCTATATCTTCTACCCTTTTAGGGTCGATTTTAATTCCATCCTGAGACATAATGTGGCCCAAGAGTTTACCTTCTTGAATTGTGAAGTGAGACTTCTTGGGGTTTAAAGACAAACCGAATTTTTGGCATTTTTCAAATGTTTTCTTTAGGTGTAACAGATGGTCTTCATCGGATTTAGAGAAGACAGTCAGGTTGTTGAGGTAGATAACCACGAATTTATCTCTTTCACCGATGAAGGTGATATCCATAGCATGCTAGAAGGTAGCACCTGTGTTCATCAGACCACAATTCATTTTGTCATACATGAACGTGCCCTAAGGGGTGGTGAAAGATATTTTTTCTTTATCATGCTCGTTGAGAGCAATTTGATTATAACCGAGAAACCCATCGATCTTTGATATCTTATTTGCCCAGACTACTTTTTCCAAAACGTGATCCATTTTGGGCAGAGGATAGTTATCTTTGAGAGAGGACTTGTTTAGATTTATCAAATCAACGCACAATCTGATCTCCCCTCTTTTCTTCCTAACCGGGACTAAGTTCGCCACCCAATCATAGTACCTGAGAGGTACAATTATTTTTGCGTCTAATAGCTTTTTCACTTCTCTTTAGACCATAGGCAATAAAATGGGGTTGATTTTTCTGAGCTTCTGTCTGAAGGGTTTAACACCAGGTTTCAAAGGTATCTTATGCTTGATCACAAAAGTATCATAGGTTCTGAGCTCATCGTAAGACCATGAAAATACATATTTATACCGCCCGAGTAAGTCCTTATACTTGGTTTTTATCTCAGGAGGAAGGTACTTTGATAACTTCACTATCCTAGGCTCTTTGGTGGTGCCCACGTCACAATCTTCGACCTCCTCCGGTTAGGGATATAAGGTGTATTTCAGAGGCATGTAGTTTTGATCAAACAACCTTTCTAGAGGTATCAGGCCCTTAGGGATCTGATTACTTTTTAACACTAGCAGGCGATGATTTGCAATTTTTTCTCGGAACTCCTGAGGCTCCTCCCCTTCCTGCATAATCCGGGTATGATTGTTTTGGTTTTCCTGGTCAATGTGGGTTTCAGAGAAATTACCCACCATTTTCAGGAACTTTCCGATCTGTTTGTCATCTTCGAAAACCTTCCAGTGTTGTATTTTGTTTGGTATGGATGGTTTGTGCCTTAACTCTATGTGGTATTTTAATTTGAAAGCGGTAGGGTGTGCGAAAGTAGAAGCTCCTTTGGCCAGTGAATTGGCCTGCTGGTTTTCGGCTCGTGGGATGAAATGGACCTTTACCGATGAAAATAAATTTTCCATTAGATCCCAGGCACAATTTCTGTAGGACCTCAGTCTTGGGTGCTTGGCCTAGTACTGTCGATTTACTTGCTTCACAATCAGTTCAACATCTCCATAGGCCTCTAATTTCCTTATGTTCACCTTCTTGGAAGCTTCCAAACCCAGGACTAGAGCTACATATTCGCAAATGTTGTTTGTGTAGTATACATCCCACTGTAGCCTGTAAGAGAAGGGAATGGCAAATTCATTTTCAGGTGCCATGAAAAGCACTCCTACACCTGCCCCTTCGCACGACGAAGCACCATCAAAGAACATTTTCCAAATTCCAGTGCTATACACCTTTTTAGCTGTTTTTTCGGTTTTGATTTCATAGATGTTACTTTCTTCTGTACAATTATCTTCAGTATTGTTGAAAGATAGAATACAATTTCCCAGGTCTTGATCGACGATGTAAACAAGGTAATTGTTAGGATTCTGTGGATCACTTATCGTATATGCCAACCGTGTTTCCCTGTATAACCATGTGAACTGTCCACCAAAAGCAGGGATTGTGGCGTGGGTCATATCCAGCTGAAGGAATCCCCCGAGCTTGGCTCCCCAAGATCTAGATAATAGTAAACCATACTTCGGGGGTATATCGGAGACAACTACGTCCATTAGGACAATTTTCACCAAAATCTGGGTAAGGGTGACTACTAAATCTTTGATCATGCCCATGCACTTAACTCTCCTTGAATCAAACAAATAAATATCTCCATAGAGTCTGGTGATCTTGAGGCCTAGTCTATCTATAATAGATTTGGGCATTATGTTATGAGAGTCCCCAGAGTCTAGCATGAAATTATGCAACAACCGATCGTTCACTTTCAAGGTAATATAGAAAGGGGTGATGGTATCTCTGGCACCTTCAAAATGTGGACCAAAAGTGATATTAGGCTTGTCATCTTCTAGATTTATTACGTTGGACTGGCTGTCTTGATCTAAAAAAATTATCATCTTGGTTATTTTTTTTTGGTACACAAGATTCTTCGCCAACTCGACCAAAGGTATTGGTATCTTGATCTTTTTTATCTCGCTTTCTAGGCAGAAAACTCCTGTGGTTTTATCCGTTTCCTTGGCCGAAACATCAGACTCTTTCCTATCCATTTTATTTAGTAGCACTGTTTTATTTTCAACGTTTCTGGTTTCGGGTGTCTGTGTTTCAGTTGCCTTATTTCTTCTTGCTTTGGTTTCGGTCCCTTTTGTGTTGGTATTCAACAAATCTACCCCTATGTTACTCCGCATCTCGGTCTCTTTCTGGACGGGCTCATATATTTCGCCCCTAGGAAATTTTTTTTTGGGTTGCACAGTCGACACAGGTTTGTTTCTGGGCCTTAGATTGTATTTGTGCTGGAGCTTGGCCATTCCCTGATAAGAGAAATCATCAACGACATTTAGGTTATTGTCTTTGACTGATGATTGTTCAGTGTTCAAAGACTTCTCATAATCTTCTTTCGTCAAGTGAGGTTGTACACAGTCGACTCCTAAGTTGTTTACATCTTCTTCCAAGTCTTCGAACTCTTGCATATCATTTCCCCCAATAAATTTTTCATTTTTCAGAGGTGCTTGGATCTTTTGGTCTTCATTTTTAATTTGTCTTATTTGGAACTGGGGAATGTGATTTCTCCTGAATTCTCTCTTAACGAATTGATCATCTTTGGATTGATCTAGCTCCATTCTCGAGATTTTTTTTGATAGTTATTTTATTATCCTAGCCATGTCATCCATTTTGTCATCTAAGGATCTTCCAGATCCAGAGGGACTTGCTTGTTCTCTAAGACGTCTAGTTTCCCTGTTTCCTGTCTTGATTTTCATTTTTAATTTACTCAAAGCCATCATGTTTGACTCAATTTCCACAACGTCATCTTGCATTCGGGTTAGGTCAACCCCTCTCCTTTGTCTTAATAGTAGAGAAAAATCAGGTTCAAAAGCTCCTGCGAAAGTTACTTTGGTGGCGGGTTGAGACGGTTTAACTTCAACAGGGATCTTATTATACAACTTGTTAAACCTTTGGATAAGTTCCATAACAGTTTCAGATCCATTTTTCTTTAAAGACCCGAACTCGGTCACATATTATAAACGATCCTTTCTTTCATCCCATTGTTTGAGAAAGGGTCTTCTAACGCATCGTAGGATATGATTGAACCTTGGGGGTAGGCTTTGAAATAAAGTTCTTGCCTTTCCCTTGAAGGTTTGGACAAACAATCAGGAATACACATCCTCATCCTTGAGACGTAGAATATCAGCAAATTGATCAAAAGAATTGATATGCTCAACTGCAGTTAGATCCCCTTCTCCTGTGAACTTGGGTAAGTTTTTCATATAGTTTTCAGGTAAATCATGGAGAGGTACTGGAAGGACCAAGGGGGCGTATCTAGTGGCTACTTTGGTGAAAACTTTGGGAGGTGGTTGTTGGCATTGGCCTCCTATTCCCTTTGCTCCACCTTCGGTGGCAGCCATGGATAACCTAGGAGAGAAAATCGATGCATTATAAAGAGGGTTGGAAAATATGTATAGTGACTCTCTATCTTCCCTGGGGTGGAAAGGGGGAAAGTCGGGAAATTTTTTACCAGGGGAGGTGAAATATGAAAAAGGAGAAGAAGGTATACGTGGACTCAACTCCTTCGACTTGCAGGATATGTAAATGGGAGAACCCACCGGTGTCGAATCCGTGTACGTGGAAACTTTTTCAAGGCCTTGAGTGATAGAGTGGTTTATATTGAGAGTTGATGGGATATCAATAGGGATGATATTTGAGGCAGGCGTGTCGCCCCTTGTAACATAAAAGGTAGTCAGAGAGGTATCGATTTTGATCTCAGGTAGGAGTTGCTTAGACTTCAGGGTCTCGATTTCGACGACACTGTCCGATATTTTCTTGAGAGGAAGTTATCGCGAGGATGAAGGTTCTAAAGAGGTATTATATTTAGAGTTATTTGACTTGGGTTGATATGCAACCATGTTTTTCTTAAAATAACCCCTTGTTCTTAGTATTTTTTCAAGGTCGGAAACTGGCACTGTCTATTTAGCATCTGGGTTTTGTCTGGAGTTCTTCCGAAAGGATGCCATCTTACTTAAGAGTGGATTCGCCAAGTGAATGATGAAGGTTTATCCTTAACAAGGTGTTTTCTCTTTGTTCACTATCAAAAAATGAAACTTGGAAATGTCGTTTTCTTAGGGAAAAGTGACTATGATTCTCCGTCCCCGACAACGGCACCAGAAAGATGTTGGTCCTGAAGTATATACTTAAGGCTATAGAGTGTGGAGTATAAGCATCTAAAAAGAGTGAAAGAAAAGGAAGGGGAACAAACAACTTTAGGGGATGACTCCATGGCCAATCTCTGAGTTGTCTTTGTCTAGCTTCCAAATATTCTTGAATGCTGATATCCCGCTCGACAACGACCCATGAAAATTCGAGCTCTGTCCGAGTGGTGGCTATCTTAAGTATGGTATCGAAAAGATTCAAAGCGATGATGGTTTGATCCGATAGGATGGGTTCTATGTTGGGATATCTTACGACGGGTACAGTCATGGGGAGAACAAAGATTTAAAATAAGGTTGATGTTTTAAAGTGCTTATCTCAACTTTAGATTATACGGGGAAAATTCAGTGAAGCCAATCGAAGGGTTTAACAAAATCAAAGGTCATTTTCCATAACTAAGTTTAAAATATTGAAATGAGTGTAAAAACATAGAGATGTCAACAATGTGGGGCATAAATTTCAGAGGAATCCCACACTGTAGCAGAAGAAGAAAGGACAGGAATACCTTGATGAAAGCATATAATGTAGAGATCTAAGTAATTCACAGGTCTTGTACCTGCTAGTAGCCGATACAGAGGAAAAATTGTAAATAACTAGATACCTAGAACCTGATCACCACAGTAGAAGTTATACTAAATTGCAGCTAAAACATCCATCAAAGACGTATATGTAAAAAATGGCATGAAGCACGAAATACAGAGGAAAAAAACATAACTCAATATTGATGGAATATGGAGTCTTCAATTCTCTTTGTATTAATCCTGGATAAAAAATAACTTTCTCTATTACAATCTACCACTGGTAAAAATCCCCATCTATTACAATCTCCTCGCTATTTAAACAAATTTCTGAACATCTAGAATTTCGATCGTTCTAGAAACCTGTCAGTTACAAATGGAAAATTGGAGCGTTTATATCCTCATATTTGTCTTCCCTCGTAAGGGCGGAGCACCTTCCTTTCTCTTCCCTTCCGGTTCTAGAAATAGAATGGGTTGACATCTTTCATTATTTAGCACCAGAAACCTGCCCCTTCACCTACTTGATGCAAATGACACACCTCTCCACCAACTGGGCTATCAACCTGGAAGGCTCTGCTTGGTTGCTTGCCTCAAATGTGTATCAAATCTTCACCAACTATGGCAACCTTTTCCCTACTTGTCGGTCTTCCGTGATGATAGAGCATAATTGTAAACTTGGCTATACTAGCCATTTGTCCACTTGGACCATATTAACCTGTCTGATCTGGGATATCTCCACTTGCTCTTTCTCCATGTTTTCTTTGATGTCCAATAGGTGTTTATCTATATTGATTTTTCCTATCGTCCCATCACTGCCTTCCTTATCAAGGTCTAACAAACATTTACTTATCAAGGCGAACATTTCCTCACAAGAATTCATCACTTCATTAGCTCTCCCCTTGCTTTCTAATATATTTTTCTCCCAGACGTTCAACAAGATATTCCCTCTAGTTTGTTCTGCGATGGATAATTTGGAGACTAGGGTTTAAAGTGACTTGTCCTTGATACTAACTTGGGTAAATTTAACACCACTTCACGACTTCGCGAGTCAGAGGCTCGAGAGATGTCCAATGCATAACTCTTGAGAGTGAGGGTATGAGGTACTAAGCGATGATAATCCCTTCTTAGTCTTTTAGTAATGGTGATTTAAACTTAGGTAGGTTTTCTCCATTTCTCACATTGGGATATTGCGATCTTAGGGGGGAGAAATGCGAAACAGACGAAGTCTCGAAAACCAACCTTTTTGGGCTTAAGCATAACATTTCATGTAGTAAGAGAAAGGCAGCTCCAACAGATAGCATGGCACTTCCACATATATGGTTGGCCCAAGAGAACATCACATACATCCAGTGAGGAAACATCACATAATACTTCATCCTTGAAGGGTTGGATTTCGTATGACAATCGACACTGCTATATGACATGAAGATCTCATCCTTGGTGAAGCCACCCAATTTTGTATGGTTGCGGGTGTGATGTTGTCGACAATCCAAACTACTTGAAGGCCTCTGCTGAGATGAGGTTCTTCTGGCTTCCTCTATCAACAATAAAATGAAGTGGGGTCCCCTTCATCCACATCTGTGAATGAAAAAGGTGACCCCCCTCTTCAGGATCTGTGGGTTCTTCTGGTTGAATTGCTGAAGTCGTGACAATAATAGTGGGGTCTGCATGGATGATTTATCTTCTATAAATATTTTCTGAATCAAATTATGAATCATAGTTTGGCTCCTTATCGTTGATCTTGACCACCAATGAATTTTTTGAGTGACATTCATCAGTGTTGTGCCAGGGGATTTTGTGGAAATCACACCATTTTACGGTGTCCTTCTTCGTCTTTCCTTGACCCTTCCTTTCCTATGTCTTGGAATGGTTTTCGAGAGACTGTTTGTTAGGGCCGTCTTTTTCATACTTTGGCTATTGCAAATTTGAAGACCTGATCTCCTATTTTTTTTGGTGCTTAAAGTTTTGCTCGATTTTAACAACATATTGATAAGCAACACCGAGTGATGAGATGTCTAGAAAATCCATTTCACCTTGGATGTATCTGTGTAGAGCCCCACGATATTTTAGAACCAAATTTCGTTCGGAGTCTTTGATACCTAGCTTGGTGAAAGGTATGGAAGGATTGGTGAAATCCAAAACTTCTTGGCCCCTCTCTTGCCTCAGTGCGGTCCATCTCATGTACTGGTCCTCATAGTTTCCAACTGGATAATATTGTTCCTTTACCGCATCCACAAAAAAATCTGAAGTGGGCTCAACACCATATATTCTAGAATCCTCTATGGAATTTTTCTCCTCGTAAGTTTCCCACCAATGTTTGACATGGGGGAGAGCCTTAAGGAGTGCGAAGGTGATCTTTTCCCTGTTGGAGAAATTATGAAAAGAGAAATAACGTTCTAGCAGATTTAACCATTTTTCTAAGGCATCTACACCTATCTATGCTTCAAATATGGGAATATCAAAATTAATTTGTACCTTGAAAGGTGAGGTGCCTATAAAGTGGTCACTTGATGAAGACACGCCTGTTGTTATTGACAGATGTTGAAGGATGTGGAAAAAATTATCCATCATTTCGTCCCTCTGTCGCGTGAGAGCTTTCTCAAGCAACAGATTAACAGAATCACCTGCTCTGTCATTTTTATTTTTTTCTTCCACGGAGGGTTTCTTGGGAATGTGAGAGTGATTGTCTTCAAGAGATAAAATCACGAGACCCAAATTTATATACTCGGACCTCATCGGGGACATGCACTGAAAAACAATCAAGAGGAGCCTGCTCTAATACCACTGATCCAGATTATTTTCGGCACTAAATGAGAGCAAAGATATAATAAATAAATGTACATAGATATCTAAGATATCCAATAATATAAAAAAAATGTATCAGATATGAAACCATAAACACAGAGATTCAATAATACACAATTTTCTATTGATGAGTGAAAATGTACAAAGACTGTAAAAATACAGAGTGAAAGACTCGCTAGAATGGTGGTAGCTTATCTCTAAGAAGAGATGTGTCCTCTACTCGCATTCATAAGAATATGATTTTACAATGAGGCTCCAAATTCATTTTTATCATAAATAAAATCCAAAACCCTAACCTAGGAAGATGAAAATCCAACAGATTTGTGGACCCCGTTTTGGGTAGTTTGGTGTATCAACTTCCCAGGGGCGTAACTTTGGCATACAATCTCCGTTTGGGGAGAACAATAGCTCATTGGAAAGGTATCGTCGATGAGATTAATTTTTTGGGATCAATCAAATCCTTAAAAAATAATTGAGAACCTTTATCCCAAAAAATATTCATTTAGGCCCTCAAAATGGCCCTGAAAGTTAAAAACTACTAAAAATAGTAAATTACCAAAATTGTTAGAAAACTATTTTGAGCTAGTTGAAAAAGGTGGGTGACCACCGATATCCACATGGATCAATCCTCCCTCCTTAGGAATCAATGGTGTCCATTGCATTGAGTTCGCATGGGAGAGGGAAAATCATTTTCTGAATCTGCATCTTGATGAGTTGCTTTCCTTGTTGGAGGAGTTGCGTTGCTTATCTTGTTGAAGGTTGTCATGAACCTGTGGTTGGTAGGGTTGGAACTTTTTAAATAATATGGATACATTATATGCCTATGAATAGAAGGAAATATTACACTTTGTTGCAATCTTTTCAACCTGCTTCTGTTGGATGGAAGGTGATTGGGTCGAGGTTGTAGTGGTTGCAGTATCCTTCTGTTCATCTTTTGAACAGATTATGAAGAAGATGGATTTTGTAGTATGATATACTACCCTACGACATTGTTTAGGTGGGACAGTAGTGTGAACTACCTTTTGTATCTTGTAGATATGACCCCCGAGAGTAACAATGACACTATGGGGTCGAGACTCATAGAGAGCATGGCACTTCCACATATATGGTTGGCCCAAGAGAACATCACATAATCCATAGGGGAAACATTACATAATACCTCATCCTTGAAGGATGGATTCCATATGACAATAGAAACTGCTTGTTGACATGAATATCTCATCCCTGGCGAAACCACCCAATGTTGTATGGTTGCAGGTGTGGTGTTGTTGAAAATCCAAACAATTTGATGACCTCTGCTGAGATGAGGTTCTTTTGGATTCCACTATCAATAATAAAATGCAGCGGGGTCCCATTCACCCATATCTATGAATGAAAAAGGTGCTCCCCCTCTTCAAGATCTGTGGGTTCTTCTGGTTGAATTGTTACGGTCGCGAAAATAGTAGTGGGGTATGCGTCAATGATCTGTCTTCTATTAATATTTTCTTAATCATATTATGAATTAGGGTTCATATCCTTGTGTTTGATATCGTCCATCAACGAATATTTTGAGTGACATTAATCGGTGTTGTGCTAGGGGATTTTTTGGAAATCAAACCATTTTCCAGTGTCCTTCTTCATATTTCCATGACCGTTCTTTTCCTGTGGCTTGGACTGGTTTTTGGGAGAATGTTTGTTAGGGTCGTCTTTATCATAATTCAGTTTTTGTGTATTTGCAGACTTGAACTCCCATTTGTTCTGGTTCTTAAATTTCTGCTCGATTTTAATAGCACATAGATAAGAAACACCGAGTGATGAGATATCCAAAAAATCCATTTCAGTTTGGATGTATCTGTGTAGAGCCCCATGGTATTTCAGAACCAAATTTCATTCAGAGTCTTTGATACCCATCTTGGTGCACAAGGTATGTAAGGTATTGGTGAACTCCGAAAATTCTTGGCCCCTCTCTTACCATAGTGTGGTCCATCTCATGTACCAGTCCTCATAGTTTCCAACATGATAATACTGTTCATTTACCACATCCACAAAAAAATCCCAAGTGGGATCGAACCCATATATTCTAGACTCCTATGTGGAATTTTTCTCTTAGTAAATTTCCCACCAATGTTTGACATGGGGGAGAGCCTTAAGGAGTGTGAAGGTGATCTTTTCCCTATCAGAGAAATTATGATCAAAGAAATAACCTTCTAGCATATTTAACCATTCTTCTAAGGCATCTCCATCTATTTTTCCTTCAAATATGGAAATATCAAAATTAAGTTGTACCTTGAAAGGAGAGGTGCCTCCATATTGGACGCGTGATGAAGACACACCTATTTTTATCGGCAGGCGTTGAAGGATGTGGAAAGAATTCTCCATCATTTCATCCCTCTGTCACATAAGAGCTTGCTCAAGCAACATATTAATAGAATCGTTTTCTCTGTCATTTTTATTTTCTTCTGCCATGGAGGGTTTCTTGGGCATGCGAGATCGATTGTCTTCAAGAGAGACAAGATCGAAACCCAACTTTCTATACTCGGACCTTGTCGACGACATGCACTCAAAAATGATCAAGAGTAGCCTGCTCTGATACCATTAATCCAAATTATTTTTGGCACTAGATGAGAGCAGAGATATAATAAATAAATGTATAGAGATATCTCAAATATCCAACAATATAGTAGAAATGTATCAGAGATGCAACCATAAACACAAAGATATAGTAATACACAATTTTCTATTGATGAGCGAAAGTGTATAAAGACTTGAAAAATATAGAGTGAAATACTCGCTAGAATGGTGGTGACTTATCTTTGAGAAGATATGTGTCATCTACTTGCATTCGAAAGAAGATTATTTTACAATGAGGCTCCAAAGGCCTTTTTATCGTAAAGAAAATCCAAAACCCTAACCCTGAAAGATGAAAATCCAACAGTTTTGTCGACCTAGTTTTGGGTAGTTTGGTGTATCAACTTCATGGGGGCATAACTTTGGCATACGATCTTCGTTTGGGGCGCACGATAGATATTTGGAAAGGTATCATCGAGGAGATTTATTTTGGGGGCTCAATAAAATACTTTTACTATCATTGAGAAGCTCGATCCCGAAAAACCTTCATTTAATGGCCCCGTAAGTTAAAAGATGCTAAAAATAGTAAATTACCAAAATTGCCAGAAAATTGTTTTGAGCTAGTTGGAAAAGGTGGATGGCCACAGATATGCACCTAGATCAAATCGCTTCTTCAGTCAGTACACCCAAAAATCCAAAAATATAAGAAGATGAGGGGGTGAAATGTGGAAAGTGGTAAATATGATCGAGAATGGTACGATGAATTGTCAAGGGGACCTCCCAGTAGCAAACCCATCCCTAAGGGTGACCACTTACTAGGATGTAATGTAAACCACCAAGGCGAAACAGGGAAAATATCATAACTTTCAAGGAGACGTTACATAATCAAAAACATCTTTTAAATGCAACAGACTCAAATTCCTCAAATACTAAAATGACACTCACTATAATACCTGGCTTGTACCTCATGAAGCAATACCCAATGTATTTCAGAAGCAAGTTGTTGTGGCATATACCATCGTGATAAATTTGAGATTTGTGGTTGTGAGACAGACCTCTGTCTATGCGAGTGGATGTTGTCAACCATCTATCTCTCGGTACTCCATGTCTACAACCAGAGGGCCTTGAGATATCATCTCCTTAGTTATCCTTAGGAAATGGGGATACCATCTAGCTCTTACTCCAAGACATGTACTCGTTGTAGAGTTCATGAGAACCACAACATCTCTTGGTTGGATCTATGTCTAAACTAAAACATACAAATGTAAAATATAGGGTGGTTCTATCACCCTTTTTCCATATATTCAAAAACAAAAAATTTCAAAATTGAGAACTAATTTAGAATTTTTTTTTGTTTTGTATTTTTCATATATATGATGAAAGAAACATGTAAATCAATAATGCAAGTAGAGAAAAATAAAAATCAAAGATGAAATGCAACTAAACTACCATGATAAATCAATATGCAAATGCAAGAAATCAATATTACCTACCTACCTACCTGGGTCTTGGGCCTTGAAGAAGTCAAGTACCTTGAATGTAACAGTCAGAGAAGAGACCCATATACTGGTAATGACATCGTTCTCCCATCCAAGGATGTTAAATAATATTTCTCTTTCTTGGAATTATTCTTGATGATGTAACGACGAAGCCAACATTGTTTATCCTTCTTATCTTATTTAGGATTTCCCTTTCTCTTATCCCACATGAATTCAAGACTTCCTTCACTATAGTTTATGTAAGGTATATCTTCTATGTAAGGATAAGAAGGAGGTTTTATGCTGACTGCATATTTAATGGATTTATTAGGTTCTTTGTTCTCTTTATCTTATTTATTTAAAATATGGATGGACCCTGGTTCTTTCCCTTGGAACTTCACAAGATTTTCCTTGTATTCATTTGTCCTTGGAAGTAGTGAATTTATGTAATATTCCTATGAAAAAGGTATGTCCCATGGATCATACTCAATGATATGATGATTTACATCAAAGTCACACTCACTAGTGTAATCGAGACTATTGGGATCCATCACATGCTTCTCAACCCTCTCCCAAAAGTTCCATCCCCCATGGGAATATGTTCATGGGTGAGATACATAGTGATAAAACCCCCAAGATAAATGGACCATATTCTTGATAGAAGCATTCCCCAAGCATCTGGAACATCAATCAATATTATGTTAATAATGAGGCTGATATGAGGGACGTCAATCAGGTAAACTTCAACATCTTCACAAAGCCCATAAGCTTTGAAATTATTGTAATCAATACCAAAAACATTTCCATAAGGTCGGGTCATATTTAAACTAAGTTGTTCCATTACCTTCAAGAACATCAAATTGGATGAGGCTCCAGAGTCCAACATACAATTATTGAAATGGAGACCATTCATCCCCAAAGAGAGATAGAAAGGAGGGTTAGTATCCTTCTTCTGATCAAGATAGATGGTATTCAAGATAATCGAAGGGTCCTCCTTTTTGGATGGTACTTTCAATAACTTAAAGAATTCTCTTCTCATGGATGGGATCTTTCACATTTCCATCACAAGGACTGTCATATTCAACTTTCCAAACATAGTTGGCACATCTATATTCAATTTAATCTTCTCTTCTGTTGAAGTTGGTTTTGGAAGAAATTCACTGACTAGAGGTGGGGGTGGTGGGACCACCTTCTATATACATGGAAGAGGATATCCCACCTCTGGATGAAGTGGAGTGGAAGGTTGTAGCGGAGGAATTGGATCCTTTTTTCTTCTTGCATATGACGCAACTTCCTTTTTTCTCAATTCCTTTCTCTGATCTTCTGTTAACTGATTCAACACTCTGAGTTGTACTTCTCTAGCTCCTCTTTTTTTGACTTCATTAATCTATTCCTAAGTGACATCTTGTTCTAGAAAGTTACAAATCATGTCCATGAAATTTATACCATCATAGGAGTCTTCATCACTTCAGGGACACTCATCTCCCCAATGAGGTTCTTTGCAAGGAGAAAACCATGGTGTTTCTTCTGTGTTGACCATTCCAACTGAGTTCAATGTGTCAGGAGATTTTGCATCTTGTTGAGGCTTCAAATTCCAACTTGTGGCATCCCTCTGTTGTCTAGTAAACTGAGGTCTGAAGGTACACCATTTTTTTTCCATGGTGGTTAAACGTCCCATGATATGATTTTGAGCTTGGACAAACTGAGTAATCATCTAGTCTATCCTCTGAGTCAGGAGAGAAATTATATATGGTGTACTTCTACTAGAAGATTTGGTCTTTGCTTCTGTCCTGGCATGAGGATACTAAAAAAGGTCAACCTTTGAGTCAAGAAGATTCTCTTCAATTTCTATGCTATACTCTTTTGATTGTTCCAAACTAGTGGGATTCATATCCTTCAAGATGAAATGGAATTTCCCATCAAAATCATTCGTATAAAAGAGACGAACAAATGCATATGGAGGATGTAGATCCGTTGGGATTTGGTTGTGCAATCTGTCAAATCTGCTGTCAAATTCACTCACTATTTCATTCTCTTTATTCTTTATCTAATTGAATTGAGCTACAAATTTACATTTATATTCTTTGGTGTACAAATATTGTTCCTCCATGATGCTTAAATTTTTTTCCATATGTTTGAGGTGATTCTCCCAAGTTTTTCTATAGATCAATGGATCATCAAAGAAATCCAACATATACTTTCTCAACTTTTTGCTGAAAATATGATTCATAAAATATTGGAAGGTAGTTGGCATGTTAGTTAGCACAAAGGGAATAACTAAGAAATCATATTTCCCATAATGGCACCTAAAGGACATCTTGTGGATGCATTTTTCTCTCATCTGAATCTGATGGTATCCCGAGAAAACATCAATCTTCAAAAAATAAACTACACCATAGAGCTTATCTAACAATTCATCAATCCTGGGAATTGGATACCTTTTTTTAATTGTATTATTTTTCAATACCATGTAGTCAATGCACATCCTCATTGTGCCATCTATCTTCTTAACCAATACCACTGAAGATGAAAATGGGCTTGAGCTAGGCATAATGTTTCCCATGTCCAACAACTCTTTGATTTCCTTCTCATTTTCATCTTTAAACCTTTTTGGGTGTTGGTAAGGTGTGGTGATGACCATCTTAGCTCCATCCTCTAGCTCAATGGTGTGCTCAAAACCCCTATCCTGTGGTTACCTTGGAGGAATTTTCCCAAAATATTCTCATGCTTTCCAAGTATCATGTGTATGTCCTGTGAATAATGTTGGCACCCTTCTTGAGTGGTTTGGACAGAGACTAAAAATTATGCTGCATATGCCACATCCTCACACTTAAATATAGCCTCCATGCGTTTTGTTGAGACCACTCTAATATCATTCTCTGTCATCCCTTTCAATGTTACCCTCTTTCCTTCTTCTGAATTGAAGGACATTTCCATAGTTTTGTAGTTTGTTGTGATAGGACCCAAGGTGCTAAGCCACCAAACTCCTAGTATGACATTGATATCTGGTATGTCCATCACGTAAAAATACTGCACCAAATTATACTGGATAAAGGTAAGAATCATTTGTGGAATAAATATGTCACATGGAATAATGCATCCTCCTTCTACCTCTACCAAGAATCCCTCAAACTCAATAGTAGGGAGATGTCTTCTAGTCACCAAGAAAATACCAACAAAGTTGTGGAAGGCCCCAAAATCAATAAGTATGGTGACCTTTTGTCCCTGGAGAACTCCTCACATCTTGAAAGTGTTGAATTTTGGCACCCCACTAATGGAGGTAATGTCAACCTTCTTAATTCCTTCCTGGTTGCATGTTGGATATTCCTCTTCTTTCCCATGTGTTGGCTCCTCTTATGTTCATGTCACTTCTATGTTTTGAATATGCCCAACATCGTCTTCATCCTCGCTATCAGAAAGAAACTCAATGTAGTGGATATTTCCTTTCCCAGTGCATCTATGCCCTGGCACCCATGGTTCTTTACAAGTATAACACAATTGTTTCCTTCTCAGTTCCCTTATGGTAGCTTCATCAAATTTTCTCTTAAATTCTCTTTACAATCCTTATATATTTTCCCTTTTGGGCAACTGGTGGCCTTGGAGTGAATTTGTTTTTGGAAGCTGCCCCTTCTAAGTCCCTAGTCCGCCAAGTCACACCCTGAAGTGTTTTAGGATTAAAATACTTGACCCATCCACACAAGGGATCTATCAATCCTTTGAAAAATAGGATCATCAATATGGATTTTGACATGTATGGAACCATGATTTCTAGTGAAATTATTCAATGAACACTTCAGTTGTGCATTTTGTTTTAAGTTGGATGAGCTCTCAGAAATGAATCTCTAGATTCCCTTGATCATACCTATCTATGAGCCTCTATGTGAAGTCCATATATGAAGTAATGTGTGCATGTCCCAAAGTAGGCATCCCATGGAACCACCACCCATGGGTTTTTCCCTCCAAGTATAGGGTGGAAAATTTGATGGCATCCATATCCATCATGGGATTTAATTGCAAGTAAGCATCCAATTTGTGCACCCATGCCCTTGCAAAAGTCTTGGCTAATTTTTCAAAGGTGGGAATATCCATCTTCCCTTCCTTGCATCCCAGATCATTATTACTCCTATGAAAATATCTACGCATGCCTCTGCATTTAATTTCACAATACTCTCCCACTGAAACCCGTCTCCAAAATCCGACACTCAAGGATGCATATTCCCTTTCATACTCTTCAAAGTTGTCTTCCACCTCCACACTCCCTGGAACATTAACATCCTAGTGTTGTGTATGTAATAAAAAATGGGATGTAATGCCTGGGCATTATCCTCCTACTCATTGGTTCCCCATTGGTTGCACACCCAAATAGACTTTCCCCCTCAGTGTGGACCTAGTGACTAGTATATGCATGATACCTTTCTCCTCCATGAGGTATGATAGCTCCATTATTCCATTCATTATTCCGTGGTTCCTTTCCATGTACCATATGCATGAGAATATGTCCAATCCTATATTTCCCTGCTTCCAATGTGGTAACCAAGTGCTCATGTCCCTGTTCTATAACTATCAACGCTATTTTAAGATCCACTTGTCCCCTGGATAACAATTCTTGTGTCTCATACAAATGGTGCTATAGAATAAACTATGTCTTGTCAATGGAGCATTGTAGTTCTCGATTTATCTTTGTCAACTCAAATGGAACATCCTTATCAGTTCCATCTCCTATTTCCTATCATCCTCCCATCTATGTTTCTTATTCCTTGACCCATTTTTCCTTCCTTATCCAATTGTAACCTTTAATCAACAAACTCCCAGAGGATGGGAGGATTCAATGCTCCAACACCACTATAAGATTCCCAAATAGATTTGTGTGGAATGATTTAAGTTTTTGGTTTTCTGGTTGATTTTTTTTGTCAAACTGTTTTCACCAGTAGCATTCTTAGGCTCATGCTGGGGTTTAGTTTTGATTTATATAGAAAAAAATAGTTTGCATCATGGAAATGATATTTAATAAGGAATAAAATAGAAGTCAGAACAAGGAACAACCACAAACTCATATCTAGATTTATTTATTATATAGCTAACCTAAATACAAGAGAAGATAAGATCTGAAAAACATATAGAAGGATAGTACATGTGGATGATGGCACCTCCAAAATAGAATAGAGAATAGAGAGACTGACTCCCAAGAACCTTCACAAGTTGCATGAAAGATATATACACAATCGATTTATTTCCCTTCCTCTAAAATGTTGTCTTCTCTGGTTGAGTTGTGCCCTCACTGGATGTAGTGACCCATAGAGATTTGATCTTCTCAAATATGACCTCCAACCACCATGGAAATACTGATATCCTATAAATAAGAGGATGATTGTGTTAACACTCTGTAAATCATGTCCGGATGAATAGACAAATGAAAGAGGTAACTGTTTCAACTCACTTTAGAGCTGAGGCACTAGCTTGCCCAACTCAGAGAGGGCTCTCTCATGTCACTCGATATATCTATGGAAACCGACGGCTAGATTTGATTTGTTTGGGAGATTTTTAAGAGAGTTGCTGGCGAAGAAGAGGGGAACACTATGGGCTATGGAGTCAAAATTCTGAAAGTGAACGAAGACAATGCGTAGACTGATAGAACGCTCCAAAGGACAAAGGCTAAATAAGGCAATGAATATGAGTTATTCTTGAAATAAAAAGATGTGTAGGAAGATAAAGAAGACAAATAACTGCATCAAATCATTATTGAAATGAATTCTGAATAAGTTAAGAAGAAAATCACATAGTTTAAATTTCTTAGACCAAGAGCATTACAGGAAGAATTCTGGGCCTTTAAACCCTCCAATTTAAACAGAAGAAAATTGAAATGAAACGACAGGCTACAGGAAATACATACGATGAAAGGAAACAAAGCTCATATCACCAACTGTTAGAATCTTTTCATAGAGAATTCAAAATATTTTGCATTTGTCTTCGATTCAGATTCATAAAATTTACAAATAAAGTTTGATACAACCAAAAAGGTGCTCTTACACTTCTGCCAACATTGGCTAATTCAATCCTCTTAGTACTTATACAATTTGATAAAAAAATAACTGAAACTGAAATGTTTAAGCTTCTGTAACAGTTTTGGATGTCAGTTTCGATATACGAAATGACTTACAATCATTAACAAAAAGAAACGTTTCAACATCATGAATAATCTCTCTGATTGCCCGGATGCTTCCGCTACACCTGGCCTGCTCTGTACTTATGTTAGGTCTGGTAAGATGGGTGACAGGTGGCGATCATCTGTTGTTTCTGGGGACGTGGCATTTTGTATTTCCCAACCATACAAGTTCCTTCCATTACGTGTCAGAGGGGATTTCGTAGTCCATCATCTCTTTAATCAAAATTTCCAGGTTGATGCACGTTGCGTAGGACATGATTAGCATGCCGACTTTCACTGTTTTCAATTTGTTCATAATTTCAAAATCAGAAGCTAAGTGTTCTACCAAGCTAGGAACCTTCAGACTTTCTTCCATATCTTCAAACCTGGAATGGTCCATCCTGCATTGCATGAGAAGAGTGTGATAATATTCCTGCTTGTACAATGAGCCTTTACCATCCCATAATGAGGGGAGGCCTTTGGAAAAAAATTGTTCGAACGCATCTTTAAACTCATGTATTCTATGGTCCATCTGCATAGCTTTGTTCTGAACCGATCTGAGCAAGTTATGTTTGGCAATGATTCTCCTGGCTGAAATGATTAAAGTAGTCACGTCTTTCACAACGATGGTCTGAATATCAACATTTGGTATGGAATTCCACAAGTCGATGGAATTTTGGGTCCATTCCGAGGGATTTTTTGCTAGCACTTCATTTACAACAGCGCAGCTATTTCGAGCTGTAGAAGCCATGTTGTCCTTGTCATTGATAAAGTTCAGATAACTTCTGAATTTAGCAACCTCCACAGAAATCATGTCCCATATCACATGTTTGGCTCCCTGTAGTAGCGTTTTACCATTCAATATGGTTTTTATCTTGTTCACTCTTTCCTGCAGGTCTTGGTTCTCTCTGTAGAGTTGAGCTAATTTATTGTCCTTCACCTTAGCCTCTTGTTTCAGTTTTCCTAAGTTTTCTTTTAGATCCTTGATCTCGCCTGTTTTCAAACTTATCTGGGACATAGCCAAAACTAACTCCTTAGCATTTGATTCAGCCTCTACATTGGCAGGTATGATAATCTCCATATCTGATGTTGTCACCTGCATATGTGACCAACTTTCCTTCTCTTTCTCCAACTACAACACCTTAGCCTTGTAGTCTATAGCCTTGTGTCTAAAGGTTTTCTTTTCCTGCTCCAAAGTAGTTAACTCTGTTTTCTGTGGATGGTCTGTAGGTGACATCTTCAATATTTTCTTCAAACTTTGAATCATTTTGTCCTTTTCATCCACAGAGGCTTTCACCCCTTGTGGACCTTCAGACTCTAATATTTTTACCTACATCATCCAAGCTTTGTTGGACACCTTTTCCTATTTCAATTGTCCATCCAGTTTCAATATATGTGTTGTCAACCTTGCAACTTTTAGAACTAAGCTTATGTAATCAACGTACAACATATCACTGAAATTTCTGTGGAATTTTACCTTGTCAGGAGCATCGATGTTCTCATAGTGTACCTTGAACTCAGATACCTTATCATTATCGGCCACTGTAATGTTGAATGTATTTTTCTCGACATCTCTGACTGAGAGTAGGTGAGCTTTGCACTAAGATGTCCCTTCCACTTCGGGCAAAATATCCTTTATCTCGCTATTGGCCATACTCCCTTTCACTGCATAATGTTGTAGCAAGTCTTCCTTCGATTGATAAACCATCCCGGGATTTTGGCCAAATATGTGTTTCCTACTGCTGAAAACCTTCATGTTGCCTTCGATTTGTGGTTTGTCTTCGGGATTGATCTCTTCGTTCTAGACCTTAGTGTCTACCATCTCCATGTGCGTCTTTCCTTTTTGTTCTTCTTCTTCTTCCAAGTCAATAATTGGGAAAGGTGATGTGGCTCTCATTTTCTTGAGGGTGTCTTGTTGGTCGCTAGCCCCTAGGGATTTTGAACTGCTTCTCTTATTGAATATGCTCATCTTAGGAGCCTTGATAATCAACCTGGGTGAGGGTTTTTGTGTTGAGATTTGTTGGGAAGTAGTCTCTGTCTGCTTTTCTTGTTCATGTGGCGTGATGACCTCCATTTCTGTGCAGGTCTCTAGATTGGCCCATTTATCTATTTCTTCAACGTGCTCGTGTTCATAAGGGCCTTGTCTGCTTTCCAATATTATCTTTGATATAACCTGATGTGGATCACATCTTCTTCCTTGCAATTGTGTGAACCCAAATTCATTGAGTTTAGACTGAATTTCAGGAAAACAAGACTTGCTCTTCAGCACAAAAGGACCTACCACGAACGTGAATTTCAGATTTGAAGCCTTGTGAGATTTGAGGAAGTGTTTAGTCTTTGAGATAATCCTTTGTCTTATAAATTCCAATGAAAATATCCTAGGAGTCAGGAAGATTGATAATAGGTGAGGTCCTTCTTGGCATCCGTATACCCAAATCACGGTGGACTGAGTGAAAAACATCCAGTATCCCATAGCATTCTCCGGACTCGATTGCAGTGAACTTTTCATCTCTTCCAGGACTCTTGGCAAGTCTGAACCAAAAATGAGACTGTATATTCTGGACATGATTTTGTTGATGAAGATGAGCATGGTGATATTTTTACACTCGGTCGAAATAAACGCAACTTTGGGGAGCTCGGTATTGTTAGATCCCAGAAACATTCTCAACAGATGAGAGTAGTATCTGAAATGTTTCAATGAGATGAAACTAACCATTTGTTGATGTATGTTCTATGGAATAAATTCATCAAAACTGACACAGACTGATTTCCCAGACAGGAAGAAAATTAACAAGAATCCTAACATAACCTCTACCACAAACTTGTCATTGTCTAGACCTAGAATATGACTCAGCAGAGAGAAAGCCCACTGGACTTCGACAATCATGATGCTTAGATTGGTAGGTAGGGATAGACTTTCTGAATGATGTTCAGGTTTGTCTATGGTTTGCAAAAATAGGGTTTTTACCTCGGGCAAGCATTCCCTATAAATCATAATCATTCTCTGTTCCTCAAAGGGTTTTGACACTAGAGGGGAGGCGTTAGTTACATTTAGGGCATGTCAGAGTGAGGGCCCATATAACTACATAGGACTTCTAACCCCAATTTGTTTAGGATGACTCTTTCTCCTTGGGAATATCTCTCAGCACACCAATTCACGAATTCGGGGAGTGGGAAAATCGTTTCTATGACATAAGGGGAGAAAGAGGCTCAAGATGCTTCAAGAAAGGATATGTGGGATCTGACGTTGTTTATCAAATTTTCTTTGGACACAGAAATGGGTGAGACCGTTGTCACTGTGTCGAAAATGTCAAAATCTTTGTCAATTAGGGTATCTTCCCTGGAGGGAGTATTTGGTTCACTCACGGATAAAAAAATAGGATTGGTAGCCATCGTGAAGAATACTTGATAAGTGGTGAGAAAACTAATCTGGTTCGGTCCTGAATTTCGAAATTTGGATGGAAACTTTGCACCAAATCTCCGAACGTTCGACTGCTTCAAATACTTATAGAATAATGCCCGGGGTACCTCCTTTTATATGCGTCTATTTCCAACGAGGTTTGGAGAAAAGAGGTTTTAGATGAACCAACCTTACCCCTAATGTGTCTTAGAGAATGTCGAGTGTCCATGATTTAAACCATGGCATTTTTCCCCGGTCCGTCCCTTGTCGGCTAATTCTCGCGCTGCTTCGATCGTCAAATTGCACCTCGGTCGTTGATCTGGGTTGTTTCAAGATCTATGGTCAGTGTATTTCCCGATGACTTTGACATCAGAGGTTGAAAAAGGTGGATTTGGTCAGACAACCCTCCTTTCCGATATACTTCTAAGGGCGCCACGCATCCCGCAAAACACTGTGACAGTTTTGCCCCGGTCGGCCCTCGACCGCTTAATATTTGTGCTAGTTGTATCTCTGATACACGTCTCGGTCGTTGATCCGGGCCTCCTTTGAGATCGAAAGTCGGATGAGATTTATTCTTCATATCTTCGCTACTTCATCCAAATGCTGCCAGATATAGACAGGTCCTCTAACTTTATTTCATCTTTGCGGCGATTTAACCCATCATTAAATTTTTGAAACTCGGACACCAGCTGAGAATTATATGGTGATAACATTGGCTCCAACTGGGGATGCTATCCTCCCCGCGAGGTCGAAAAGAACTGTAGAAAAAGTTCCTACCCATTGGTCTATAAGCTTATGTGTTTGATTTGAATATCTTCATTTTATTCAAAAACTTCAAACTACTTAGCACGGCTCAGGGCCTTCACCTCGGGCTTCAACCGTGCTATTTTTATCTCAATATTTATACTTAAAGAAAAACCAAAATGCAAAGTGGTCATGTACAATGGATGGTGGGTGATGATATTTTAAACAACATAGTGCTTGAGGAATGTGCCATTCACAGGCCCTCCTCCGACGAGTTCTCCATCACTCTCCTCCAACAAATAGGCATTGTTCCCACGGTAAGCTGTAATTTTGAACGGGCCAAACTACAGGTGATCAAATTTTTTTTTCTTTTCCCTTTTTTTCTTTCTTGGCATCCCAGCTCAGTACCTAGTCTCCAAGTTTGAAGTCGTCCACTTTGGTACGTTTGTTGAAATCTTCCTTGATTTTCTCTTGACATAGTTGGGTGTTGTTGAAAGCCTTTTCTCTGGTCTGTTGCAAGCTGATGAGCTCATCCTCCCTTCTTCAACTAGCATTCGTCTTTGCTTCTTTATTTTGTAACAACTTCATCACTGGTAATCCGAGTGTCATAGGAAAGATGGCTTCTATACCGTAGATGATCTGGAAAGGAGATGTGGCAATGGATCTCTTTGGGGATATCCTATCCGCCCACAACGCATGAATGAGATTCTTGTGCCACGCCTTTTTATTCTCCTGCAACAGTTTTTTTATGATTTTGACCAGGATTTTGTTTGAAGACTCTGGCAATCCATTTCCTTGTAGGTAGTATGATGTGGAATGCCCGAGAGTAATATTGTAATCACCGCAAAGCTTTTCAATGTTTTTAGATTTAAAAGCCGCTATGTTGTCTGTTATAATCTTGGTCAGACATCCGAACCTGGATAAGATATTTTCTTCTAGAAACCAAATGATAACGTCATTTGTAGATTGTCTGGTAGGAACATCTTCAATCCATTTGGTAAAATAATCTCTTGTAGTCAGGATCCATTTATGTTGAGCCGAATATTGTGGGTGTATCTCTCATATGAAATCCAAGCCCCATTGCCTGAAAGGAGATTCTACTGAAATGGGCTTCAACAACAGAGACTGTAGCTTTCCTTTCCCATCGAAGATTTGGCATTCATGGCACTTTGACACCTCCTTGTAAACATCAAGGAAAATACTAGGCCAATAAAAACCAACTCTCAACATTTTGTGTACAGTTGTCTTCCAATAATGATGACCTCCATAGTCTCCTTTATGGAATTCTCTGATGGTCCTTTCTGCTTCCTCCTCTATCAAACAAATCAATAAAATTCCTCCTGGGTCTTTCCAATACAGTAATCCATTGACAATGCAGAATTTTTCTGCTTTCAGTTTTAAGAACCTAGCCTTTGTTTTTTTATATTAAGGAGGAGCTTGCATATTTTTTAACAGAAATATAATTTCCTCATACCACGCAGAATCAAGAAATTTCTGAGATATCTGTGGAGTTTCCTTCTCTTCCTCTGCTGTAATTTCTTACATGTCTGTAGCGAAATTCATTCCTAGAAGTTCATAGTTTGTTTGTGCCATTAGTCTAGAAAGCGCTTGTCCTTTGATCAACTTCGTCGGCTTGATGTCGAGATCATATTCTAATAGAACTGGAATCCATTTTCCCCTCTTTCCTTCAGGATCAGGTTGAGTCAAGATGTCCTTTATCGAGTTGTTGGGGACATAAGCAATAGTATGTGAATGTAGAATATACACCCTGAATTATTTCAATGATTTGACGAAAGAATTTGCCTTCCTTTCCATGATGTTGTATTTTAAAGGAGTGTCTCTCAATGTCTTATTGTAGTATGCTATGGGATTCTCAAAATTTTGGTCATCTTTCTGGAGTAATACCCCTGCAATTGTGTGTTCTGAAGCAAAAGAGAAAAGTATGAAATCTTTCTCAAAATTAGGACTAGCTAGCACAAGAGCCTTTGTCAATGCTACTTTGATGTCCTCAAAGGACTTTCTAGCCTCAAGAATCCATTTGATTTCATTTCCTTTCTTTAACATGTTGGTGATATGCTTTATGATCTCTGCTAAATTAGGAATAAATCTTCTCAGGAAATTTACTTTACCTAGAAAGGATTGTACTTCCTTTTTGCTTCTGGGTATGCCAATCTTAAAGATACCTTCAACTCTGCTAGGGTCTAATTTTATCCCTTCCTTAGAAATGATATGCCCTAAGATTTTCCCTTCTTCCATGGAAAAGTTTGACTTTTTTGGGTTGAGTGATATGCCAAATTTTCTTCATTTCTCGAACACCCTTCTGAGATGTTTGATGTGCTCCTCATCTATAGCGGAATACACAGTAATGTCGTCCAGGTATATAACAATGAATTTATCTTTTTCATCTGCAAATTCTATGTCGATATCCCTTTGAAATGTTGCTCCAGCGTTCATAAGTCCAAATGGCATTTTGGCATACATGAATATTCCCCAAGGTGTGGTGAATGTTGTCTTTTCTTGATCGTCGGGATGTACCATGATCTGGTTGTATCCCAAGAAACCGTCCAACATTGACATCTTTTGAGAGCCCACTACCTTCTATAGAATGTAGTCCATTTTAGGAAAAGGGTAGTTATCTTTAAGAGATACCTTATTTATATTTATTAAGTCCACACATAGTCTGATCTCCCCACTCTTCTTTTTGATAGGTACTAGATTTTCTACCCATTTGGAGAATCTTAGGGACACTATGATTTTTTCTTCAAACAATTTCTTCACTTCTTTCTCTATCAATGTAATATACTAGATATAAAAACTATGCAAAACATAAATAAAATGATAGAAATGGAAGAATAACAGTAATATAACCAACATAATCTCCACAATAACACAAAAATGATATAAGAACAACAACAGAAATAACACTTTGATTTAGAAAGCAATGTTCATGGGCCTCTTTGAGGGGGAAACCTCCATTCGAGCAACACTCTATTACAATAATCTCCAAGCTAGGGTTTTCATACCCTCAACCCTTATTTATACTAAATATGTCTATCAAGAGAAGCATCTAGAGGAATATCCTTATATAAGCGGAAGCTTCTATTAGGTCTTCTTACATCCGCCTTATTCTATTTTATTGAAAGGCCTTATTAATATTGACCTTTGTTACATTTGAATATATTGATCTACCTATGTGCGGGTTAGGACCCTAACATGTCCGCCCCCTTAAAAACAACTTTGTCCTCAAGGCTTGAGATGTGGAAATTGTTGCAGAATGGTAGTTGGTTCCCAAGTGGCATCTGCTGGAGTTGTATCTTTCCACTGGACTAGAACTTCCATGATGGTTCACTGACACAGGAAATGCTCACACTGGTCCAAAACTGCTTCTGGTTGTAGCCAAATGGATCCTTCTTCAGCTAACTCGGGAAGGTTGGTTTGAATTTGGCACCTAGTTCTAATCACCTTCTTTAAGCATGTAACATGAAAAACAAGATGTAGCTTTGACTGAATGGGCAGAGCTAACTGATAGGCGACTTGTCCCACATGCTTGAGAACTATATAAGGACAATAAAATTTGGGTGCTAGATTCTGACACTACTCGGCCTTGATGGAAGTTTTCTTGTATGGTTGCAGTCGCAGAAACACCTAATCCCCTTCCGCAAATTGGCGTTCAGAGTGACCTTGATCTGCTTGTTGCTTCATTCTATTCTATGCCATGACCAAGTTCTATTTAAGGGTACAAAGAATATCCTCTCGAAGTGTAAGTGTTTGGTCAACTGCCTAGACCTTTGAGATACCCGGTAAGTATGAGAGAACTGAAGGTGGCTTTTGTCCATATACCGCTTCAAAAGGAGTCATGCATGTAGTTGTATGGTAGGAAGTGTTGTACCACCATTCAGCTAGGGGTAACCATTGAGCCCACTGATTTTTCTTTTTAGAGGCAAAACACCTTAGATATGTTTCCAAACACTTGTTGACAACTTCCATTTGACCATCAGTCTGGGGATGATAAGTTGTTCTTAGATGCAATTGGGTGCCCTGTAGCTTAAATGGTTCTTGCCAAAAATTTATTGTGAAAGTTGGGTCACGATTAGAAACAATAGAGTGCGGCATGCCATGAATCTTGAAGACCTAGTCCATGAAAATTTGAGCCACTGTGGATGTAGTAAATGGGTGTTGAAGAGCACAGAAATGAGCATACTTGGAAAGACAATCCATAGCCACCATTATGACCGATTTATTTCCTGATTTGGGTAAGCCGGTAATAAAGTCCATAGAGATATCCTTCCAAATAGCAGGTGGAATCAGAAGCAGTTGTAGTGTGCTTGGAGATTTGACTATTTCTCCCTTGTTGCGTTGACACACCTCACATTCAATGACAAAATTATGGATGTCCTATTTCATACCATCCCAGAAGAAAAAACGTTTGACCCTATCATAGGTTTTGATGAACCCGAAGTGCCCCGCTGTGGGTGTAGCATGAAGCTCAGAAAGTACCGTGGATTTAAGCTGTGATTGTTTACTTAAATACAAATGACCTTTGTATAGAAGCTCATCCTAGAGCTAAGATTACCCTGGGAGAGATGGAGCATTGGTCTGCAATTGCTGGATGAGATGCAAACTTTTGGGATCTTGTAGCCATTCCTGGCACACAGCTTGGAGCCAATCTGATACAATGAAGGAAAGAGAAAAAATGGATCCTTCTTCTTCATATTTTTAGGACAATGCATCAACCAACACATTGTCTTTTCCCTTCTTGTAAATGATCTCATAATCATATCCAAAGAGCTTAGTCACCCATTTTTGTTCCTCCGGGGAGGAAATGCGTTGTTCCAAAAAGTACTTGAGGCTTTGATGGTCTGTCTTAATTTGGAAACGTTTCCCTAAGAGATAAGGGCACCACAAATCAATGGCATGCATAATAGCCAACATTTCCTTTTGATATATGGGTTTTCCCAGATTCCTTTCAGATAGTTGCCTGCTGGTGAAGGCCAAAGGTCGACCCACTTGCATAAGGACAACACTGATTCCTTTCCATGAGGCATCACATTCCAACACAAAGGTCTTGGTGAAATCAGGAAGGGTTAGAACCAGAGTGGTGTACATGGCCATCTTCAAGGTTTGAAAATCTTGAGCAACGACTGGAGTCCAAGTGAAAGAGTTCTTTTTTAGGAGAGCCGTGAGAGGTGCTGCAATCTTGCCATAATTCTTAACAAACTTGCAATAATACCCTGTTAACCCCAGAAATCCACGCAATATTTTGAGAGTCTTTGGGCGCGGCCAATCTTCCATAGCTTCAATATTTTTCGGATCCACCCTGACACCATCCTTTCCAACCAGATGACCCAAGTATTCTACTTCTGAGGCACCAAAAGCACATTTAGACTATTTCATGAAAATTTTGTGCTGAGAGAGTAGATGGAGAACTCGATCCACATGAGTAAGATGGTTTGTCCAGGTTTTTCTATAGATTAGGATATCATCAAAGAAAAATAATACAAAATGATGAAGAAAAGGATAGAAGACATGATTCATGAGGATTTGGAAGGTGGAGGGGGCATTACACAAGCCAAAGGGCATGACCAAAAAATCATAGTGGCCCTCATGAGTTCGAAAGGCCATATTTGGAATGTCTGCCTCCTTCATACATATCTGGTGATATCCTGAGTGAAGATCAAGTTTAGTAAAGAATTGGGCACCAATCAATTCATCCAGGAGGTCATCAATGATAGGAATGGGAAATTTGTCTTTAATGGTCAGTTTTTTGAGGGCATGGAAGTCAGGAAACATTCTCCAAGAACCTTATTTATTCATGACCATGACTACAGGAGAAGAGTAAGGGTTCGTACTAGGGTGAATAACGCCTACAGTAAGGAGTTCCTGGACCATTTTCTCAATTTCATTTTTTTGTGAAAAGGCATGGCGATATGGACGGATATTGGGAGGAAGGCTTCCGGGTACAAGGGGAATGGAATGATCATGAACAACATGGGAAGGAGGGAGTTCTTGGGGAGTGGAAAATACCATTTGGTGTTTATAAAGGAGGTCTTGCAGGTCTTCCGACACCGGGGTGTCTCTGTTGCTTGTATGGCATGGAGTTGGGCAATGACACCAGAATGACCTATTTTGAGCAGCTTTTCCGTGCGAGGGTAACTAATGATCTCAAGTGAACCAATCGTGATGCCTTGGAATTTATATTGGTGGTGTTCTTGGTCAAATTTCATGGTTAATTCCTTAAAATCCATGAGAATGGGACCCAAAGTCCTTAGCGAGTCTACACCCAACACAATGTCACAACCGACCATGCCGATAGAAAACATATGGGATTTTAGGTGGTAGTCACCGATTTGGAGACAGGCATTTTCAGAGCTCCCTCCACATTTCATGGAACCGCCATTGGCAATCATGATTTGGAAATTGTTGACGACATGGATGTAGCAATGAGTTTCTTGGGCAATGCGGCGATGAATAAAATTATGGGTGCTTCCACTATCAACCAGAATGATGACCTTTTGATGCTTGATGTAACCGATTAACTTGAGGGTTTGGTGGGCAAGGAAGACAGTGAGAGCATTGAGGGAAATGATTGGTTCCACTTTGGGAGGGTCTGAGGGAGGGGTTATGTCAGTGATTTCAGGTGACTCAGGCACAAGGGGAGTTTCAACATCCTCTTCCGAAATATCCTCAGAGATTGCCATAAAAATATTTTGTTCCTTACACTTGTGGCCTGGGAAATATTTTTAATCACAATTATAACAAAGGCCTTTGAGTTGGTGTTCAGCCATTTCATCCCTGGTCAATTTTTGGATCTTTAATGGGGTGGAGGGAGTAGTGGGATTTATGGGTTTAGGGTGAGGGATAAAGGAGGGTTTACGATTTTGAGAGGATACAACTTTTTGTGCTTCTTTATCTTTTTTAGTAGCCTCCACCCAACTCGAAGGTCGAGCCATGAGGACATGGGTCCGAATATCCTCCTTGAGGCCACTGATAAAACACTCTCGAAAGAAAGAATTAGTCATGCCCTTTGTTCGAAAAGATAGGCGCTCAAAGGTAGCTATGAAGTCTTCTACTGTTCCTGATTTTTTCAACTTTGTCAAATGACCCAAATGGTTGGTGTCAGTGTCAAAGCATTCATAAAGCTCAGTCACAAATTGGGTCCAAGCAATATACACTTGACGGGAAGTTTTTCTCCATTGCCACCATTGCCAATGTTCTTGATCTAGATGGAGAACACCATACTGGAGTTTGGCCAAGTCATCCATAATGCTGTATAAAGATAAATAATGTTCCATTTGGGTGACCCAACCAGTGGGGTTTGAGCCATCAAATTTGGTCACATCCACCTATAGAAGGCATAGGTCACATTGAAAGTGATGGGGTTGAAAGGTATGGGAATAAGAGGAATGTTCACCTTCAATATTTGGAGGTGCATCAGAGAAAGAGTCATTGGTAGGGATCTTCAGTTTGGTGCAAAGTGATGCAAAGATAGATTCAAGCTGAGTGGTTAGTTATTGTTTGACTTCCTCCATTAAGGATTGCATGGTTGTATTTATGGTTGTATTGATGGATGAATCGATGGAGGCAACAGTAGAACCGAGTTGTTTCACTTATTTTTGGGTCTTGAGGAAACCAAATTGCAAGGTGTTGAAGCGAGCTTCCAGGTCTTGGCTATGGGTATGGGCCATGAGGATGGGTGAACTGAAAAGGGGTGGGCGAGGTCAAATTTTTTTCTGAAAAATGATATGGATGAATGTGATAAGGGTGAAGAGATGAATCCAATGGAATAGGTCTCAAATAATGGTGAAAAATTTTCTAGACTTTTTTTTTTCCCACCTGCGGAGTTATACTCCGGTCTGAAGAATACTGCAACGATGAAATCCCCAAATGATTAACCAGAAAGAAATGTGTATTTACTTGGCAACCCGAACACAGTTGCGTGGCAATAGATCTTGTCTTTTTTAATTTTTTTATGTTTCTGTCCCCCAAAGGTTAGGTATTCAAGGGTTCTACAGACAAGGGTTTGCCCTGTGCTATAGCTCTCTGATATACAAGCGAGGTCCAACAGTAGTACTCGACCCAATATCTCAGGGAACTAACTAAGGAGGATAGACCATACCCTTAGTTGTACTACCTGATTACCCAAGTACTAGAGAGTATCTTCCCGAGTGTTTTTTTCGGTGGCACTATAGTAGTCAAGAGGCCGATCGGTTTATCTAAAGAGGGCTTCAGGAAATCTAGGTCGATCCGTACACAGGTGTTGTCTGATGCGCTACCACTCGAAGGGCTACCAACATGGGTTACAAGGGTGGCCAACATATGTGCACTTAAGAACCACTTGTATTTCCTGCATGTATGAATCCCTCAACTATGGGTTTATGTGCATAACGACATATCTCTGTTCTTAAAGACGTCGAAATACGTCTCTACCCTAAAAAAAAATTCTCACAATTTATGCCAAGGAAAGTGCTCTGATACCACTTGTAATATACTAGATATAAAAAGTATGTAGAATAGAAATAAAATGCTAGAAATGGCAGAATAACAGTAATATAACCAACATAATCTCCACAATAACACAGAAATGATATAAGAACAACAAAAAAAATAACACTTTGATTCATAAAGAAATGTTCACGGGCCTCTTCGAAGGGGCAACCTCTAGTCGAGCAACGCTCTGTTACAATAATCTCCAAGCTAGGGTTTTCATACCCTCGACCCTTATTTATACTAAATATGTCTATCAAGAGAAGCATCTAGAGGAAGATCCTTCTAGAAGCAGAAGCTTCTATTGGGTCTTATTACATCCGCCTTATTCTATTTTATTGAAAGGCCTTATTAATATTGACCTTTATTACATCTGAATATATTGATCTACCTATGTGCAGGTTAGGACCCTAACAATCAATGGTAACAACAGAGGGTGTATTCTTCTCAAATTTTGTTTAAATGGCTTGCGATATTGTTTTATCGGGATGACATGTTGGATTATACTAGTATCATAAAATTTCAAGTCATCATAGCTCCAGGCAAAAACATCAGGGAATTCTTTCATCAATTTTACATACCTCTCTTTTACTTCAAGGTTGAGGTTCTTGGATAGTTTAATGATCTTCAGGTTTTCTGGAGTACCAATGTTACAATCCTCCACGTCCTCTTCATCTACTATGATCTTTGGACTTCTAGCCACATCGTTGTTATCAGAAAAAAATTCCAATGGTACCAGGCCTTTGGGGATAACGTTGCTTTTCAGTGGCACGATATCTTTGCTAGCAATTTGATTGTCAAAGTGTCCTTCTTTGGTGAAAGCAGTTGCATCTACTTCATCGTCGTAACATTCATCGATGTTTAAATTCTCGAACTCATTGTCCATCCCGAGGAAGCTTTCTATCTGTTTATCATGTTCAAAGACTTGCCAGTGTTTCATATTATCTGGTATCGTCGGTCTATACTTGACTTCAACCTTGTATCTTTTTTCAGGAAAAATTGGGACTTTGAACACTACTGCTGAAGTGGCTAGTGCATCTGCAACTTGATTCTTCTCTCGTGGGATCGTTGAAAGGTTGCATTCTGAAAATTTCTCAAGAATTTCTAATACCATATTTCTGTAAGCCCTCAGTCTAGGATGTTTGGCTTGGTAGATACCTTTAATTTTATTTATGATGAGTTCATAATCTCCAAGTACAACGATCCTTTTGGCACCCATCTCTTCCAAGACTTTCAATCCCAATATTAACGCCTTGTATTCGACCATATTATTTGTACATTCAAAAATGAGTTTGTAAGAGAATAATTTTGCATCTCCTGTGGGGTGATTTATCCACATGCCAGCTCCAGCTCCTTCTCTACATGCAGCTCCATTGAAGTTCATTTTCCATTCTGATCTTCTGGGCCACCCTGTTGTTCTAATATTTCTTCCGAATGTTTCCCAAGTATACCTTTATCTACCAGGACTGTTTCTATCTCTTCTACTCTTGAGCATATATCATTGAAGAAAATGGAAGACCCCAACTCAATTCTTACCAAGTATATAGGGTGGTTGGTAGGTTTTGATTTGTTGTTGACCATATATTTCAGTAGAACTTCCCTGTACAATCTTTTGTCTTGAAAAAAGACAAGAATCATGACATATGACATGTCCATCTAGAGGGTTCCTTTCAGTTTTGTATCCCATGATCTAGACAACAGCATGCCAAATTTTGGAGGGATATCAGCGAACACTACGCCCATCACCGTGTTGTTCGTCGGGATTTGTGCCAAGGAAACGCCCATGTTCTTTATCATGCCAAGGCATTTCACCTTCCTTGAATCAAACGAGAAAAGATCCTTGTAAGGCCTTGTGACCTCAAGGCCTAGTTGGTCCATGACCACTTTAGGCATCAAATTGTGAGATGCTCCAGAGTCCAGCATAACATTGTGTAAGGTCATGTCGTGGATTTTTAAGCTTACATAGAAAGGGGGAACTTCTTCATTTTCACTGCTTTCTTCTACTCTTGGCCCAAATAAAATGGTTGGGTGGGCGTATTGTATGTTCAGAGTATCAGAGGTTTGTCCCATCTTAAGCATCTTGATGATCTGACTTTTGTATTCACTATTTCTGATCAATTCATTAAAGGGTACCAAAATATTAATCTTAGCCATCTCACTTTCGAAGTCAAAAGAGGACAGAGTTTATTCTACCTCTTTAGGTACAATTTCTTTTCTTGTTAATATTTTCTTCAACGGTTCCTCTTTCTTCTTTCCCTTATCTGTAGCATCTTTTGCAGTGGTGTCTTTCACAATGAAATCTTTTTGGGGCTGACTGGAAGAGGGCGCGTTACTCTAAGCGTCTTTGGTGAGGTTTGCCTTTGGGATGTTACCTTTCGGAGGATTTTGAGGCACCTTTTGATTTTGGAGATTGTATTGCCTTTGGAATTGCATGATGGTGTTCTGCAATGTGGTCTCGTAATCTTTTTTTTCTACTGATAGCCTCTCCTCTTCATCTTGCAAGAAAATTTCACTCGCATCCATGAATTGGTCATGTTCTTCCTTGGTAAAAAACACTTCAGTTTCTTTGTCATCATAGTAGTTCACATTATTTTCAAAATATTCATCATAATCTTCATTCATATAATTATTCTAAAAAGGGGGTCTAACTGGTTGCTCTCCTTGATTTCCTTGATTCCCCTGATTTGTTTGGTCTGCTTGAGTTGCATGATTACCCTGATTCCTCTGCTCCCTTTGCTAGATTTGTGGACCGGTGGGTCTCCTCGGATTCCTGGGTGGACCATCGTCATGTTCCCTAGGGTTAGGTCTATTTCCCAGTGCCATTATTTCCATCATCCTTTCCATGTTTCTCATCATCGCTTCGAACATTTCTTCTGATGTTTGCGACGTGGAAGTTTGTGCTTTATCCTGATTTTTTCCCATGTTTCTGCTAGGATTAGCTTTCATTTTTCGTGAATCCATTAGGTTTACTTTGACTTCGATGGCATCTATCATCATATCATCTAGTGTGGCAGATCTTCGCTCCCTCAATAATAAAGAAAAAACACTTTCGAAAGAATCGACATATCTGAGCTAAGCCGCTTTAGGTGGGGGTTTTACTTCATCAGGTATCGCATTATATACCTTCATGAATCTAGACAAAAACTCTTGCACTATTTCATCAAGGGACCTCTTCATGTTATTGTAGTGGGTCAACAACTGAAGGGGGTTTTTCTTATCTCCCCATCTGGCAAGGAGGAATGTCTCAAAAGATGTGAAATCTGCGATGCTTGCTAGTGTCAGGGCTCTGAACCATTTTCTTACATCTCCTGCAAGGATTTGTGTGAACAACCTCATTTTCACGTCTACAAAATCCACCTCCTCTAAGTCTATGAATTCATTAAACCAGTCTAGGTGTTTCTGGGCCGATATGTTACCCTCAACATCATATAGCGTAATCCTTAGGTTGTATTCCTGGGGTAAATCATGTAATACAACAGGAAGTATGAGAGAAGAAAATATGGCCACCATAGTTGTTGTGAGGGGTCGGAGGGGTTGTTGGTTTCGGACAGGGGGCACTATAGGTTTAACAAGAGAAACTAGAATCAAATCTTGGAATCTTTTTTTGTCAAATAGGGTCTCATCTAAACGATATTTAGACCTGGTTCTGAACAGGGAGTGTTCGAACTTTAGGTCAAACTCAAGGTCATCGATGCTGATCAATCCGTCTCTAGGTAAGGATGAATATCGATCTAGACGTAACACAAGGGTCACTGTCCTTTCTTTTCTTCTCCAGCCAAGCTTTTCAGGACTAAAGACAGGGACTGCAGGCTCGAGGTCTGGGTTTCTCCTAGTGTGGATTCTCTTAGGAGCCATGGTTTATATCTCACATGGTGTAATACAACTGGTCTTTGGGTAATGGAGTCGCCAGGGTAAATATAATCTTCAGCCAGTAAGGCATTTGGTCCATTGTCACCCTTAGGGATCAAATTAAAGCTTTAAGTTGTTTTCCTAGGGAAATATTTTTGATTTCGTCCCCGACAACGACACTAGAATGTTAGCACTCTGTAAATTCTATCCAGATGAATATACAAATGACAGAGGTAACTGTTTCAAACCACTTTAGGGATAAGGCACTGGCCCACCCAACTCAGAGAGGGCTCTCTCGTGTCACTTGATATATCTATGGAAACCGGTGGCTAGATTTGATTTGTTTGGGAGATTTTTAATAGAGTTGTTGGCGAAGAAGAGGGGTACACTATGGGCTATGGATTCAAAATTCTGAAAGTGAACGAAGACAATGCATAGACTAATAGAACGCTCCAGATGACAAAGGCTAAATAAGGTAATGAATCTGAGTTATTCTTGAAATAAAAAGATGTGTAGGAAGATAAAGAAGACAAATAACTGCATAAGAGAATTGCTGAAATGAATTCTGAATAAGTTAAGAAGACAATCACATAGTTTACATTTCTTAGACCAAGAGCGTCACAGGACGAATTCTAGACCTTTAAACTCTCCAATTTAAACAGAAGAAAATTTAAATGAAATGACAGGCTACAGGAAATACATACGATGAAAGAAAAGAAATCTCATATCACCACCCATTAGAATCTTTTCATAGCGACTTCAAAATATTCTACATTTGTCTTCGATTCAAATTCATAAAATTTACAAATAAAGTTTTCTACAACCGAAAAGGTGCTCTTACACTTCTGCCAACATTGGCTAATTCAAGCCTCTTAGTACTTATACAATTTAATAAAAAAAAATTGAAACTGAAACATTTCATCTTTTGTAATATTTCGAATGTCAGTTTCGGTATATGAAACGAATTACAATCATTAACAAAAAGAAACGTTTCATCATCATGAATAATCTCTTTGACCGCCCGGCTGCTTCCGCTACACCTGGCCTGCTCTGTACTTCCGTTAGGTCTGGTAAGATGGGTGACAGCTGGAGATCATATGTTGTTTCCGGGGATGTGGCATTTTGTCTTTCCCAACTGTACAAGTTCCTTCCATTGCGTGTCAAAGGGGATTTTGTAGTCCATCATCTCTTTAATCAAAATTTCTAGGTCGATGCACGTTGTGTAGGAAATGATTGGCATGCTGACTTTCACTGTTTTGAATTTGTTCAGAATTTCGAAATTAGAAGCTAAGTGTTCTACCAAGCTAGGACCCTTCATACTTTCTTCCATATCTTCAAACATGGAATGATCCATCCTACATTGCATGAGAAGAGTGTGATAATATTCTTGCTTGTACAATGAGCCTTTAGCATCCCAGAATGAGGGGAGGCCTTTGGCAAACAATTGTTCAAAGGCATCTTTAAACTCCTGTATGCTATTGTCCATTTGCACAGCTTTGTTTTGAACCGATCTGAGCAAGTTGTGTTTGGAAATGATTCTCTTGGCTGAAATGATTAAAGCTGTCCTGTCTTTCACACAGATGGTGTGAAGATTGGCGGTTGGTATGGCATTCAACAAGTCGATGGCATTTTGGGCCCATTCGGAGGGCTTCTTTGCTAGCACTTCATTTACAATAGCGCATTTGTTTCGAGTTGTAGCAGCCATGTTGTCCTTGTCATTGATAAAGTTAAGATAACTTCTGAATTTAGCAACCTCCATAACAATCGCGTCCCATATCACATGTTTGGGTCCCTGCAGTATCATTTTACCCTTCAATCTTGTTTTTAGATTGTTCACTCTTTCCTGCAGGTCTTGTTTCTCTCCGTAGAGTTGAGCTAGTTTTGTGTCCTTCACCTTAGCCTCTTCTTTCAGTTTTTCTAAGTTTTCTTTTAGATCCTTGATCTTGCCTAATTTCAAACTTATCTGGGACATAGCCTGAACTAACCCCTCAACATTTGATCCAACCTCTACATTGGCAAGTATGATAATATCCATATCTGATGTTGTCACCTGTATCTGTGACCAACTTTCCTTCTCTTTCTCCAACTGCAACACCTTAGACTTGTAGTTTAGAGCCTTGTGTATGAAGGTTTTATTTTCCTACTCCAAAGCAGTTAACTCTGTTTTCTGTGGATGGTTTGTAGGTGACATATTCAATCTTTTCTTCAAACTTTGAATCATTTTATCCTTTTCGGCCAGAGAGGCCTTCACCCCTTGTGGACCTTCAGACTCTAATATTTTTACCTGCATCATCCAAGCTTTGTTGGACACCTTTTCTTGTTTCAGTTGTCCATCCAGTTTCAATACATGTGTTGTCAACCCTGCAACTTTCAGAGCTAAGATTATGTAATCAACATACAACATATCACTGAAATTTCTGTGGAATTTTACTTTGTCAAGAGCATTGATCTTCTCATAGTGTACCTTGAACTCAGATACCTTATCATTATCGACCACTTCAATGTTGAATGCCTTTTTCTCAAAATCTCTGACTTAGAGTAGGTGAGCTTTGCGCTGAGATGTCCCTTCCACTTCTGGTAAAATATCCTTTATCTCGCTATTGGCCATACTCCCTTTCACTGCATAATGTTGTAGCAAGTCTTCCTTAGATTGATAAACCATCCCGGGAGTCTGGCCAAATATGTGTTTCCTACTGCTAAAAACCTTCATGCTACCTTCAATTTGTGGTTTGTCTTCGGGATTAATCTCTTCGTTCTGGACCTTAGTGTCTACCATCTCCATGTGCGTCTTTCCTTTTTGTTCTTCTTCTTCCAAGTCAATAATTGGGAAAGGTGATGTGGCTCTCATTTTCTTGAGGGTGTCTTGTTGGTCGCTAGCCCCTAGGGCTTCTGAACTGCTTCTCTTATTGAAGATGCTCATTTTAGGAGCCTTGATAATCAACTTGGGTGAGGGTTTTTGTGTTGAGCTTTGCTGGGAAGCAGTCTCTATCTTATTTTCTTGTTCATGCAACATGATGACCTCCATTTCTGTGCAGGTCTCTAGATTGGCCAATTTATCTATTTCTTCAACGTGCTCGTGTTCATAAGGGCCTTGTTTTCTTACCAATATTCTCTTTGATATAACATGATGTGGATCGTATCTTCTTCCTTGCAGTTGTGTGAACCCAAATTCATTGATTTTAGATTGAATTTCAGGAAAACAAGACTTGCTCTTCAGCACAAAAGGACCTACCATGAATGGGAATTTCAGATTTGAAGCCTTGTGAGCTTTGAGGAAGTGTTTAGTCTCTGAGATAATACTTTGTCTTATAAATTCCAACGCAAATATCCTAGGATTCAGGAATATTGATAAAAGGTGAGGTCCTTCTTGGCATCTGTATACCCAAATCATGGTGGACTGAGTGAAAAACATCCAGTATCCCATAGCATTCTCCAGAATCAGTTGCAACGAACTTTTCATCTCTTCCAGGACTCTTGGCAAGTCTGAACAAAAAATGAGACTATATATTCTGGACATGATTTTGTTGATGAAGATGAGCATGGTGATATATTTACACTCGGTCGAAATAAACGCAGCTTCAGGGAGCTCGGTATTGTTAGATCCCATAAACATTCTCAATAGATGAGAGTAGTATCTGAAATGTTTCAATGAGATGAAATTAACCAGCTGTTGATGTATGTTCTTTGGAATAAATTCATCAAAACTGACATGGACTGATTTCCCAGACAGGAAAAAATTAACAGGATTCCTAACATAACCTCTACCACAAACTTGTCATTGTCTAGACCTAGAATATGGCTCAGTAGAGAGCAAGCCCACTGGACTTCGACGATCATGACGCTTAGATTGGTAGGCAAGGATAGATTTTCTGTGTAGTGTGCCCAAGGCCAAGCCCCATTGTAAAACATGTCTTAAAAGAAATTGTAATTATGTTTTATAGGCTGGTGAGCCAAGTTTTGTATAACTGGTAGGCGTGTGTGTTTGTTAGGCCAGAGAGCCTAAGTGTTGAAGGCCAAGAGCCTGCTGATGTACTTGTATGTATGCAGAATGATCAATAAAATATAAACACCGCTAGGTGCAAACCGACCACGATGAATGAGTGAAGGGGGACTGAGCGTCCACAGAATGGGCAAGGAATTAGGAGCTGGAGGTGGGAAAAAGGGGCTAAGTGTTGAGCCTAGAGGGCTTAATCCTTGGGAATAATATTTTAATATTATTCCAAAAGAGAAATGCATTATATGTTTTAACCTAAGTCCTTGTTGGTAGGACATGTGATTTCCAAACGGTGGAAGGCACACACGTTGCAAGAACGCGTGCAGTTGCAAGGGTGACAAGTGTCAACCCTGGCCATGCAATAAAAGGCCAATATGAGTCGTGATGGGGGCTCCTCCTCGAGGGGACTCAGGGACTTCCAGAAGGGAAGAGTCTGACTCTTGCAGAAAAACCCTCGTACATCCTCTGAAACCGTCCGGAACCTGCGTTGACCCTTGCGTGGATTGTCTGTCACGCATTCCCGACACCAGAGCGTGAGTCTATCCTGGGTAGGGCGGAGGGGAAACGACCATTTTTTCCGGGGGTGGAGAGAGTCTGTGTAATTCCCTGTGGAAATTGCTTCTCAGGAAATTTTGAAAATCAACACCGTGAGACCTAGCTGCCATTGCTGAGCTTGTTCTGAGAGGTTTGAGTCTGTATTATCGGTTGATTGTGGTGGTCATGCAGAGATGGATTGCACGTGAAATGTTGTCCAGTGCAGGTGGTGATTGAGCCTATGTGTGACCTCTCTCTAAGTGAGGGAGGTGGATGTGTTTGGAAGAGGTCTCTTCCAGAGAGTGTCCAGCACCAGCTTTAGGCTCTGAGACTTCCTGATCCGGCCTGTTGCCGAGACCCAGTGAGGGAGGTTAGCACTGATGGACTGTGCTTGTGAAGGTGTATACTCCCGGGCGGAACAGGCATGTGGGGAATGAGAGTCTGGTAGTAGTGGGCGTAAGATGGCATCCTGGGAAGAATCCTTCCAGATTCTAAATGTTGCTTTCCCTGTAACCTCAGCCTAGATAGGATTCCTTGCCCTGGGGTGGAGCTTAGTCCTAGCTCGGGGGTGATCCACTGCTGAGTTGATGAGCAGTGTGGTCTAAGGCTGGGTGGTTCATGGAAGGCCTACACTTGGTTGGTGGAATCTACCACTGTTACAAGATAAGTATCTAACTATGTTCTTATCACATTTTGCATGACTGTGCTACATAAATTATCATGTTTTCCGTTGTGTATATGAATTACTGTTGAAAGATATGGATTGTTTAGTCGTAGCAGAAAGGTATATGTTTTTAACTCTGAGTTAAATGTATTCTTTACTTGAATACATGTGATTATATAATGCATGTACGAATTATACAAGAGTGTGTGTACAGATTGTTACATAATGCGTTATAAGCTCTGGGTAAGCAAAAAGGTACACTTCAAGTTGGTATCAGAGCGAGGTTTCGACATTGAGCCTAGATCGGCCAGTGGAGCGGTCTTTGGACCGAGAATGCGAGGGGAAATTGAGTCGAGAGGACCAATTTCGGACCCTGGTTTGCTGCGAAGCATCAAGGAGACACTTGACGAGTTTTATTAAGAACTCAGGAGGTTTAGCGGTGCTATGAAACCGCATGCTGGTATGGTCTATGGCCATGGGGAGACAGGTCTCTACACCAATGGTGTTAGAACCTTAAGATTTGTTCGAAAGGGAAGGCGAACCCTCATGACCGTCATATTTGGAAAAATGTACGTAGGAATTAAAATTCCTTTTGGAGTACATAGGAAATGTGGAAATCGTGATATGCGAAATTCTGAGTTGGTTAGGAACCGTCTGAACTGTCAGATCTCGGTTAGAAAACCCGTCAGCCGTAGGATCTGTTGGGAGGTTTCCGAAGGTTAAACCTCCGAGACTAGGGGCGAAAGATCCGACAAGATCTGGAGTCGTCCGTTGGAGATAGACACATGGCGGAGATCGAGCGTCCGCCAGCACTTTGGTGCATCGGGAAATCAGCGTATCAGAGTTCCTGAGGACAAGAAAATCAGGACATCACAAGTCATGAAAACCCGGAGAAATCGGGACCATCCTTCAGATAGGGGACCCGTGGCAACCATCGATGCCATCGATAAAAGTCCCGATAATGAAGCCATCCATCGGCGTTTGGTCCATCGAGATATCGAGAATCCCGTGGACGTGGGGTTTATGCACTTTGGAATCACAAAACGAGAAACCTCGAGGGATAAGGTTGTGGTCATAGGGTGATGGTCACATTGGATGGAAGCTATAGCCAGGAGGGATAGCTGAAGATAAGGCGTGTTGGGAATCGGAGAATCGCGAGTCTTGGGGACGATTGTATTTTGACATCGAAAACCCTGAAACTATGATGCAGAGGTTTGACTGAGGTCATATGGTAGCAGTCACGTGGACCAGGGCCTAGCTAGGAAGGCTAGTGAAAAAGGAGATGCATTGGGTTTTTGAAGCTCGAAATCCCGACAGGAAGGAAAGGCTGCGGTCTTATAGATTCTGGTCATATGGGCCAAGACCCTAGCAGGAGGGCTAGTGCGTGAAAAAGAGATCATCAGTGATCGGGGAGTGGAGAGATGAGAAACTCTCAACATCAGAAAGCTCGAAACCCCGAAACTTGAAGTCCTGAAAATATCAGAAATTGAAGTTTCGGACACCCGAAAAACACAGAGCTGAACTGAGCTTAGACAATTCGTGAAATTGAAACACTTTATTAAACATCGATGGTTATGAAATATGACGAATTGTCAAGAAAATGAAGGCTCGACAAATTCGAGTCGTTGGTGCATTATAGTGAAGAAGACTGACGAGTGCCAGAACTATTTGGAAATTGCCTCAAACGCAAAGAAATAAGAGAGATACATAATACTTCCAGTTCAAGAAACTTGTTTAAAACGAAATGTCTTTTATTTTGTCTGAACTGGTTTATAAATATTGTGGACTGTTCGTGAAGGTTTAATGGACTGACAAACTTCGAATTGAATTGCACAGTGTGTGTGCGGAGTTCAACGAAGGTCAGGATTCCAGTTAACCAATGCCGAGTATGGAGTGGGGAAAAGTGCAGTTTACCCCTGAAATAGAAGATGAACGGGAAGGAAAGGATGATAACCTGGGAGTTGAAGGATCGAACTCCAATGGGCATTGAAAAGGGAAGGATAAGGAAGAACACATAATGAAAATCCTTGAAGGATTGCAAAGAGAGGCCAAGGCTCGCCGAGATGATAGCCGAAAGCTCATGAAAGTCAGGGACCAGCAGGGTGCATTAAACTTAAAATTTTTGAAGAGTCTGGAAAGAATAGAGAAGAAACTTGAGAAGGGAAGAGACTTAGGTACGACAGAGAGTCGCAGAACCCATGGGAGAAGAAGTAGGTCGAGGAGTGGTAGCCGACATCTTAGTTGCTCCCAAAGACGTTCTAACAGTAAGACACACAATAGTTCAAGCCCATCACCTACCAGAAATTATTGAAAATATGGAAAGGAGGAATTAAAAGGAGAAATGAACAATATTAAACCTCCAACATTCGATGGAGAACATAAGAAGGAGGAAGATGCCGATACATGGTTGCTTGGCATGAAGAAATACTTCCAACTGCACAATTATTCCACCCATGCAGAAGGAAGAATTGCAATGTACCAACTGAAAGGAAAAGAATCCATGTGGTGGGATCAATTTGTGCAGGTGCAACACATCAGAGAGAAAGAGGTCACTTGGAAGGAATTTAAGAGGTATTTCGAGAAGAAATACCTGACTAAAATATACTATGACAGAAAGATGAAGGAGTTCTTTGAACTCAAGTTGGACAGTATGACCATTGATGAGTATGAATGAAATTTTTTGGAACTACTGAAGTATGTTCCATTCATCAATGACGAAGCTGTTAAAATTCAGAGGTACCTGAGTGGACTACCACCTTCCATTGGTGACAAGATTCATTATGATGATCCTAAGACTATGGAAGAAACAATAAGAAGAGAGAAATGCCTATACGAATAGCAAAGAGAAAAGCCTACCTTTCAGAAGGTTTGGGATGACCATAAGAGGTTTAAGAAAGAACAGAGGCAAAAGGGAGACAAGCCATCCTTTTTCAGAAACAGTCTTCAGGGACAACCATCATTTAGAGAGACGAGAAGGACTGAAGAGGGTGCACAAAGACAGAGACTGACAACCATTCAGTGTTGGGGCTGTCAAGGAAACCACAAGTACAGAGATTGTCCCCATAAAAATGGTAAGGCAAGAACTGTACATATTGTTCAGCAAGTTGAAACATTGGAGGATATGGGCAGCAGAATGCCGAGGATCTACGCAGCCCTGGACAACAAGCAAGTGGAATTTCAATCGCACATGATTGAAGTGGAAGGTATGATCAACAACCGACCACTTGCTATTTTAATTGATTCAGGGGCTAGCCATAGTTATGTAGATCCTAAAGTGGTGGAAAGTTTATATCTAACGAAGAGAAAACATGAGAAGTCTTGGTTAGTGCAGTTAGCCACAGGGACCAAGAGGAGGGTCACTAAATTGGTTAAGTCTTGTTCAGTGGACATGAAAGGAATGAACACTAAGGCTGAATTGAACATTCTGCCTTTAGGCTCGTATGATTGCTTAATTGGGATGGACTGGTTGGACCAGCACCATGCCCTTCTAGATTGTCGTAACAAGAGACTCACATGTCTGGATGAAGAGGGAAATCAGGTAACAGTTCAAGGAATTCCCAGAGCCGTGGCTGTTAGAGAAATCTCATCCATGCAGCTGAAGAAATGTTACCGGAAAGGCTGTCAATTATTTGCAGCCCGGGTGGAAGAAGTATTCCAAAATGTGGTCTCGAATCTGGAAGACCACAGGGTGCTCAAAGAGTTTGAGGACGTGTTTCAGGAGATGCCTGGACTACCTCCGAAGAGGGACATCGATTTTTCTATAAATCTGATGCCTGAAGCAACTCCAATTTCAAAAGATCCTTATAGGATGAGTACTCTAGAGCTGAAAGAGTTGCAATTGCAGCTCGAAGAACTACTAAATAAAGTTTACATTCACCCCAGTGTGTCACCGTGGGGAGCCCCATTCCTATTCATGAAGAAGAAAGATGGGACGTTGAGGCTATGCATTGATTTTCGGCAGTTGAATAAAGTCACTGTCAAGAACAAATATCCTCTGCCAAAGATTGATGATCTTTTTTATCAATTGAAGGATGTGAAAGTATTTTTGAAAATAGATCTTCAATATGGATATCATCAAGTGAGGATAAAATATGAAGACATCAGCAAGACCGCCTTTAGAGCAAGGTACGGTCACTATGAATTTACAGTGGTGTCATTTGGACTGTCCAACGCACCTGTTGTCTTCATGTGCTTAATGAATGGAGTGTTCAGAAATTATCTGGACAAGTTTGTCATAGTCTTCTTAGACGATATCTTGGTGTATTCCTAGACAGAGGAAGAACATGAAAAACACCTTAGAATGGTGTTGCAGGTGTTGAAAGAACACGAGTTGTACGCGAAACTGAGCAAGTGCTCATTTTACCAAAAGAAGATCCATTACTTGGGACACATAATCTCTGAAGAAGGGATCACTATGGATCCTGAAAAGGTATAGGCCATTCGAGAATGGCCAATGCCAAAGAATGTGACAGAAGTTAGATCCTTTATGGGTCTGGCAGGCTACTATAGGAGGTTTATAGCTGGATTCTCAAGGATAGCCCATTCTATCACTTCCTTGCAAAGGAAGGGAAAGAAGTTCCAGTGGACTAAAGAATGTGAGAGCAGCTTCCAGCAATTGGAGCAGCTGCTAACTAGTGCCCCAATCCTGAAGATTGCAGATCCAAATAAGGATTACGTAGTTTGCACATATGCGTGTAAGGAAGGGATGGGAGGAGTTCTCAGCCAAGAAGGATTTGTAGTCTTCTATGAATCTCAAAAGTTGAAGGAACATGAGAAGAATTATGCCACTCATGATTTGGAGCTGGCAACAATCGTCCATGCCCTGAGGAAATGGAGACATTACCTCATGGGCAAGAGATTCAAGTTGAGAACATACCATAACGGTCTGAAGTATGTGTTTGATCATCCAACCTTAAACGCCAGGCAAATCAGATGGTTGGAGTTTCTGTGCGAATATGACTTTGATATCAAGCATATCAAAGGGAAAGAAAATAAGGTGGCTGATGCACTCAACAGAAAAGTGCATGAATTACATGCTACAACCATTAGCATGTACATAACTGAGATTAAAGACAGAACTCTTGACGCTGCAAATGTTGATTTGCAGTACAAAAGACTTGTAGCAAAGCTACCACAACGTGAAGGACCATAGACCCAGGAAAGTTACACTTTGGGAACTAGTGGTTTACTTCTGTATAAAAACAAAGTGTATGTACCTAATGAACGAGAATTGAAGCTGGAAATTCTAAAGGAGATGCATAACGCGGCTTATGCTAGACATCCTGGATATCAGAAGACTGTGGAAGTAGTCAAAAGCCATTATTTTTGGCCGGGTTTGAAGAAAGAAATTGTTGAATACATCGCCAGATGTATGGAGTGCCAAAAGGTTAAGGTTGAGCATAGACACCCAACAGGGTTGTTGCAGCCTTTACCTATTCCTAAGTGGAAATGGGACGTGGTAACCATGGATTTTATCACAGGATTTCCCAGAACAAGGAAGCAACATGATTTAATCATGGTGGTGGTGGAAAAGCTTACTAAAGCTGCCCATTTTATTCCACTGAAAACCACCCACAGAGTAGCAGATGTTGCTGATATCTTTTTAAAAGAAGTTGCACGCTTGCATGGAATTCCTAAGAAAATTGTGTCTGATAGGGACCTGAAATTCACTTCGAATTTCTGGAAAGGACTGTTCAAAGGATTCAGAACGAATCTGAACTTTAGTACAGCGTATCATCCTGAGTCGGATGGACAGACAGAGAGGGTAAATAGAGTAATAGAAGAAATGCTAAGAATGTATGTGATGGATAAACCATCAAGGTGGGAAGACTACCTGCATTTGGTAGAATTTGCCTACAATAATGGGTATCATACATCTCTAAAGATGAGCCCATTCGAAGCGCTTTATGGAATAAAGTGCAACACTCCAGTGAGCTGGGATAATCCAGCTGACAGAACAATAGTTGGACCTGAACTACTCAAAGAGATGGAATATCAAATGATTAAAATTAAACATAATCTAAAAGTTGCCCAGGATAGGAAGAAAAGTTACGCTGATAGTAACAGAACCCATAGAGAGTTCAAAGTGGGTGACCATGTTTTCTTGAAAGTGAAAACTAACAGGAGTTCCCTGAAGCTAGGAAGTTGCACCAAGTTGGCAGCAAGATTTTGTGGGCCATTTGAGATCCTGGAAAGGATCGAGCTGGTTGCATACATGCTTGCATTACCTGCATCTATGAATGTACATAATGTATTTCATGTTTCACTGCTTAAGAAATATGTAAATGATGCTAATCATGTTATCGATTGGAATGTGATTCAGGTGGAATCAGAGGGTGTCCTGCAAGTGCATCATGTGCGCATATTGGATAGGAAAAGAAAAAAGCTCCGGAATCGAGCTATAGAACTTGTAAAGGTCCAGTGGACCTGGTACGGTCCTGAGGACGCGACATGGGAGCATGAAGAGGTTATGCGGGCATAGTACCCACATCTTTTTGAAAATTTTGAAAGGCATGCAGATGCTGTGTAAAGCTGCACTGAGGACAGTGCAAAAATAAGGGGAGGGGGATTGTAGTGTCCCCAAGGCCGAGCCCCATTGTAAAACATGTCTTAAAAGAAATTGTAATTATGTTATATAGGCTAGTGAGCCAAGTTTTGTATAACTCGTAGGCTTGTGTGTTTGTTAGGCCAGAGAGCCTAAGTGTTGAAGGCCAAGAACCGGCTGATGTACTTGTATGTATGCAGAATGATCAAWAAAATATAAACATCGCCAGGTGCAGACCGACCACGATGAATGAGTGAAGGGGGACTGAGCGTCCACAKAATGGGCAAGGAATTAGGGGCTGGAGGTGGGAAAAAGGGGCTAAGTGTTGAGCCTAGAGGGCTTAAGCCTTGGGAATAATATTTTAATATTATTCCAAAAGAGAAATGCATTATATGTTTTAACCTAAGTCCTTGTTGGTAGGACATGTGATTTCCAAATGGTGGAAGGCATGCACGTTGCAGGAACGCGTGCAGTTGCAAGGGTGACAAGTGTCAACCCTGGCCATGCAATAAAAGGCCGATATGAGCCGTGTTGGGGGTTCCTCCTCGAGGGGACTCAGGGACTGCTAGAAGGGAAAAGTCTGACTCTTGCAGAAAAACCCTCGTACATCCTCTAAAACTATCTGGAACCTGCGTTGACCCTTGCATGGATTGTCTGTAATGCATTCGCGACACCAGAGCATGAGTCTATCCTGGGTAGGGCAAAGGGGAAATGACCATTTTTTTCGGGGGTGGAGAGAGTCTGTGTAATTCCCTGTGGAAATTGCTTCTCAGGAAATTCCGAAAATCAACACTGTGAGATCTAGCTGCCATTGCTGAGCTTGTTCTAAGAGGTCTGAGTCTGTATTCCCGGTTGATTGTGGTGGTCATGCAGAGATGGATTGCGCGTGAAATGTTTTCCATTGCAGGTGGTGATTGAGCCTGTGTGTGACCTCTCTCTAAGTGAGGGAGGTGGATGTGGTTGGAAGAGGTCTCTTCCAGAGAGTGTCCAACACCAGCTTCAGGCTCTGAGACTTCTTGATCTGGCCTATTGCCGAGACCCAGTGAGGGAGGTTAGCACCGATGGACTGTGCTTGTGAAGGTGTATACTCCCGGGCGAAACAGGCATGTGGGGAATGAGAGTCTGGTAGTAGTGGGCATAAGATGGCATCCTGCGAAGAATCCTTCCAGATTCTAAATGATGCTTTCCCTGTAAACTCAACCTAGCTAGGATTCCTTGCCCTGGGGTGGAGCTTAGTCCCATCTCGGGGGTGATCCACTGCTGAGTTGATGAGCAGTGTGGTCTAAGGCTGGGTGGTTCGTGGAAGGCTTGCACTTGGTTGGTGGAATCTACCACTGTTACAAGATAAGTATCTAACTATGTTCTTATCACATTTTGCATGATTGTGCTACATAAATTATCATGTTTTCCGCTGTGTATATGAATTACTGTTGAAAGCTATGGATTGTTTAGTCGTAGCAGAAAGGTATATGTTTTTAACTCTGAGTTAAATGTATTCTCTACTTGAATACATGTGATTATATAATGCATGTACGAATTATACAAGAGTGTGTGTACAGATTGTTACATAATGCGTTATAAGCTCTGGGTAAGCAAAAAGGTACACTTCATTCTGAATGATGTTCAGGTTTGTCTATGGTTTTCAAAAACAAGGTTTTTACCTCGGGAAATCATTCCCTATAAATCATAATCATTCTCTATTCCTCAAAAGGTTCGGACACCACAGGGGATGCGTCTGTTACATTTAGGGCATGTTGGAGCGAGGGACCATCTACTTTATGGAGGACTTCTAACCCTAATTTATTTAGGATGACTCTTTCTCCCAAGGACTATCTCTCTGCACACCAGCCTTGTGTCTGAAGGTTTTCTTTCCCTTCTCCAAAGCAGTTAACTCTCTTGTATGTGGATGGTCTGTAGGTGACATCTTCAATATTTTCTTCAAAATTTGAATCATTTTATCCTTTTCATCCAGAGAGGCCTTCATCCCTCGTGGACCTTCAGACTCTAATATTTTTACTTGCATCATCCAAGATTTGTTGGACACCTTTTCTTGTTTTAGTTGTCCATCCAGTTTCAATACATGTGTTGTCAACCTTGCAACTTTCATAGCTAAGATTAGGTAATCAACGTACAACATATCACTAACATTTCTGTGGAATTTCACTTTGTCAGGAGTGTCGATGTTCTCATAGTGTACCTTGAACTCAGATACCTTATCATTATCGGCCACTGTAATGTTGAATGTCTTTTTCTTGACATATCTGACTGAGAGTAGGTGAGCTTTGCACTGAGATGTCCCTTCCACTTTGGGCAAAAGCTCCTTTATCTCGCTATTGGCCATACTCCCTTTCACTGCATACTGTTGTAGCAAGTCTTCCTTAGATTGATAAACCGTCCGAGGAGTCTGGCCAAATATGTGTTTTCTGCTGCTGAAAACCTTCATGCTGCCTTCATTTTGTGGTTTGTCTTCGGGATTGATCTCTTTGTTCTGGACCTTAGTGTCTACCATCTCCATGTGCATCTTTCCTTTCTTTCCTTCTTCTTCCAAGTCAATAATTGGGAAAGGTGATGTGGCTCTCATTTTCTTGAGGGTGTCTTGTTGGTCGCTAGCCCCTAGGGCTTCTGAACTGCTTCTCTTATTGAAGATGCTCATTTTAGGAGCCTTGATAATCAACCTAGGTGAGGGTTTTTGTGCTGAGCTTTGCTGGGAAGTAGTCTATGTCTTCTTTACTTGTTCATGTAGCGTGATGACCTCCATTTCTGTGTAGGTCTCTAGATTGGTCAATTTATCTATTTCTTCAATGTGCTCGTGTTCATAAGGGCCTTGTTTGCTTGCCAATATTCTCTTTGATATAACCTGATGTGGATCGTATCTTCTTCCTTCCAGTTGTGTGAACCCAAATTCATTGAGTTTAGACTGAATTTGAGGCAAACAAGACTTTCTCTTCACCACAAAAGGACCTACCACGAATGAGAATTTCAGATTTGAAGCCTTGTGAGCTTTGAGGAAGTATTCAGTCTCTAAGATAATCCTTTGTCTTATAAATTCCAATGCAAATATCCTAGGATTCAGGAAGAATGGTAAAAGGTGAGGTCCTTCTTGGCATCTGTATACCCAAATCATTGTGGACTGAGTGAAAAACATCCAGTCTCCCATAGCATTCTTTGGTCTCGGTTGCAGCAAACTTTTTATCTCTTCCAGGACTCTTGGCAAGTCTGAACCAAAAATGAGACTGTATATTCTGGACATGATTTTTTTGATGAAGATGAGCATGGTGATCTTTTTACACTCGGCCGAAATAAATGCAGCTTCAGGGAGCTTGGTACTGTTAGATCCCAAAAAAATTCTCAAAAAATGAGAGTAGTATTTGAAATGTTTTAATGAGATGAAATTAACCAACTATTGATGTATGTTCTCCGCAATAAATTCATCAAAACTGACACAGACTGATTGCCCAGATAGGAAGAAAATTAACAGGATTCCTAACATAACCTCTACCACAAACTTTCAATTATCTAGACCTAGAATTTAACTCAGTAGAGAGCAATCCCACTAGACTTCGATGATCATGAACCTTAGATTGGCAGGCAGGGATAGACTTTCTTAATGATGTTCAAGTTTGACTATGGTTTGCAAAAACAAGGTTTTTACCTCGGGCAAGCATTCCCTATAAATCATAATCATTCTCTATTCCCCAAAGGTTTCGAACACCATAGGGGAGGCGTCTATTACATTTACGGCATGTTGGAGTGAGGGACCATCTACTTTAGAGAGGAATTCTGACCCTAATTTATTTAGGATGACTCTTTCTCCCTGAGACTATCTCTCAGCACACTAGCTCATGAATTCGGGGAACGGGAAAATTATTTCTATGACATAAGGGGTGAAGGAGGATTGAGCCACTTCAAGAAAGGATATGTGGGATTTGAGGTTGTTCAAAAAATTCTCTTTGGACACAGAAACGGGTGAGACCGTTGTCATTGTGTCGAAAACGTCAGAATCTCTGTCAACGAGGGTATCTTCCCTGGAGGGAGTATCTGGCTCACTCACGGATAAAAAAATAGGATTGGAAGCCATCGTGAAGAATACCTGATAAGCGGCAAGAAAAATAATTTGGTTCGGTCCTGAATTTTGAAATTTGAATGGAAGCTTTACGCCAAATCTCCGAACGTTCGACTGCTTCAAATACTCATAGAATAATGCTCTGGGTACCTCCTTTTATAGGTATCTATTTCCATTGGGGTTTGGAAAAAAGCAGTTTTAGATGAACCACCCTTATCCCCGATGTGTCTCAGGGAACATCAGGTGTCCATGATTTAAACCGGGGTAGTTTTCCCCAGTCCGCCCCTTGTCAGCTAATTCTCACGCTACTTCGATCGTCAAATTACACCTCATCCATTGATCCCGGTCATTTCAAGATCTACGGTCAACGTCTTGCCTGACGACTTTGACATTGGAGGTTTAAAAGGGTGGTTTTGGTTAGACAACCCTTCTTTCCGATATACTTCTAAGGGCACCACACATCCCATAAAAAACCGTGATGGTTTTCCCTTGGCCTGCCCTCGACCACTTAATCTTTGTGCTAGTTATATCTTTGATACACGTATCGGTCATTGATCCGGGATGGCTTTGAGATCGATGGTCGGCTGAGCTTTATTCTTCATATCTCCGCTACTTCATCCAAATGCTTCCATATATAGATGGGTCCTCTAAATTTATCACATCTCTCCAGCGATTTAACCCATCATAAAATTTCTGAAACTCAGACACCAGCTGGGAATTATATGGTGATAATAGATTGGATCATAATATGATTATTTCTCACTGAAGATGAAAAATATGACCTCAGGAAATAGATCTCTAACCCCAACTATGCCCTCCTTCATTCTTCACACCCAACTCTAATAATAATAGTTTTTGAAGGAGAAAAACCATGAAGAATACCAAACAAAATTTCCCCAGGTGTGGCCAGTGCATGCAAGATTGGATCTCTTCTAGATCCCACCTCTAGAACCCAAATCAAACTTCCTTAGCTTGGATGGTGCACCCTTCCTCCAGAAAACCCTCCAATAGTGTGCCCCTCCTAAAACATAATCGTTTAAGTAGATCTAAACTAAATAGAATGATGAGGGTAGAATATTTGACCACCTTGGCCAATCTTGGACCAGAAAAGGAGGGATATTTCACCCCCATGCTGATCTCTAAGGTTTGTCTAGTAAAAAATCTCAAAACTCTCAAGCTACCAGATCTCAAAGATGAAAGTGAAAATGATCAAGAATGAGGAAGTGGGTCACCCTCATTCTCTTTTATAGTCTGGCTTCTAATTCCTCACTTAGATTATTTATTGTCTTCTAAATTTTTTTCTTTAATTATCTCACAATAGTCATTTAACTTATATCTCCTTATTTACCAATGTCACTTTTTCCTAATTTGACTTTATCTCCTTAGTGACATATTTTCCCACCTTAGTCCCCATTTAGATGAGAATATATCCTAGGAGAAACAAATAGGATACTAAGTATTCAAGTGCCTGGTTCATATGGAAGGGGACCTTACAAGAATCCTACTCCAGAAAAAATCTTAGAAATGACCAAATACAAAGGAATGGCATATCATAGAAAAGGGAATGATAGTGCAAACAAATCGTATCAAAACATTCCTAAATCATGTTGGATTACTGAGAGGGGGGGTGAATCAATAGTGATCAATTAGTAATTTTAACCAGAGTTTATTCTTCAACAATATTCAACAATTTATCATCATTCAATAGATCATCAACAGTATAATCATAAACAACATCACATCACAATAGATACATAGTACACCATAATTTTATGTGGAAACCCAAACGAGAGAAAAACACATAATTATTTTCTTATATATAGAAATAATACATTCATTGGAAGCACCAACTTCTTAATCTCCAACTACAATTGGAAGGAGGATCCAACTCCCCGTTCTCAGGCTTCAACATGAAGGAAGTTGCAACTCCCTGAATTCTCTAGCTCGAACCATAGGAAGGCTACAACCCCTTGAGTTCTCCGGCTCCAACCGAAAGGTGTCTAAAACCACCTATCATTTCATTATTCAACCTGCCTGTAATATAAATGTAGACTGATTGTCACTATCACAAACTCTACCACTGTCACTACCACTATCATTGTCACTCTGTCTTTGTCACTGTCACAACTCTGTCACTATCACTATCACAATTCTGTCACTATCTCATCAGCCTATATCTTCTCATCAACCAAATAAACCTGTACCATAACATGCATCAAGTGTATACCAATATACATATTATCTCATACATAACTCATGAACCAAAAGATACATCAACAGTGAATATTGAATCATGAACTAGAGCATCAACCATGTACAACATGTGCCATATACCATATCATCAACCATATGCATATATGTACCATATAATCAATGAATCATCTCAAAGAACCAATGCATGCCCCTCATGTATATTCCACTATACAACATGAATATGCCTCAACCATATACAATCAACTCAAAGATAAGAACCATAAGAAACATGTCATATGTTGAACCAGATATAAGAGTGCTCCTCACTCTACAAAGCAACCAAGATATACCATATCCAAATACCAAACCAAACATACCAAGTATGCTTCAAGAATACACCATATCATGAAAAGAAGTAACCATAAAAAAATATATACAACCATACCAATACGTATGTAGTTGACCCGAGCCTCTGAGATGTTGACTTGTAATATTCCTTTAGACTTCAGGGAACCGGTACCAACATATACTAAAAATTGCATGATATTTTCACATGTATGAAACTTTCTCTTCTACATCCCATGTATATCCATGCTTTCCTCCACTAAAAACCGCGTGCATTCATGCCCTATTGACATGAAACCCACAAATACCTCATAAAATAGAGTTTGTTGTAGCCCCAAGACTTTCTCCTTCAACCTTCCTTTGCTCCCTCATAAATATGTCATCATAACCTTAGTAAAATATCACTAGTTCACAAGATATATAATCAATGAATGAGTGCGTGAATGTACTTGTGAATGAATCCTTGAGATGCTTATATACTTGTGCAAGTTACTCCTCTCCTTAATTTAGGGCTTATAGGTTTTTCTTGTTATAACAACTTTACCCCTTTGACCAAGACTTATAACAAACTAGGGGATTCTTGTCCACTCTTTGGGGATTCCAACTTTACAAGGCCATATCTCCATAACCGTGAGGAATGACGCGACGTTCCACATATCACTAGAAATGACACGACAAGTAATATCCATTTATGAGGGTAATTATTGCATTTACACTATCCTTCATTTCCATATTCCTTATTCAACTTTGGGTAGAAATACCACACCGTCGGGGCTACCATAATATGAAACCAACATTCTTCAAGGATTTCCATCTATATCTAATGGTTGACATCATTCTCCAAGATCACTCTCCAAGGGTTGACATCAATGACAACCAACAAACCAATCTCCAACAATATTCCCCTTTGGAATTGATGGAAACACTTAGGCATGTAAATCCTTATGCTCATGCTCCCCCTGTGACCATTTCTCCCCCTGACTGCATGCCTCTATCTCTCCCTTCATTACTCTTTATCTCTCCCCCTTTGACATCAATGGAAAAGGGTACTCCTCATCTGGGGCTTCTCCCCCTGTCTATAGGATTTTGCTATCTATACTGACCTTTATTTTCATGGTGCTTCCTCATGTAACTTTCTGATGTATATGGATATCATTCAAATGTTTTGTTACTTGAACTTATTCAAGACTTTTATTTCTCTCCCCCTATCCAGTTAAGATTGATTTTGAGTGAATCACTGTGGGGCAGAAACTACTCCAACTTTCTATCGTATATACTTCAAAGGTTTCCTTGCAAGTGCTTTGGTGAAGATATATGCAATCTTATCCTTTGTCCCAACATACTCTAGCTTGATGTTTTTCTCTGTAGCATGTTCCCATAAGAAGTGATACTTGATTGGAATGTGCTTCATCTTAGAGTGTATCATTGGATTTTTGAAATACTGATGGCATTGGTGTTGTCACAAAGTATTGAAATAGGCTCATCATACTTTACATGTATATCTTGCAATTTCTATTTCATCCAAATAACCTGAGTACAACAAGTTGTTGCTGAAATGTATTATGCCTCTGCTATGGACAAAGATATTGATCACTGTTTCTTGCTTATCCATGATACCAGACACTCACCCAAGAAGAAATATGATCCACTTGTACTTATTATATCATCGATGCAACCTTCCCAATCTACATCTATGTAGACACAAGAGATAGATCCTTCCATTTTGGATACCATAAACCAAACTCTTATGTACCTTTGAGATATCTAAATATCATCTTTACTTCCAAAACATGTGATTCCTTTGGTGTTGATTGAAACCTTGAAACATGTCCAACTTCATGCATCACATCTGGTATGGAATCTATCACATAGAGTAAGATTCCAACCATCAATCTATACCACCTATGATCTGCATCCTTGGAATCGTCATCCTTACTTAACTTGCAACTTGTCTGCATAGGAATACTGACTAATTTGCAATCTGTCATTCTAAAATTATTCATCATTTCTCTGATATAATTTTCTTGAGAGATGAAGATACCTTTGTTGCTTTGACATATATGACACCCCAAGAAGAAAGTTAACTCTCCAAGAAATGACATCTCAAACTCGTGTTGCATGTCTTTGGAAAACTTCTAACTCATTGTGTCATTGTCACTTATGAAGATGATATCATCTACATAAAATTCAATGATTAATATACTATCTTGATCAATCTTTATGTAGAGATTGTTATCTGCATTTCCTTTTATGAATCCTTCTTGTTGTAGATATTTTTCTAGTTAATAATACCACACTCTAGGTTCATACTTGTGTCCATATAGTGCTTCCTTCAACTTGTAGGCATATCCTTCATTTTATGTCAATTGAAATCCTTCGGGATTCTCAATGTAAACTTATTCCTCTAGATCTTTGTTCAGGAATGTTGATTTCACATCCATATGATACACTTTAATACTCTTGGATCACGCATAAGCTACTATCAGTATGATTTCTTCCATCCTAGAAATTGGGGAAAATTTCTCTTCAAAATCTATACCTTCAACTTGAGAGTATCCTTTTCATACCAATATTGATTTGTTCCTGGAAACATGCCCGTGCTCATTCAAATTTTTCATGAAGAACCACTTTATATCGATTACATTCTTGTTCTTTGGCCTTGGAGCCATTTCCCAAGTGTCATTCTTTTCTATCTGGTTTAACTCTTTATCCATAGATTTGATCTAGAATTCATCCTTCCTGGCTTCTTCAAAACTGCTCGTCTCCATAGTAGATAGTAGTACTAGATGTTTTTGTCCTAGTGAGCAGATTCTTCTTTTGGTTTCGACTCTTGTATCTTTATTTCCACTAATATATTATGATAGATGATTTGTCTGCAATTGTCTACTGGGTGTCTTTATGGGTACTTGAATATCCTGTTGTTATTTCTCTTCTTCTGACTTCTCTTCTTCTTCATTTGATTCTTCATCCACTTCTTCTTCTTTCAAACCTTCTTCGTGATCCTATTCCACTAAATATTTTCTACTTTATTTTATCTTTCGGCCATCTGTCTCATCAACCGTCACATTTATTCTTTCCACTATTCTGTTGAGTCTCATATTGAAACATTTGTATGCTTTATTTTTTCTTGAGTACCCAACCAATATGCCTTTATCGACTCGAGAATCAAATTTTCCAATTATGCCATATTCTCTTTTGATGTAGCATTTGCTTTCGAAAACTCTGAAGTTATTTACATTTGTTGGTCTTCCTTTCCATATCTCGTATGGAGTCTTATCACTATTATTTCTAAGCATACCTATGTTTTGTATGTGAACTATTGTATGCATTGCTTGTACCCAAAATACATCTTTCAACTTGGAATCCATTAACATGGTTCTGGCCATTTCTTGTACTATTTTGTTCTTCCTTTCAACAACTCCATTTTGTTGAGGTTTCCTGGCTACTAAGAATCGCCTCTTTATCCCATACTTGCTGCAGAATTTCATGAATTCCTTTGATGTAAATTCTCCTCCATTTTTATGATCTCAAACATTTGATTTTCAACTTTGTCTCAGTTTCAAATATCTCTTTGTATGTATTGAATATTTTTAATTCCTCTAACTTCTTGTTTAGAAAAACAATTGTAGTCATTCTTATGTAGTCATCAACTAGTAGCATAAAGTATTGTTCACCTTTCAATCATTTTTTCCATGTTGGTTCAACCAGATCAATATGTACAATTTCCATTGTTTTTTTTGTGCAATATTCCTTTGAATTGAACTTTTTCTTGATATGTTTTCCCTATAGACAATTCTTGCATAAAAAATTTGTTGGCTTCGAGATCTCGAGAATTTCTCTTACTTCTTCCTTTTTGCTGACTTTGACAAAATTATCAAAATTTATGTGACCCATTCTTCTAGACAACTTTCATCGTCCTTTCCTAAGAAACATCTTTCCTTTCCTATTTCATTTTGAACATATATATTGATTGAAGTCCTTACAACTATAGATACCAACTTTCTTGATTATGATTTCCTTATTTAACACTTCTTTGAATCAAACACAAGGTGTCCTTGATCACACATTTGACTTACACTTAGCATATTGTGTTTCATTTCTTTGACCAGTAAAACATTTTCTGTCGTGGAATCCTTACTTCTGATCTTGACTATGCAATTTCTAATGATCCTGGCTGAGTTTTCATTCCCAAATGAAATTGATCCATCTCTTTCCTTCTTCAATGTAATAAACATGTATTTATCACATTTCATATGCTTTGAGAATCCATTGTCAATATACCATCCACGTTTCTTGTGTTGAACTTGTAGAGCAAGATTGCATTCTTTAGTGTTGAATTGATCCTGCTTTCTTATCCGCATCCTTTGTGGTTCCTACTTATGACTGTTTATATTCATCTTTGGTTCTGTTGGAGGAACAATGAGTCTTCAATCTCTATCCATATGTCCAAATTTATTGCACTTATAACATTCTACCTCATCACTTAATCATCCAAATATGTTGTAGCTTCTATTATGTGCTTCATGATATTTTCTTGGATAACTATTTCTTGTATAACCCTCATCATCGCTTTTGTTCTTGGTATTGGCTCTACAATTCACAGCTTTGTGCCCAAAATTATAACATGAATAACATGAACCAAGAAAAATAGTTTGATACATGGAAGTAGAAGATATTATGAATGGTGTCTCTCTTATGAATCCTTCTTCTTCTTGAGGTCTTTCTATATATGGATGTTATTGATACTAATTTTTGAATCTTATGGGTGGTGCAATGTCTCTTTAATATTCCTCTTGATTTTTCTTGTCTTCTTCTTTCGAGGGACCTCTGATGGATTCTACATAGTTTCTTTGTTTTTCTTCTTGCTCTATCATTTTGAAGCTTGAACCTTTCTCTATCTATTTCTGATTGTATCCTAATCCATATTTGTCATATTAAAGTCTTTGACTGTTAATGATATTATCCAATATCCTTGTATTGTTTTGTTGCATGTCCTTCTTCTGAAGATATTTTCTTAGAATGACTATCTATGCTTCTAACTTTTCAGTGATCGTGTCATTTTCATCTAACTTTCCTTTGATTACTTATTTAATCCTCTTGTCTTCTTCTTCCTGGAGTTTTAGCTTCGTGATTTTCTACTCGGCTTATTTGGAATTATGATATTCTTCTTTATTCGTTAGTTTTTCCTAGAGTGACTTGTTTTTCTTCTTTTCTATTTTAATAACTTCTACAGAACTCAACAATTCTTCTTTGTAATTGAATTATAAATATTCATATTCTTCTTTGGATATTTCTTCATTGGAGCCTTTTATTTCCATGAATAGTACCCTTTCTGTATCACTCTTACTAACTTCATATTCGTCTGATGAGGAACTGTCTTCCTTGGTGCAAAGGATTTTCTTGAAAAACTTATTTTCATTTCTTCTACCCTTTTGAATTTTATTTTTATTTTTAGGGTCATATTCTTCTCAATTTCTTTTCTTTTTCTTATAAGGACATTTATTATAAAATTGTCCAACACCATCACAATTAAAACAAATCAATGGAATCTTATCTTTGTATTTTTCGGTTCTCGTTTTCAACCTTCTGACAAAGTTAGCCACCTCTTCATCTTCCTTTGAATCATCACTGCAACTACAATATGAATTTTCCTTATGTTTATCTTGTAAGTTTTAAACCTGTGAAGTAAAGAAATGCATATATATTCTTAAGCAAAACATAATTTAATCAATGGCTCATACACAGAGTACACAAAGATTTTATACCGGAAACCCTCAAACGGGAAAACCTTTTTTATATTCATTATATCCCACTTCACTATTCACCATACAATATATATACAATGTTTTTAGGTATTCCGTAGATACCAAAAATCTAATCCCTTAATCCGGGATTAATTTACAAAACTGCTAAAAATAGCAAAAACCGCCTAAAAACAATTTCGGGATACCGCTCGTTGCCAAACGTTGCACGTAACCAGGAGGGGGAATACCTTCCCCCCCTGGGACCCCCCTAGGAAAGCGCTCGATGCACATGACACAAACAAAGCACTACTACAAGGGATCGTCAGACGCAGTTGTCATATCTAACGTGCCCACACACACACATGCAAAGAATATAACACATACCCAACATATCTTTCGTCTTTATTTTTTTTGATGCCTTTAATGCTTATTCCTTCATAATTGGATTTTCTTTCTTTTTCCTCATCTCATAAGTTGTAAATATCCCATGAAGCTGATCCATTCTCAAGGTGTCTATATTTATTCTCTCTTTTAGAGATGAAATCTTCTGATCATATATCATAGGTAAATACCTTGGTACCTTTCGAACAATGGTTGTTTCCTCCATTTATTCTCCTAAGACCTTGATGGCATTGACTATATCATCAAATCGTAGAAAGTAGGAGGACATGTTTTCATCTTCCTTCATCTTCAATTGTTCAAACTTGACTCTAAATGTTTGAAGTTTGTCTCCTTTAACCTTGGCATCTCCTTCATAGATATTCTCTAGTTTTTCCTAGATTTCTTTTGCAAATTCACAGTGCACAATCTTGGTGTATATTGATTCATTCAAACCATTCATGATATCATTTTAAGCTCTAGAATCATTGTCTTCAAGTTTCTTTCCATTCTTATCTTTTGGGGGAGTGGCTAGTTCTTTGTATCCAACAAACATCGAATCCTTGTGCATGTACATATGTTTTCATTCATATGCTCCAGAAGTCATAGTTCTGACCATCAAACTTTGGTACCCCAATCCTATCATAGTCCATGATCTCCTTCTGTGGTTAGACTATTTTCTGAAGGACCTATTATGATACCAATTGTTGGATTACTGAGAGAGGGGTGAATCAATAATGAGAAATTAGTACTTTTAACCATAGTTTATTCTTCAACAATATTCAACAATTTATCATCATTCAATATATAATAAACAATATAATCATAAACAATATCACGTCATAATAGATACATAGTACACCATAATTTTACATGGAAACCCAAATGGGAGAAAACCATAGGATGATTTTCTTATGTATCAAAATAATACATTCATTGGAAGCACCAACCTCTGATTCTTTAGATAAAAATGGAAGGAGGCTCCAACCCCCTATTCTCAGGCTCCAACCTGAAGGAAGCTACAAATAATTGAATTATTTGGCTCCATCCTGAAGGAAGCTACAAATAATTGAATTACTTGGCTCCAACCAGAAGGAGGCTACAACCCCCTAAGTTCTTCAGCTCCAACCAAAAGGTGGATACAACCACCTATCCTTGACCCATCTAACTACCCTATAATATAAACGTAGACCAACTCTCTCTATCACAAACTCTTCCACTGTCACTGCCACTTTCACTTTCACTCTATCTTTCATTTTCACAACTTGGTCACTATCACAGTTCTGGCACTATCTCATCAACCTGTATCTGCTCATCAATCAACTAAACATGTACCATACTATGCATAAAGTTTATACCAATATACATACTATCTCATACATAGCTCATGAACCAAAAGATACATCAACAATGAATAATGAATCATGAAATAGAGAATCAACCATGTACAACATGTTCCATATACCATATCATCAACCATATGTAGATATGTACCATATCACCAACCATATGCAGATATGTACCATATCATCAATGAAGTATCTTAAAGAACCAATGCATGCCCCTCATGCATATGCCACCATACAACATGAATATTCCTCAACCATATACAATCAACTCAAAGATAAGAACCATAATAACCATGTCATGTGTTGAACCAGATATAAGAGTTCTCTTCACTCTACCAATAAACTAAGATATACCATATCCAAATACGAAACCAACCATACCAAGTATACCTCAAGCATACACCATATCATGACAAGAAGTAACCATCAAAACAAGTATACAACCATACCAATACCTTTGTAGTTGACCTAAGCCTCTTAGATGTTGATATGTAACCTAACTTCAGACTTTAGGGACCTGGTACCAACATCTACTAAAAATTTCATGATATTTTCACATGTACATGACTTTCTCTTCTAAATCCCATGTATATCCATGCTTTCCTCCACTACAACCCCTGTACATCTGCACCTTGCTGCCCTGCAACCCAAATATACCTCATAAACTAGGGTTTGATGTAACCCCGAGACTTTATCCTTCAATCTTCCTTTTCTACCTAAACAATATGCCATCAAAACCTTAGCAAAATATCACTAGTTCACAAGATAGATAATCAAAGAATGAGTGTGTGAGTGTGCTTGTGAATGACTCTTTGAGGTTCTTATATACTTGTGCTAGTTAACTCCTCTCCTTAATTTATGGATTCTAGGGTTTTCTTGTTATAAAAAAATTATCCCTTTGACCAATACCTATAACAAACTATGGGTTTCTTTTTTACTCTACAAGGCTTCCAACTTTACAGGGCCATATCTCCCTAACCGTGATGAATGACATGGAGTTCGACATATTACTGAAAATGGAACGACAAGTAATATCCATTTATGAGGTTCATGCCTACATTTACACTGTCCTTCATGTCCATATTCCTTATTCAACTTCGGGTACCAATACCACACCGTTGGGGCTACTGGAATATGCAACCGAAATTCTTCAAGGATTGACATCGATCTCTAAGGGTTGACATCATTCTCCAAGATCACTCTCCAAGGATTGACATCAAAGAAAACCAACAAACCACTCTCCAACAAATATATCACTCCTCCAAATACAAATTTAAGTGTTGACTTGGGTAGTTGGATTGCAAATGCTAAGGTTTTGGTCCTCGTGTCAGAACTCATTAAGATTCCCTCACAAAAATATAAGTTTTTAAAATATATTGAGGGGCCTAATGAAAGAAGTCTTGTGAAGTATGAAGGGAAAACTATTGATAAGCCTAAATACTATCCTAAAGATGTTCTTGTTGTTTTTCATAGTATGAATTGGAAAAAAGGAAGATCATCCACATTTCTTTGTTTCTTTGATGATAAATGATCCTGTGCTGTATACTTTTATGTATTAATCTAGTGCTTCACCCATCATCATGACCAAGAATGTCATGGAGCAGTTAAATATGAAAACCACAAGACCTTATCATAATGTATGTACTATGGATTATAGAGAGATTGAAAGTCATGGGATAATTGTGAATCTACAAGTTAAGCTAGTAGCCCATCTTGATATCACTTTTCCAATGGACATACTAGTAATTGATGTACCTGATGCATGGGGTATGATTTTATCTAGAAAATGGGTTGCTACTATGGGAGGTTGTATACAGATGGACTTATCATACACAACCATTCCTTCCCATGACAAACCATCCATAAGACTTCTCAGGGAAAAGGAGAAGAAGATCCATGTTGAGGACCCTAAAGAACCCATGCATGAATTTATTTATCATGTAAATGACATGGGGATTTATGAAATATGTTCCAACTTTCTAACCCTTGTTAAAGAAAAATTCAAAGAAGAAAAAAATAATGAAGTCTAGAAAATGAACTTCAAAGGGGCACATTCTAGATCAGGAAAAGGAGGGGGCACATTCTAGATCAGGAAAGGGAGCAAGAATTGTTCTAACTTCACAACCAAAAAGTCATATTACTTTGGTTTTAGATTAGAATTTGATGCAACTAATAATATGGCATAGTATGAAGCAATCTTACTAGGATTATATATTTCTAAGGATATGGGAATCAAAATTTGAAATATCAATGGTGACTTTGACTTATTAATTCTCCAAGTTAAGAATAAGTATGAATGTAAGAGTGAGAGGTTAAGAAGATATAGAAATAAAATTTGGGATATCATGAAATTTTTTAGTGCAATAGACCTCATATCAATTCCTTGAGAGCATAATCGTTTAGCATATAAGTTGGCATTTTCATCTTCTACCCTTCAACCTTTAGAGTAATTGTTAAATGATCAGGGGAAATTGGAAATCAACTTCATACCATCAGTTCTAGATAATTTAGATCATTGACATGTATTCAGAGATGATAAGCATATCTTAATATTTATTCATAATGTCCAAGATTTCTCAGGTTTCAATATCAATTATAAGGAAGAAGGAAAGGAATATACAAAGGTGGAAGATCCCATAAAGAATCTAGTTCGTAGGGGAATCGTTGCATTAGAGCATATCTTTGATAGATAGGACATGCATAAAAAGAAAAAATAAGTAATAAATCCTAGTGATTATATTGAAATAAATATTGGGATGGTTGAGGAGCCTAGATTGATAAAAATTGGAAAAGGAACCTCAAAAAAATGAAGAAAATAATCAATAAGTCTTGTTCAAGACTATTAGGATGTGTTTGTTGTTAATATTATGAGATTAAATCATACAAAGAAGATGTGACTCAACAAACAATCAATATTAAATATGACACTAAGCCTTTTCATCAAAAGTTAAGGAAATTAAATCGTATTTTGCCACCCTTGGTCCAAAAGGAACTTCAAAAGATGTTAGCTACTTGCATCATTGTACCAACAAGACATTCATATTGGTGTTCTAACTTAGTGGTTGTCCGAAAGAAGAATGGAGGGATAAGGTTGTGCATAGACTTTGGGAATTTTAACTTGGCATGTATTAAGGACAACTACCTTCTCCCTAACATGGAAACATTGCTACAAAGGGTCACAGGATCACAAATCATGTCCATGTTAGATGGTTTTTCTGGCTATAATCAAGTGTTGGTTAGAAAGGAGGATCAATATAAAACAACTTTCACAACACCATGGGGAACGCCTTTGAATACTTAAGAATGACTTTACGCTTACTAAATGCAGGTGCCACTTTTCAGAGAGAAATGGATTTTTCCTTAAATAATTAACGGGAAAGATCATTGAGATATATCAGGATGAATTAATAACATTTTCCAAAAATAGATCAGATCACGTAAGTCATCTGAGGCAAGTTTTTGAAATATTTCGCAAGTATGGCTTCTCACTTAATCCAGATAAGTCAGTATTGGGAGCTGATGAAGGAAAATTGTTGGGTCATATTATATCTAAAGATGGGTTAAAGATTGATCCAGAGAGAGTGGAAGCTATCAAAAGATTCCCTTTACCTCAAACCAAGAAATCCCTTCAATATTTCCTTGGTCAAATCAATTTTGTGAGAAGATTCATTCCAAACCTAACCGAGACTATAAAACCCATTCTTAAGATTTTAAAGAAATATGTTAAGTTTGAATGGACTGATGAAGGAAGAAAATCATTTAAAAGTATCAATGATTCAATTGGTATATCTCCTATATTAATTAGTCCTAATTAGTCTAAATATTTTCAAATATTTTCTTTTGCTTCAGAAGATACTATTGCAGGGGTATTGCTTCAGAAAAACAGTGAAGGACAAGAGAAACCCATTGCATTTATGAGTAAAAAATTACATAATTATGAGTTGAATTATACTATTATGGAAAAACAAGCATATTCCTTAGTGAAATCTCTTAAGCATTTCAAAGTTTATGTTGGATACTCAAAGATTGTGGGGTATGTCCCTCCCTCATGATTTTTTAGTAGGATTGCTTATAGACATTTTAGCTCAGTATAATTGTTTAGGAGTAAGGGAAACGTGGGTTTCCAAAATTGAGGAGTATGACTTAGAGATCAAATCCGCCAAACTCTTCAAATGTCAGGGTCTAGCTTAGATGTTAAGAGAGGGGAATGAACAAGATTTGAAATTGGTATGTCAGAATAGTCAACCAAGGCCAGTCATGTCTATAGAACTTCATAGGTTAGAACAACATTAGTGGTATTCCGACATCATATTTTTCCTCCTTAACCTAACTTTCCCAAATCACTTGATAGGTTACAAAATAAGAGCATTAAGGTTAAGAGTTTATAATTATCGTATTATTCAAGATGGATTGGTGTGGAGGAACCCTGATGGGATGATACTTAGATGCAACAATGAGCTAGATTCTAAGAGACTCATGACCGAGTTTCATTCATTATTTTGTGGAGGGAATTTTGTAGCTAAAACCACCGCCCATAAAATCCTTAGAGCTGGGTCGTATTAGCCAACTATATTTTATGATGTTCATAATATGGTTAGAGGTTGTGAGTAATGTAAGTTTTTTACAGGTAAGTAAAATATTTCAGCTTTATCATTGCAGCCAATAGTAGTTGAGGGCCCTTTTCAACAGTGGGGGATTTATTTTATCGTTTAATTCAAAGATAATTCAAGTAAGGGATACACTTGGATTTTAATAGCGACCAATTATTTCACCAAGTGGGTAAAGGCTATACCCACCAAGTGGGAAACTGATAAGTCAGACATGGAATTCCTTGAAGACAAGATAATCACTAGATTCAGTATGTCTACCAAGATCACTACTGATAATTCCAAATATTTTAGTTCAACATAGATTTCCTCCATTTGTTTCAAATGTGGCATTGTCTTGTCCCATTCATCTAATTATTATCCCCAAGGAAATGGCCTTTCTGATTCAAGTAATAAAAATTTCATGACCATCATTAAGAAAGCAGTGGGGGATAAAAAGAAGTCATGGGACAATAAAATCAGTTTTGAACTTTGGAATGATAGGATGACTAAGAAGAGTGCAACATGGAAAAGTCCTTTTGAGATTATTCATGGGCTAGATGTTGCTTTTTCTAATTCACCTAAAGATTCCAATGTATTAGTTCCTTCATAGGTATGGAACAGATAAAGATGCAGAGCAGAACAAAATCGATTAGTTAATAGAATTGGATGATAACAAAAGGAAAGAATTTGATCAAAGTGTCATAAATCAGGAAAATATTAAGAAGGATTTTGATAAGTCTTCCAATGAAAGGGCCTTTCAGAAGGGTGACACAATATTATTGTGGGATAAATGGAAAGTGAAGCCAGGGAAGCATGAAAAAATTGTATTTTTTTGTTGGTTTTCATATACATGTGTTGTCGATGTTATTTTTGGCGAGACACTTGTGATACAGGCTACAGATTCTAGATTCTCACATGCTCTCATTTAATAAATATCAAGAACACGTCCTGATATGGAGCCAATGTTATGCACCAAGTTTCACTAGGATGGACTTGAAGTGGAGCCGCCAAAATTGAACAAGATACTTGTTCAAATTCAGAGTTCAAAATTCCATCCAACCAATATGGCCACCTTTCTTCTTCTTCTTCTTCTTTATACAGAATTTCCATATCCATGTGGGGAATTGTAATAACATGAGTTTAGCATGATGAAATTGTGAAAGGATTATCCTCCTAAGAATTTATCATGAGTGCATTACTCTAGAGTGTTTGTTTTACTTATTAAATATTTCTTGCTTGAAAATTTTAAGCGAGTTATAATTTTTGAGCTTTTTCACTCATTTCCTCCAAAGTTGGAGTGTGAACTGATGATAAGGCCTCATATTGGTTATATAAGTCTAGATTATAATGTATATTACCATGCTAGTCACCATTTTTTATTCACATTTAAATTTCGCTAAGTGCACCCTAGTATTTTTTAATGTTTTTAGTCAATACAAAATTTCCCACAAATCAAGATATTTTAATTTTAATAGATGGATAAGTTGAAGAAGCAGTACTAGGAGGAATTATATGCCTTGGGGGTATTCATTTTCACACTAATATTACACACTTTACATAAGTATTACCTTTTTTAGGGTAAAAGGTGATTATTTAATAAAAAAAAACATTTTCTATCAAAAACGTCAATAAAAGGCAAAAAATAAATAAAAAATCAGCAAGCCTTTAATTGAGGAAACATGTAAGACACATGTTTCTCCTTTGAATTGGATCTAAATCCTATGTGTAGAGCTCACTAGAGATAAGGAGATTTATTTCATTTAGTTGGAAAGAGGGTGGAGATCCCAAAGGCGGAGGTCACACCTCTCCCTTGAGGTGGCACACTCCCAAGTGAGGGCATCAATCCCAAGGATTGGATAACCCTCTTCTCCACCAAACTTAATGAGGTGGCATGCCACCATTCTTACTTACCTTGAGATGTGTCAATATCACTTCCTCTTGACACTCACCCTCCCTCGTGCAATTCTCCCTCAACAAGTGTCACACGCCCTTGCATTGGGATTCACACCCTCTAGGATATATAAACATGTTTCCGGTCCTCATTGCTTTAATTGGAGATTTGGGGAAAGAACTTGTGATTATAATGCTATTTATATACTCTTTTCAAGATTGAATAAATAAATACTTTGTAGGTCCATGGTGATTGTGGCCAATGTGTGGATGCTTGGATTTTATGCTTAAATATTGAAGTGGCTTGTGTATTTGCTTTAATTTTGTACATCTATTCTATTTAAGGTCTTTGAAGGTGTGATATAAAAATATAGGGTGATATATATCCAAAGAGTTTTTCTTTTACATTTTTCTATATTTCTACATCTAGAGATTTCAAATTAGCATGCTTTTCGAATGAACTAATATGCTTGTTTGAGTCTCTTTTGTAGGAAATACCTTTTCTAACAGAGTGTTTGCAAAGTTTAAGAAAATTTTGATAGGTTGCCAAAGATTGGAGACTCATCCTTCACTTTTTCCAAGGATTTTATGAACAAGAATCCCTCTCTCTTTCACCAAAGGACCCCATAGCCCAAAGGATTCAAGGCTTGATCAACTTCTCTCTCTTTCTCTCTCTCTCTCTCTCTCTCTCTCTCTCTCTCTCTCTCTCTCTCTCTCTCTCTCTCAAATTCTTGTCAAAATTCTATTTTCTATTGGTTGCTTGTTTGCATGAAATATCTTATATATTAAATCTAATTCTAAATATAATATATAGATTTTCATGCAAATATTAGTTAGATCTATTTCTCAATTTTAAAGTTTTATCTTAAAGTTTAGATCTAGCATATGAAAGATTACTTTTAACAAGTTTTTTCTCCAAATTTCAAAGGGCTAAAAACTAACTTCTTTCAAGTACTTTCATTTCAATATTTGGTAAATTTAAGTACCATTATTTTTATGTTCTAAAACAGAAAACCAAAGACCCTAAGGAGGAAATCTTCTTAGCATGTTTTCCTTGGTTCATTTTGGTTAGTTTAGCATAAGTTTTACTTAGTAATTTTTGGAATTTTTTTTGTACGTTGTCTAACCATTTTGCAGGTGCTTCCTAAGTATTTTGGAGCATATTTTATCATATATAGCTTGATTTTTTTTTCATATTTGAGGACATAAAAGTGGATATTTTGATGAAATTCCAATATTTAGACTATCCAGAACCCTCCAGGAGCATCCTTTCATCAATAAACCTTCAAAAACTTGTAAGTTGTAAAGACTTGTGATCCCCCTTAATGAATGATCACAAATCATCCTAAAAAAATATTGTTGTAACTGAGATTAATAAAATCAGTGGGATACATAGTTCCCACTCTTTAATACCCCTTAGGGGGAACAATGTCTTTTTGCGTGATTGGATATTTTTGGTCCATTTTACTTATGCTCTAAAATATCACTTAAGGAAGATAAAGTAAACCTTAAAATCAATCACAGAACTACATAACATTAGTTCAGTTTCTATTTCTTAGATTAATTTAGTTAGATTTCAATTTCATAGATTAGCATAGATTAGATTTCATTTTTTTCAATTTACTTTAATATTTCAATTCGGAAATAAACCATCATGTCAACTTCCCCTATTATTTCTATGACCCCTTGCGATCTTAGCTCGATCTGGGGGACCCATCAGAACGAGGACTGGTTAGTACAGAGTAGTTTAATAGGACAATCCATTAGTTGCTATTACTCAGTTGTAAAATGAAAATATTTTGTGTGTGAAGTCAGACGAGCCTTCTCATAACTTATTTCTCTCTTGTTGTACATATGAAATTATCTTGAACTTGTGTGTGAATTCAAAGGGATATCCTCCCTGTTGGAGCTCCTGCATAGTTCAACATCCAATATGAGGGATAACCTCTAAGGGGCCACACCTAGATTAGATTTGCTTTATTTTTCTCACTTTTCACACATATCACATAGTGGATTGCATTCACAACAACAACTTGACTTAACAAAACTCATACTAAAATTTAAAAGAGCACTTGCAATACAATCTCTATTTCGGTAGCATTACATACATTTTGCAATCTTTACATTATTGACATTGGTCTACATTTCAACATTTTCTTATCATCTCCTTTCAATCACTTGTAATTTTTTTTTCAAGTTATATCATTTACATGAAAGTATCTTGTATGCTTTATTTTTCCAGTATAAACAATTTCCTTTGATGTGTCATATATGCTTCTAGTTTAGAGTTATTTGTATTTTGCTCTTATTTTCAATAAACTCCCATATTTCATTTTGTACTTAGCTTATTTCAAACCTTAGATTGTTTTATTAGGAACTATCCCCTTGGCTTCATTAGGATTTTTACTAGAGGGAGGAGTTGAGGATCAGGTGACAACACCTCACATCAATACTTTCTCGTAAAGACATACCTAGTGGATTGAAGGTTTCTTCCATGTTACATGAGGTGCGTATGAAGACGACAATAAAACCCACATGAAAGTGTAGCATCGTACACAAGTTTCCATGCAGTCCTTTCATACATGTACGCTAGTTTTGGTGGAGATAATCGCGTATGTATATGGGTTTATATAAGGAAAGGTGCATACACATCGAAAAGCATGTAGTTCTGGTTCATACAATAGGTCGGGCTTTGCCAGGTTTGCCTGGAGTTGTATTTCTCTTAGTGGGCCATTATCCTTATTATAGGAGCCTTGATTTTAGCATAATAAAATCATTCTCAGCACAGGTTTTCCCTTCGAGGTTTTTCCATAGGTATCTACCCATAAATATTGTAATTTTTGTGTGCATAATTTGGTTTCCAATTTTTTTCTTCTTCTAGATTTATTGAGTTGAAAATTTTCAGTAGTGTATTTTTGTTTTGTGAGTTGCTAATCTAATTACAGTACGGAAATCACTAGATAAAAAAGTACCCAGGTTTCGTAGTAAGATAAATTTCAATTCCACCCATTTCCTAGAAGGTGTGATGTGTATTCTTTTGAGAATTTACTTGGACTTATTTTGTGAAGAATATTTTCAACCAACTTTATGCTCAGAATTTGATGAAGATGAGACCATGATTTGTCTAGGACAATAATTTTATGAAAAACGTTTATAGCCTTCTTCTTTATCATATTGATATATCATCGAAGATGTGGTGGGGAATTATGTTTCTGGCCCAAATTATGTATGATTTTTTTTTTCTTCTAGAATCTATATAGAGGTTGGAGACTTTAAGAAGAACATTAACATCCCATTTTTCATTCAGCTTTTCCTTGAGTGATTATCATACATCCTTCATATTTTTATTCATTCCATCCCAAGTCTTTGGGAGTGATGGAAGTTAATATATCCATTCTTTGAATCCTTTGAGTCATCCTCATGATCCTTCACCTTATCACAACCCCATCCAGAGATGGGTAGAACAAGCATGTGGGGACAAATGTTTTCATGGTTTTGTCCCTCCTTCTCACCCTGATGATTTTGATTTTATGTTTGGTTATGTTATGATGATCATCCCAACTCATGATTATTTTGTGCTTGATATAGTTTTGCTCATAACTAAGAAAAGGGGTAGGATTTTTGACTTAGATGAAATGCTAGGATGGATTCACTAGTTCTATGATTATACCTAGTTTCTCTATTGTCACGTAGAGAAGGATAAATAGGTCATGTGTTCTTGATTTATTGCAGTATTTTCCTTTTATTGACATTATTCATTACTTTAACATGAATTCATCTTAACTTATCATTTATATGAAAAATAAAAATGATATATTGTTGAAAATGAAAAAATATTCCTTCTCGCATGGTTTTATATTTTCATAAACCAAGGTGGATAACATCCCCCTGCCTTATAATACTAACATGTGAATGTTAGAATGTAGCAGGAAGAGTTAGAGTGATGTAGGTTGCAGGTCTTGGACTACCAGATATGCGGAGGTCCTCATGTGCTCTACGATGAGAACATGTCCCCATGGCAGAGCCAGATGCTATCCCCTCCTACATAGGGGTAACTAGAGGATATCACGTCTCATGGCCCACAATGGATACAATGATATCAATGATGATGATGATCAAAATGTCCATAGATTATCCTAGTAGCCTCCTCAGATGCCTCTTCTTATTTAGCATGGCTCAACACGCTCAATCGACAAGGCTCATTGGGAGATGGTGTTCCGACACATTATGAGATACATTAGTCCTTATTTCATATAAAGTATCATATTTAATACAATGGGAATTTGAGTAATGATCATAAGTTGAAATTGGATAATGAGTCATGAGATCAAAAGTTATGCTTTTTTACTTGTTTCACCTTGGTGGAAATCCTAAGCATCCTAGTCCCATGTTGTCACTCTTAGGGAAAAGGGGTACAAACAGTGGTTCCTTGAAAGGGTAGCGTACCATTCTTGATCATAATTACCACTTTTACATCCTTGATCCTTTCATTTTCCCACTATTTTATTAATGTGGTTACATTTACACCAAAAGGACATGTACCTCATTCTCTTATGAGAAGAAGGGGTTAAAGGCCCACAGATAGATTGCAGTTGGAGCCTAGATGATATAAAGAAAGAAATAGAATAACAGGGACATTTAAGATCCATGGTCCATAATTGAGCTCTACCCCCTCATTAATGGTTATCTCCCCTAGTCCTAATGTGAATAAACACATTCATCAATCAAAATGGACTTGAATATATCCCAAATAAAAAATCAAAGGAAATGTTGAGCTTGAAACCTTTTTAAGGGGACCTGCAAATCAAATCAAATAAAGAAAATGGAAAATAAGGGGTTTGGAATGAAAAACGTTCCGAGGAAAGGGTAACTCAATCTCCAAGTGCACCCTCTACAATGGCACTCATGGAGATGAGCCCATACATTGCCTTGCATGTTAATCACCCCATGTTGAGAAGTAAACTCCATGACTACCTCACATTCATTACATATCTCTAATGGGTTATTATAAGAAATATATCTCTACGTACTGACACACCTAATAGGTTCCTTTGATGACCGTCCCATACCTAAACTTTCCAAGTTGTGTAAATTCTTGAGCTTGTGTGAAGTTTGAAGGGGATAACAAATGAGAGTTGTTCATTTGGGTTTTTGTATTGATATATGGATTAATTATAAGGACTATTTCCCCTTGTGATTGTTCTTTTACTTCATTTCATGATTTTGAATGACTTGGGTGCACCTAACATGGTCTCTGGAGGACGTCCCTATGATTTCACCCAAGAAGTTGTTCCTTTTCATGCATATATGGAACATGTGATGCAAATCATTGGAGAATTTCATGACTTGTAACACTTACATACATCCTCTCACACCTACTGGACCCTGGATGATAGACATATGAGCTATCATTTTTTAAATATGATCATTTTGAAAAATAGATGGGAAGGAAGCCCACACTCTGGAAAATGCGCCCCAAAGATTTTTTAGGCTTTGGACGGAGGATGTTTCTCTTTGAGATGGTTGGGAACCCCTTGGAGAGTTCATGAGACTCCTTTCCACCTTGAACATTGGCCTTTTCCAACCCAAACGTTGAGCTCCTTGATGATGACATCATGCACTAGGGTTTCTTGATGACGTTGGGGCTTTCTTTCCATTGAGACACTATTGGATGGTTTTGTCCTTGATGATGTGATTGGACCCTTAATGAGGAGACACGACCTTACACCTTGCTTGCACTATTTGATGATGACACGTGGCCTTGAGAAGATTTTTTAACCCTCATAGAGCATGACGTCACCCACACATGTGACTTTGGAGGGCACATTTTGGATTATTAGCATGTTTTTACATTGTTGGAGGATATTTGAGGGGTTAGACCCACTTGTATCATGGATTATTATTGTTTTAAATCATTATGTGGACATATGCACTAGGGTTGCCTCATATAAAGATGTTAGTAGTCATTTTTGAATCAAACACACTCACTCTTGTGTGAGATCATTACTACTTGTTCTCTCTTATCTCTTTTTCACCCTAGTCTACTTGTACACACCCTTGGAGCATGATCTTGAGGATGTATTCTCTTTTTTTGGATGGATGAATGTTGAGCTAGGGTTTCTCTTAGATAGAGACTTGATTGGCTAAGTTTTCTTTATCAAGTTTAAGTGTTGTTGCATGGTAAACTATTGTAAATGCTATTTGCTATTGAATGTTACCTTTTTCTTGTTGACACCATAGGAGTAATCATAAGTATTTATCCCCCTCTCTATTTCCATCTCTCAAATTTGTTGAAGCATTTAAAAAATTAGTTCTAGGGATCATAAGTATTTATCCCCCTAGGGTTATTCATTTGATAATTCAAGATTCTAAGGTCCATAAGCATTTTCACTTTAGGAAATTTGATTTAGTTCACTTGGATCAAGAAATAGGCATTTTTTAGGAAGGAAAATAACACTAAGGTCCATAAGTATTTGTACCTTACGGTTTGTTTTCTTGCAAGGTTTGATCCTAGGTCCAAAAGTATTTTCACCTGGGGTTTCAAATATTCATTCTTCTTGGACATATATGTCCAAATTCAAGGTGTGACTCGACTTGATTCTCCCAAAGAGATAAAAAAACACTAGTCTTGACCTCAAAAAGTGACCTTAAAACACAAACCTTTAAACTTTATCTTAAAGCAACTTGGTGGTTAGATAGCCAACTATCCTCACCCTAAATCTAATCCAATGCTTGGAAAACTTGGTAATTTATTTTTTGTTGTTATAAATTTTTGCTCCATCCATTAGGGCTGATTTAGATTGCTGATAAATTACTTAATATTGTGGTTTAAGAAGACTAAATTCACTGTAGAATACTTGGATCATATTCCACTCATTAAGTGCTATATTTTAAGATTTTATTGGCAATTTTAGGGCTATTTTCTTCTTGTTGTTATAAATATTCATTGCTGGAATAAAATGTTAGATATTGCAGAAAATGATTGAAGAAACCCTCTTTTCATTGATAGCTAGTGTATGTGATCATTTCTTTCATTTATAAACTTGTTAATCACTGAAATCTCTCGTATATCTTCAATCAATGAATTGTAATTATCTTGTCTTGTTTCAACATTTCCCTTAAACCTAGCCTATCATTTCAAGTGACCAAGATAGGGTCTCGTAGACTTGTCTCCAACTTGCTATAGGATCTCTTGATGTCACAAGGGAAACCTACCTTGTGTTGGATCTTCATCCATCACTAAAATGAGGGAAATAATTGTCTAGGTGAAAGTGACAAATATTCTTAATTTTTACACAAGTTTGGTGTCTTGTGAAAGGAATTCCACAAGTACAAATCCTATGATAACACTTGCCATACCTAAACTTGGCAAATTGCATAAAGTATTAAGCTAGTGTGAATTTGAATGTACTTAATGTGAATTGCTTACATGGATTTTGTATTAAACTATGAATTACCTTTTATGATTCTAATGACCCTTGTATCCATAATGGTTGACCTTACTTGATTCTTTGATCCCTTTCTTGATGATGATGCACCCCTTGAGATGGTCCTTTGCCTTTGGAGGATGTTTTGATTTCTTTCACATTTCATGGAGGATGTTTCACATTGTATCGAGGTTGTTGCACTCTTGATGATGAGCATTGCGTAATATGATGACTTCGTGATCTATAAAATGCCATGTATATTCCACTGGAAAAGTCCATCATTGTTAATGTCGAGGGACTAAAGAGTCCCCAACACCAATATCTCGACCTCTCATGGGGATAGGTAGGAAGAGACGGGAATTCCACCTTGGGTTCAGAGTCCCAACAATAGAACACATTATACTCTAAGCTAAATCTCCTCTAACCTAAAGTCCAAGCATGAATTCCCTTTTGCTTTGTATTTTTATAATATTTAATTTTTATGCATTTTATAATTTATGATTTTTATGGTTTTTTGTATGAGTTCATAAAGTTGAAATATCAAAGTTAAATCAAAACTTAAAAGAAATGAAACAACTAAAGAAAAATATGTACAATAGAACCCTAACTTAAAAATGTTTTTGTATTTATTTTGTAAGAAAGTAAACTAAGACGAAACTAATGAAGAGTTAATGTAAATATGTTAGTGCTAAAGTGAAACAATTAAAATAAAAACATATTAAACAAGAATTCAGTTTGAAGACTACAAAAATAAATTATAGTAACATGTAGTGATGCGATATTTTTATTTATTTTCTTTTTTAGTTAAAATGTAATAAATAATAAGAGAACTAAAACGATAAAGTAAGTAAATAAAATAAAGGAAAGTTTGTACATATTAAAACTAGCCAATAAAAATAAAAATGAAATAAACTTATATACATATTTTTACAAAAGTAATATATTCATTAGTGTGCTTTATTTTATTTTTTTTAATTTTTAAGTGTTGTATTAAGAAAAAGATGAAGAAAATTGAGATTTAAAGAAAATAAATAAAGAAACATTTCAGAGCTCAAAGGATTTTGATCTTTATTTAAAAGTGATCCCTACACCATTCTTGAATTCTCTGGAATTTACAGGTCTCTGCATTGACTTGGGCCAGATATTTAGCCTTTAGCCATTCTACAACAAAGTTACAATATAACGACCAAGAACGAAAGAAGAAGAAAATTGAGCCAAAATGGAATGGATCAATGGTGGTGATAACACAAGGTGAAAACTCGCATATCAGAAACTGATTAGTGTTGAATAAAATCAGGCTTAAATACAACAAACTGAAAAGTAAACCATTTACCTTATGAGAACCAACAAAGCTCATCCTCGCTTCATTCCTTCGTTGCGTCACAAAACTCCCTGTTGCCAACAATTTTGTCAATCCATGTTGAATGTATAAATGATGAATGATAATTAAAAGAAGAAAACCTCAATGCACTCCAAGCCCACCTCTCTCCAAGTTTTTCCCCCTTTTGTGTGTTCAACTGGCTTGTTTTATAACATTTGTTGGGTGGTTTCTACAGTTTGAGATTGTTTGTGATTAACGATATGAAGCTAATTTGGTTAGAACAACTTCAATTTTCTCCATTAAATAATATATATATAAATTGGTGAATAAAACAAATTATTATTTTATCCATGTGTCAAATATGCCTTTGGAAGTAGCGTGGAATAACTATTTGATAGATCAAAGTTCTTTCAAACATATATGTCATGTAATATCTCCAACAATGCCATGTTTAACTTTGTGGAAATTGTCCTCATAAAACTCTCAAACCTTTGTTCTAATGTGATAACTCATAGCCATGTTAGAATTAAAACCAGTCTATTTAATTGTTGACTTTGTATTCCCTCTATTAACATAAATTCATTAGCTTCTTTCTTAGTTTCAAGCTCATGTATGTCCCAAAATTTTTAGAATATGATCATGCAAAGTGCTGCCAAGGAAACTCACCAATCATTTTCATTTGGAAGTACAGAAGGAACTTTGATGACCCCATCACTCGATCCAACGAACTATCAATTGAGTGTGAATGCACAACAAGAAGGTAGTTGAAGTCCTTGGAATAAAATAATAGAACTCCTTCCATCACTACTTGTTCAATTAGCTACTTGGTATTAGGAGCAAACCCTATATCTGAAATATGCTAGGCCTTAAACGTGTTGCAACAAGAATTTTATTGCGTATTTCAAACCTTACAGCTCCATATTTGTGTCCACTTATGAAATTTTTTTATGCAACCTCATTCAGTGACTTCAAACCACAATTTTAGATTGCAATTTTTTTTTTTATAATGACAAAGTTCTATGATTCTCTTCGAAGTCGTGATCGCAAATATTTTCTCCTTCGCTGATCAAGGTGTCTCTTTCGCAGTTGGTATATGAAAGAATTTTATTTGTCAAGTAAAGTCGTCCCATAATAATGGTAGCAGTCGCAATGAAAGGGTGCTCTCGAAAAGAGCGGTTCACACGCGAAAGCTTCATATATTACCTTGTCCCTCCATAAGACCCGCCAAGAATAAAATATGTGATTTATGATATAGAGCCATGCACATAAAAATTCAAACTCTTATCCACCAATACCTATAAGTATCCATAACAATTATGCTCTTGACCATTTTTCCATATCGAGTAATTCACATATAAGAAAACTTTTATTCTTCACTACAACATCTTCCAATACATTTCTCAATTAATATAGCGATACCCTTTTTTTCTTATGAAATGGCATGAAGAAAATGCCAAGGCAATAACCATTTAAAGAGCATGGGATAATTTAAAGTCATAGTTAAAATATTGAGTGGAGAGACATATGTTTTGTAAGGTGAGACACGTTAACATATAGAGTGGTATGATGGGTATAATGTGAAATAATAAAAGGTTGTGATATAACATGGTTTTAGTGAGGAGTAGATATATAATAATATATTTTCTTTGAAGATTTGATATGGCATGAAATAAAGTTAAGGTCATAACTTCAAAAGTATGGCATAACTTTATGAAAAGTGGGTTATATGATAAAGTGATGCACAGGGTTTATAAAACATGTTATGTTAATGTATTATTTAAGAGTGGGAAATGGGATAGTGTGAATGATACGAGTGAGAAAAGGGGTATGCTTAGCAATTAGTTAAGTGTCTTAATAATTTTGTCGAGAATATTGTTGGAGTTACTTCACACACACCTAGGATTTATTTTTCCTAAGTTTTTTCCTTGTTTATTAGTCATTATCCAGTCTCCTATATTTTAGGGGAGAATATTCCATCTGGAGAATATTCTCTTTCAGTTGACACTTCAGTTTGACTAGTTGAGTTGAGTTTAGATGTTGCATTGGTTTTGTCACCATGCAACAATGGGATCATCACCATGCTAATTCGAAATTTCCCTGGTATCATCACCAGACGAGCACATTACCCTTGATTCCCTGAGTTAACTCCTCACTACTCTTTGTTCAGTCAGTTAACTGAAGACTGGTTGACTAGTTAACACAACTAGGTGGAAGTTCACTCTCGTAACTGCCTGAGAGACTAGACTAGGTAGCAGTTCACTCCCATAACTATTGATGTGTGTCCAGATCATTCTAGACCACCACTATGGTGCATTGGTTCTCCTCCAGTGTGCATTCATTGAGTTATACAAAGTATATCATGTGTAAATTATTCATTATTCACAACGGTTAATGAGAATTCTTTCATTCTTTCTCTCCTTATTATTTCTTCATTTCTCTCTAAAAATGTATGTATTATTGTTTAGCTATATCAATTATGTGCAATTTCAACGCATTTACATGGTATCAAAGACGACAGACTACTAAGAAAAAGATACACCAATTTTTTTTTGCAGATACAAAAGATTGAAGACAACAAAAATATGGATTTCCAAAAAGAATTTATTCTTACACCTTACATCTATTTTGCATGGAAGGAGAAAATAGCCATACATCTTTGAAACAAAGGGTTGCACAGGTTAACCATGAATACAAATACAGAATCGACATCAGCCATAGAAAAATCCAAGTATTTAAATCACATGGATGAGGCATTAGGAACAATTTGCAGTCTTATTTCTCCCGATCTCATTTTTCACATATCTTCCTGTAAGACTCCCAATGAAGCCTGGAACACCTTGGAAGGGCTCTTTGGAAAATAGGATGAGATGAGGGGACACATGCTGGAGGTGGAGATGCTCACATTGGATCTAAAAATCTTCGACAATATCCAAGATTTCTTTACAAAATTCAAGAATTTACTGTCGTAGCTCAAAGCTTGTGGGGTTGATAAATCGAAGGAGGAGAAACAAATGGTTCTCAGCATTCTCTCCAATCTTGGTCTTGAATTATCTGTATTCGTATCCACATTCCAGTCTTTCAGATTCACCTTTGGAGCCACCTGGAAGATGCCTTCTCTTGAGGACTTTATCGAATCCCTGACATAAGAGAAAACCAAGATCATCAACATGGGCACAATCAAAGACCCAAGGGAGCATGCACTCACTGTGCATGATGGCAGCCACAAATATCATAAATATAAAGATAAACATAAACATAAATCTCATGCACATATGAAGAAGGAAGGGTACACAAAACCCTTCATCGATGCCTCCATATCCAAAGGGGAAAAGGGAATACAAGGGGAGAAATGCACGTACTGTCACAAATGATTCCATTCAGAATCCATATGCATGCAAAAGAAAATAGAAATGATGTCTTAAATACTTCAACAAAACAACCTTGGAGATCGCATCCCTGAGGGTGTCAAGAAGAAGAAGCCAAAAGATCAGAATTCCAAGAAAGACAATTCTAGCCATGCCTTGATTGCCATCAACTCCTCTCTTGATGCATCACATCACATGGATGCCTAAAAATAAGTATATTCTTCTTGGGATGCATGCAAAGGTCCTCCTATTCTGATGGGGGAAAACTCTTCTGTCGAAGTCACTGGCAAAGGAAGGATTAAACTCACCAACGGAAGCTTCGAGAATGTGCTACATGTTCCCAAACTTTTTGTCAACCTTCTCTCCGTGTATCAGATGAAGAATTTTGGCACGGGAAAGAAAGTCTTACTCACACCAAATTTCGTGGACATCTACAACATGAAAACTAACTCCAAGGTTGCTACCAGTGAGGTAAATCATCAGTCTAGATTGTATACATTTTCTGAATTCATTGAACCTCATTCTGCTTTACTACTTACTCATGCTGATGAAAGTAGTAGGATATGGCACGAAAGGTTTGGACATTTGAATTTCAGATACATGCAACAACTTAGAAATCAAATATTGGTTGATGGTCTACCAGACATCCATTTCTCCAAGGGAGTGTGTGAGGGATGTGTTCTTGGGAAACACCCTCAAGAGAAATTTGACAAGGGAAAGTCTCAGAGAGCCTCCACACCTTTAGATCTGATCCACAGTGACCTTATGGGTCATTTTCCACATCCATCAATCAAAAAAGAGAGTTTTGTTATCATTTTTGTTGATGATTTCTCATGTTTTACATGAATCTACTTTCTCAGGAAAAAATCTGAGGTCTTTCAACACCTCAAAGATTTCAAGGCCCTGGTTGAGACATAGTCCAAAGAGAAGATCAAGGTCCTCCAAAATGATAATGGAGGAGAGTATGTAAATCATGAGATCCATGATCTTTTCCATGAGGAACGAATCCAGTTGTAGCACACAATTCCCTATACTCCGCAACAAAACGAAGTTGTCGAGGAAAAACAAATCTCTAAAAGATATGGCATCTTGCATGCTGCATGCAAAGTATCTACCACAAAGACTATGGGCTAAAGAAATTAATTATGCAACATACATCCAAAATATATCTCCCCATATATCTGTCAAGGATAAAACCCCTTATGAGGCTTTGAGCTGCCTCAAACCAAAAGTGACCCACTTTTTCATTTTTGGTTCACGTGCATGATCCTGGATTCCCTCTGAAAAGAGGAAGGCACTTGATCCACAGAGAAATGAGTGCATTTTTGTTGGATACCTTGATGGTGTGAAGGTATATAGGATTTTATTGATCTTTCCTCAGACCTACTCATCATTGAGCAAAGTTTCCAATTCAAGGAAAGTGTCTCGCATGCACCTCATCTACCACATGAAGACACCTTAATTCTTCCACCTGTCCAAGATGATGAGCATGAACATGCTGAATCTTCTTCAGACGAGAGTTCTGATTTAGAGGACTCATATGATTCAGATTCGGAGTTAGTATAGTTGAATTTAGATTCAGAGCATCCAAATGCATTTGCAGAGCCAAAGAAGAGGCCCAAGTGGGCACAAACTACTCTTCAGGATGCAGGGGATCTTATTGGTGATCTAGCCGATACAAGGAGGACTCGATATGATTTCGAGGAGCCTCCTATTTCACTCACTTCCACTGAA
>ML779151.1:175678-194883 GCA_009831015.1 Picea engelmannii | reverse complement strand
TGGGGTGAACCACGTATATCCTGTGTTGATGTGCTTTGTGCAATGTTGTTCATGTTATTTGTGTGTTTATCTGCTTAGTGCACTGATCTTTATATATGTTAGCTAGATGTATGGATGCTTAGTGCTCTATTGATGATAAATCAATGCTAGATTTGAGTTAATGTTATGTGCTAAGCGGTTGGAGGTGTGTGATCTTATCATTACTACATTGTTATGTATTTAGGGTTTAATCTGCGATGTGAATGGGTTTTATGAACTAACAGATATTGATTAGCTAAGTGTTGTGTTAAGTGTTGTAATCACAAATCTGTGTCCCGACTAGGTTGTAGACACCTGAGTCCTGCAACCCCCCTGCCTCTACCTCGAGTGAGACTTCATCTACTTGGAAGGTGTTGTCGAAAGGGCTGGTAGTTAGGGTTTTTTTGATGTGTTGTTGAAGCGTTGAACCCTGGGTCTACCCATGTTCCAACAAATAGTTCTGTTGACGGGACCTGAAACTATGATTGCTGGGAACTGAAGACAAGAGAAATCTATGTGCATAGATTTGTTGTTGTAGTGCACAGTATTCTACTTCACTTGTGAAACTTTGTGCTAAGAGAGAAGTCCTATCTGAAGAAAAGAGGTAAGATCTTAAATCTTTGTGCTTTGATAAAGGTAAGATAAGTGGAAAATTTTTCTTCGAAAGTATGAATCTAGGTATGTTTGATAGATTTTGTTCTAGTCTGAAAACTAGGGCACAACTAGAAGAAAGAGTTGATTTGAATAAATTTGATAGATATAGTGAAAGATATGTTATTCCTATGCATAGAAAGAATTTTTGGACTAATAAGTGGATGCAGGAACCTAGAAAGAATTTTTGCAGATTGCAGGTCCATCACTGTGATCCCAGTGCACAATACAAGAAAGGTTGGGGATTGTTTAAAAGAAAGAGAGGATTGACATGGTGTTATAACTGCAGAAGACTGGGATGTTAAAACTGCAGAAGACTAGGACATCTTCCTAAAGAATGCCATGGTACAGGTCCTACTTGTCTTTTTTCTAAAGATACTGGTCACAAAGTTTAAGATTTCCCTAGAATTCTTTCTAAAGTTGAAAAGATGAACATGAGACAAGAAAACTATGAATAAGATCAAAATACTAAGGATATGTTAGAAAATCAGAAAGAATTAGAGACTATGTTATTACAGATGAAAGAAACATTGGATGATCACAGAGACATCAATTTACCAGAGATATTAAAAGAGAAGCAATGCATAGAAACAAGAATAGGAGACTTCAACATAGAATTTGTCCTGGATGAAGAAACACATGTGAATATTATGCTAGAAAGCACTTGGGAAATTTTGGGAAAGCCTGCTATGATTCCTTCATTGGGAAGGATAGGATTGTTTAAAGGAAATATGATAACCCTATGTGGAAGAATTACTAATGTACCTATGATTTCTCATGACACATTGACTGAATAAGAATTTAAAGTCATCAAGTTTGTTGAGAAAAACCCCCCTTTTGCACTTTTGTTGGGAAAGAATTGGATTGAGAAGGACGAGATCAGAAGGAAAGTAGAGGAGAAACCTACAAAATAGAAAAAAAAAGAATTAAGGGACTTCATAGCTAGAAATATCGAGCGACTAATGCAATAAAAAGAGGATAAGTCGAAGCAACAGAGGACCAGAGAATTAGTTGTCAAAGTTGAAAGAACACAAGAAGGATTAAAGAACCTATCCATGCAGAAAAGTAGTGTATTCACCCCTGAAATAGTAAGAGAAGAGGTAGTACACTCAAACCCTTTGCAAGACCCTCAACAATGTGAAGTTACTGCAATAAGAGAAGATAAGAATAAAAATGGAAAGAGGAACCCAAAGACTCAGATCACAGGAAAGAAGGAAATGAAGCTCAGTAAGAAGAAAGCAAAGTTAGAAAAATTGCAGGAAGTTCCAGAAAAGACTTTGCAGAAGGTAGGTGTGCATCACTTGAACTTTGTCGGAATAGTAGAACAACGTAGAATGGGACTTCACCACGATGAAGCTATATGACCATTGGAGGCATCCCAACCATTAGAATGACACTCCATAATGGCTAGAAACACAGTTATTGCTGGAAAGATCGTCGTTGGACCCTTGAGACGACACCATAACAAATGGATTCAGATTGATTGACACACTCCTACTCGTTGGAGGAATCTATTACGACGTTGCCTATTTAATCCATCGGATGTTGTGTCGAGACCACGTTTTGCAAACTGAGATATCTGCGCTACCATAGAATTGATTTCATACCGCATTGTGTTGTCTAGACCTTGCCGTCCATTTGAGTACCCAATCTTCTATTCGCCTACCCAAACCCCTTGAGTACAAGTGTGAATATCAAGCAAGCGTAGTGCATTAGAGAAGTCTGTGGAGGATATTCTTGTAGACCTCATGACTAAGAAAGTCATGTCTGTAGGAATACAAGCATCGTCGACTGATGGATTGCAAGAATCCCCACAACTAGACAACATTTTGGCCATGCTGCTTTGAAACAAAGCAAACACCGCGATGATCTGGCTAACGCGAAGCAGATCCCGATGGTCTTTCCTGATTACATACCATTTTTGGCTAGTGTAGTAAACCATGACAATGTCCCACGTGAGTTCGAATATATGATGATCACTACGTACCTCTTGAAGGGGATACACGCAGTTGAACCTCAGTTGGGACTGATCCCAGCTCTCAAGATCAGTGACTTCAACCTCGGAGACCGAAATAACTATGCGATACTCACACCACATAGGTACCTGACGAAGAAGACTCGTAAGAAGCCCAAGATAGTTCCCCAGTCGTGGATTAAAGAGTTTGTGAGAATGACAATCCTGAACGTAATGAAGATCCCCCACTTCAGTCGACATAATTTGGTTAACGCTTGTGTTAAACTCCTCCTATCATACTACCATGGAGGTTATATTTGGTTAGATAGGAACATCACTGTGGATCTGACCCTGATCCACCTGATCACTCGACTAAGCAAGCAGGGACCAAACCCTCACCAGTTCTACCTAGGAAATACGTCAGATTGCTCCTTCGCCCAGTGTATCAAGGAGGCCTACGATAATGTAGAGAAGGGGAAGTGAGGCCACAAGGTAGCATCCATCTAGGATGGCGTAATGCGTCTATCTTGTCAACTTATAGCTGCCAAGATCGTTCTAAAGAACTGTCCAACACAAGTCACAGGGTTCGTAGTCGACCTTACAGGGAAGTGTGTTGAAGGAATGCAGATGAACTGGGCAAGTTACCTCATCAACGAATTGGAAAAGGACTACCACGAAGCGCGGGACTAGGGGTACGAGTTCCACTTTAGTTGGTTACTGGTGCTCATTGCCTTTGTTGCCTGGAAAATGTTGGAAGGAGCAGCCTTCCTGGAAGTTGAGCCATCAGAACTGTTGGCCGCAAGGTTCACCACCCTGTGGTACATGAGTGATATGGCAAAGCAGTGGTAGTCGAATTTTGTCTTCCATACCTACTAATTATGACTGAAGCACGCCATTGAATCATCCCCCTGAATGACACCGAATACACTCCATCAATACAGGCCACTAGTGAAGTTCCGTGCAGACCGACACTTCATCTACATCACCGCGCATAGGGATGAAAGTAAGGAGGAGATGTAGTCTTATTATAAACTGAATGACTAATATATGGAGGAGATAACCAAAGAATGGCCATACAAATTCCTTGTACAGGTCGAAGATGCAAAACTTTCTGACCCCGACATCATCGGAAGTCCTTTGGTAACCCATACTAAGTATGATGGACATAGAAGCGCAAAGAAGAAGAAGAAAAAGGATGAAGTACAAGACATAGAAACTGATGAGGAGGAAAACACATCAGATGAAAGTAGGCACAATTCACCTGTAGGAGGAGGAGAAGACAAAGTGAACCAAGAGGAAGGAGGGAAAGAAGGAGAAAAGCAAGACAAAGGCGAAGTCACACCTCCGAAGGATCCCCTCACCACAGCCAAATCATCGCAGAAGAGGAAGGTTTCCCTGGAGAAACCTTCGGCCAAAAAGAAGGCTTGCGCCAATAAACCTCAGTCAAAGAATGTTCTCACAGTGGATGATATTGATCTCATCATCACAACCATAGAGGATGCTTCAGAAGACATCTTGCAAAGACAGGGAGCAAAGTAAGATTCAATGTATGAAAAAATAGAGAAGGAGTTTAAGGACATCCAACAAGCTATCCATTCGAGCTGCGCAGTGCCTAATGCACCATCTTCAGTCGAAAGTGTAGAATTGGGGGATGAGCCCACCCAATTGTGAAGGTTAGCAGATGCGACAGAGGCTCAACTTTGTCAAGACCATGAAGAAAAGGAGCAAGACACAGAGGCCTTGAAGCAAAAAAAGGAGGAGATCTAAGAGTAGCTTTGAACCACGTAGAAAGAGAAAGACGAACTTAGGGTGTTGTTTGAAGAGGACAAAGAGAAAATATAGAAAGAGAAAGACCAACTACTCGCGCAGTACATTGGCGTTAAAGAGGCAGTGACTAGAGAACTTCACTCTATTTCGGGCTTGGCACAGATGGAAGAAGAGCCATTCGAGAGCCAAGTGGGGAAGCTCGATGAGGCCATTCAACAACTTCAATTAAGAGTAACAAAGTTAGAACTTCAAGCAGTGTCGAGCACTCCGCAAGAAGTGTAGGATCAAAGGGAAGAAGATGCCAGGAGCACAGTAGAACGAATTAGGGAATTTTCCTCAGAGTGTAAACAATTAAGTGATAGAAGTGCACAGACCTATGAACACCTTGCAGAAGATTCGGAGCTGAGGAAATTGGAAGCACAAATCCAGGAGGCAAAGCAACAGGCGTCCACCGTACAAACACAGATGAAACTCCTAACTGTAGTTGAGAAGATGAAGAGGTCATAGGAGCATCACGTAGTCCAGCAGTAGGTCATTTCCATCCAAAACTGAGTTATTGTAACATACCTAGCCACCCACAGGTCATGGTATGATACCTATAAGCCCTCCCTTGGAATTCTTCTCTTAACGACACCTTTTTAAAATTTCAGGATGCATAAAAGAAAATAATTTAAAGACATGCACAACAATAGTCAACAAGCATGCATATTCTAAATATTCAATTAAACGATAATTAAATATACACAACGGAATACATTCATACACAAATAATAATATCACAACAGAGAGCACTTATCTTTATAAAAAGGCGACACCGACTGGATACATACCAAGGGCGTTCCACCCAACCGTAGACACCACTACTCCAAATATCAACAGTAGTGTCACCATCAAGCCAGGGCTATGAATCCATAAGGATGGTTCCAGAGTGTACTTGGGTTCCCAAACCAGTAAAATATCAAGATGTCACAGGTTTCCCAACACCCACAACAATCCAAGTACCCATCTCTCTTCCACCCAGCCTGTACCACCCCAAGAAAAAGAACCTCAACCCTTCTCTGCCACAGAGTCCCTCAAGTAGTCCTTTTCCTTTTTCTAGGGCCTCCAACACAGCTGGTCTAGAATCTCAATGATGGAACTCTCAGGACTCGCAGTTGTGATAAAAATGGGGCATAGGCCAATGCATATCATATATGCAGGCCCCAGGTCATAGCTGGATTTCACCAACGACCATTACAACCAACTATCCCATGGCTAATTCTCAGTAGTTCCTTTCCCTTTTCAAAGTGAAGATGCAGGTGAGGATGCATCAATGAATGGGTAAGTGGGTGCATGAGGGAAATTAATGAACGTACAAGAAATCAGAGAACAAGCCATCAGTCGAACCCCCCCATCAGACCAAAGGTAAGTTTAAGTAACTTCATGGGGAATCAAGAACCTCTTGGCCTTCCCCAAGAAGCTCACGTAAACGATCCCCTCCCTTAGGAAAAAAGGGTAATTAACATAGGAATAAACACTTAGGCCCTCAATCCCCCTCTCTTATGGAATCATATCCCCCTATAACTCTAGTCCTTGTCTGTATAGCAACCAACCATGCATTTATTATTAATAATGATAGAAAACATTACATGTCTTTGGAACATTGTCCTTTTAATAATTGTTTGGGCACTTAGGCCTCTCAACATTGTAACAATACATTATTTGAAATGGGGTTTCAAAACCCAGGGTGTTACATCCCATCCCGCTTATCTTGGCACTGTCCTCAATGCATATACAAAATAGAGATCGAAATCTCAAATTTATTCAAAAAGTTGTGGGTACTCTACCCGCATGGAATCTTCATGATCCTAGGTAGCATATTCAAGACCATAGTAGATCCACTGAACTTTTACCAGCTCTATAACTCGATTCCAGAGCATTTTGACTTTTCTGTCCAATACCCGCACTGGATGAACCTGAAAATATCCCTCCTTCTCTATCTGAATCAGATGCCAATCAATAACATGGTTAGGGTCATGTACATATTTATTTAGTAAAGATACATGAAATACATTATGCACATTCATGGAAGCAGGCAATGCAAGCATGTATGCAACTGGCCCTATTATGTCCAATATTTCAAATGGACCACAGAATCTGGCTGCGAGATTTGTACAACTACCCAATTCCAATGAGATTTATTGGGCTTCACTTTCAAAAGTACATGCTCCTCTACATTAAATTCTCTAGCTGTCTTGTTCTTGTCTGCATAAAATTTCTGTCCATCCCGAGCTACCTTTAAATTCTACTTGATCTTAACCACTTGGTCTTCCATGTCCTTGAGCAACTTTGGCCCAAGTACCACTCTATCTGCTCGGTTGTCCCAGCTTACTGGAGTATCAAATTTCCTACCATACAAGGCTTCAAATGGGCTCATTTTCAATGAATCATGATACCCATTATTATATGAAAACTCAACCAAGTGTAAGTAATCTTCCCACTTAGATGTCTTATCCATCACATACATTCTCAACATATCTTCAATTATTCGATTGACTCTCTCTATTTTCCCATATGTCTGGGGATGATATGTCATGACAAAGTTTAGATTTGTGCGAAATCATTTAAACAATCCCCTCTAGAAATTGGAGGTAAACTTCGTATCTCTGTCCGAGACGATTGTCCTAGGTATCCCATGCAACCTAGCAATTTCCTTCATGAAAATTTCTGCAATATTAGCCGATGTATGCGTTGTCTTCATAGGCACAAAATGAGCAGACTTTGTTAATTTTTCAACCACCACCATGATTGAATCATGTTTCTTATTCGTTCTAGGTAATCCTATGATGAAATCCATGGTGATCACTTCCCATTTCTTCTTTGGAATTGGAAATGGCTACAACAAACCTATTGGGTGCCTATGCTCATCCTTCACCTTCTGACATTCCATACATCGAGCGATGTAATCGACAACATCCTTCTTCACTCCTAGGCAAAAGAAATGGCTTCTTACTGTTGTAATTTGTTTCTGGTAAATGGGATATCCAACATAAGGAACATCGTGTATTTCCTTCAGTACCAAATTCCTCAGTTCTCTAGAACTAGGAACATAGATTCTATTTTTATGCATGAGTAATCCGTCTTCCTTTATCTCATACTCCTTTATTTATTTTTTTACATCTCCTTGCTGTAAGATTTCCTTTACCTATAGGTAATGCTGGTCTGTAACCAAACCATCTAAAATTCTTCTCTTCAAGTCTGACTGATGCATACTGACAATAGTAGCATGCATGAGATGCACTCTTCTACTAAGTGCATCGACAACTTTATTCTCCTTTCCTTTGATATGCTTGATATCGAAGTCATATCCACTAAAAAATTCCATCCATCTTGTTTGCCTAGCATTCAAGGTTGGTTGTTCAAAAATATACTTCAGGCCAATGTGGTCTGTCCTTAATTTGAATTTATTCCCCATGAGATAATGCCTCCACATCCTCAAGGAATGAACAATGGCAGCAAGTTCCAAGTCATGCGTGGCATAGTTCCTCTCATGTTCCTTAAGATTTATGGACTCATATCCAATGACATGTCCATTTTGTGTGAGGAATACCCCAAGTCCTTCCTTACATGCATTTGTACATACCCCAAAACTTTCATTTGGGTCAAAAATATTTAACACAGGTGCACTAGTAAGTAATTCCTTCAACAAATTAAAATTATTTTCACACTTGAGTGCCCCTTCAAATTTAGTTCCCTTCTTTTGAAAAAAAGTGATGGGATGAGCAATCTTAGAGAACCCTACTATGAACCTTCTGTAGTAGCCAGCTAATCCCATACAATATCTGACGTCTGACACATTTATGGGTGTTGGCCATCCTCTAATGTCTTTAATTTTCTCTGGATCTATTGCTATTCCCTACTCTGAAATAATGTGTCCCAATTAATGGATTTGCTTTTGATTAAAAAAATAGTTACTCAACTTGGCATACAACTGATTTTCTCTCAGTACTTGCAACACCAGTCTTAAGTGATGTTCATGATCCTCTTCAGACTTAGAATAGATAAGTATGTCATCTAGGAATATTATGAAAAACTTATCCAAATAATTTCTGAATATGTTGTTCATTAAGCACATGAAGACAACTGGTGCATTGGTCAGTCCAAATGGCACCACTACAAATTCATAATGCCCATACCTAGTCCTAAAGGATGTCTTATGAATTTCTTCTTCCTTGATTCTTACCCGATGGTATCCTACCCTTAGGTCAATCTTTGAGAATATCTTTGCTCCTCTTAGCTGATCAAAGAGGCCATCAATTCGGGGTAGAGGATACTTGTTCTTTATAGTGTACTTGTTCATCTATTGGAAGTCAATTCATAGCCTCAAGGTTCCATCCTTGTTTTTGAAAAAAAGTATTGGTGCTCCCCAATGTGAAACACTTGGATGTATGTACCATTTCTTCAAAAATTCCTCCAACTACATTTGTAATTCTTTTAACTCTGGTGTGCTCATTATGTAAGGTGTTTTTGACACTGGGGCATCTCCTGGCACTAAATCAATAGAGAAATATATCTCCCTTCTTGGCGTAAATCTGGGTATTTCTTGGAATACATCTTTAAATTCCTGTAGTACCAAGAAATATTCGAGGCTTGGCCCTTTTGTATTATTTGGCACATGAGCTGCATACAATTGAAATCCTTTCCTAAAACATCTTTTAAGCTGTAAGGATGAAATCTCCCTTATAGAGATGGGTCTTGGAGCTCCTTTCACAGTGCTCTGTTTTCCATTTCCATCAAGATATGTAAATGTCTTGTTATGACAATCTAGGACAACATGATGCTTTCCCAACCAATCTATTCCAATCAGAATATCATAAGTCCCTAATGGTATGATATTTAGATCAATACTAGTATTCACATCATTAAGACTTATGGAATAACTTCTGACCATATCATGGATTCTTCTTTTGGTTCCTGTGGCTAACTAAACCAAACTTGCTTTTCCAAGTTTACTTTTCTCCAAATGTAATCTATCCACAATCTTAGGATCAATGTAGCAATCAATTGATCCTGAATCAATCAAAATAGCAACAGGTTGATTTATGATCTTACCTTCCACTTCGATCATATTGGACTGGTACTCTGCTTGTCGATCATTTAAAGTTGCATAGATTCTTCCCATATCTTCGATTGTTGTAGCCTCTTGGATGTTGTGCACAGTTTTCACTCTATCTTTTCTGTGTGGGAAATCCTTGTACAGATGATCTTCCTTGCATCCCCAACATTGGATTGGTGGTCTTCCCCTTTTTCCCAAGGAATCTTCCTTTTTGGAATGTCCCTTAGAATACTGATCTTGATGATTTCTATTAGGTTCATTCCTATTGAATGAAGGTTTGAATCCATTCCTCCTCTGATCAAACTTCACATTTTTCTTGTCCTTCCAAGATTTTTGCAGATATTCTCTTCCTTGGCCTTGCTCATACAGGTATTTAGCCTTCCTGATGGCTTCATTCAAGGTCTTGGGCTCATCATACTTGATATTTTCCTTATAAAAGGTTGGCAGTCCACTTAGAAATCTTTGTATTTTCACTTTCTCATCACTAATGAACTTGACATACTTTAACAATCCCAAGAACTTCTTCTCATATTCTTCCATATTCATGCTTCCCAACCGGAGTTCAAAGAACTCCTGCATTTTCTTGTCATAGAAATGTTTTGATAGGTACTCCTTATGGAAGTACTTCTTGAAATTCTTCCAAGTGATCCTACTTTCATTAACTTGTTCCACTTACTTTAGTTGGTCCCAACACATTGCATCTTTCCCATGTAAATGGTAGGTGGCAATCCTGCCTTCTAGATTTGATGATTAGTTATGAAAATGAAAATATATCATGAGCCTAAGCAACCATGCTTCAACATAATATTCCCTTTATCTTTCACCCTCAAAGGAAGGTGGCTTGAGATTCCTTATCTCTCCTTGAAAACTATATACCTCTTGTTTCCTTCTTTGGTGTCTGATAGGAGACACCTCTGGACTGCTTATGGGATCATAAGATACATAAAAATTTCTTTCTGAGTAAGGAGGTGAGTGGTTTCCATGAGCTCTGCTAGCACTTCTGTAATAACCAACTCTTCCACGATCATCCATTCTTTCATGGCACATGCCTTCTTCCTCTTGTCTTGAGTTTGATCCCTTCCTCGTTTGTCTCTACAACTAATTTAGGCTCCACAACACTCGAGCATTTAACTGACTTTTCTCCCTCATCAGTCTCTCGTTGTCTTCTTTGTATCTCTGCACTTCCATCTTCAATATTCTTACTAATTATATTAATGTTTCTTGCTCTCCTTTTCCCTTGCATCCATTGGACTCTGTCTATGCATTACCAACTCTAGTATTCTAGCCTTCGACCTCATTATCATGACTGGAGTCTACCTCACCTTCTTCCATTTCCTCAATACGCATCCTGAGTTGATGTGTTTAAACCCCTTAATTATGAAAAATGTGTAAGTGACCATTTTGTTAGAATTATGCATATGATAAACAAAATTTCCAAACCATGCCATAGGTCTTTTTTTTTTTTTCATGGATATCATATCCCCATTCTCCAAAAATAACACTGTCTTTTTATCCCTGGGTGACATAGAATTTCATCCTGCACAGGTGCTTCCTTCAAACCACCTTCCCAAGTGACCACAACTAGAAACCATGACTAAATCCTTCCTTAGAACTTTTCTGTCTCAAAAAAAACCAATTCATTCCTTAGCCCTCTTTTCCTCAGATCTCAATCTGCATATGACCATGGCCATGAGCCTATGCTTAGCTGAAAAAGTGCTTGTTCAGAGCTTCGAGACTTCGAAACTTCCAGACAGGACTGGATCAACGGTCCTTGTCCTTTTTCACGATCAACGATCGATATATACTTCGGGACTTTGTGCTTCGGGAGTCTCAACTTTTCTCGCTTGCCTCCTCCCATAACGCTTTTACCCAGAGTTCATGATATTTTGACAGATATCCTCCCATAGATCAGGGGCTGTGAATCACTTTGTCTCTTTGGGCTTTGAAAGTTTCAAAACTTTCCTCCTGCACTTTCTCCTGGAGTGCTTTCACCCAAAGTCGACGATCCTTCGATGTGTGTCTTCTGGAATCAACGATCGATATGTACTCTGGCCTTTGGGCCTTTGGGAGTTTTCGACCCAACGCAACCTGTCACATATTTCCCCTCTGGAGTGCCCAGTCTCTGGACTATACGATCTGTCGCCACGTGGTGAAATAATGGAAGCGGACACATGGCCCAATCATGCAGGTGACATGTGTCACATTATAACTGACATTTCAATACTCCATATGCTCAAAACTTACTAACATGTGGCACACATTCCATGTGTCCACATCATCCTAGTTGGCGTCTACAAGCCACGTTACTTCGGGAATTCCAGGATCCACATCACCTTTAGGTGACATCATCATGCCCCATCACTTTGGCTCTTCGAGCTTGGGGACTTTGGGAGTTTCCATACTGTCACACTTCCAATTCTCTCGAACTCCGAATTCCTGAAATGGACAATCTATCGCCATGTGTCCTCCTGGATCGGACGACTAAGATTCACTTTGGGTCTTCACCTAGAGTCCACGGATATGCACCATGTGTCCTCCTTAATCTGACGGTTGAGGCTTACTTCAGGTCTTCGGACTTCGAAAATATAAAATTTCAAAACCTCCTTGAAGTACACAGGATCTTTCCATGTGTCCCCTTGAATCGGATGGTTGAGGCTTGCTTCGGGACTTCACCCAAAATCCACAGATTTACGCCATGTCTCTTTTGGATTAGACGACCTAGATTCACCTTGGATGATCCGATGCTTGATATTTACTTCATCTCTCCATCTCTCTGGGCTTTGAGAGTTTCAAATATCGACTGAAAACCTCTCAAATAGATTTCTCTAGAGTTACTGATCTGCTGACACGTACCTCTTGGTGATCGACGGTCAGGATCTACTCTGGCTATTTCACCTCCTCCTCGTCCACAAAATTTCAGAGTTGTGGATCTCACGCCACCTGTCTCTCCTTGACGATGGATGACCCCAAACTACTTCAGCTATACAGAGTTTCGATCCTCAAGCACTAGCAAGTCACATCACTGCATGCCTTTCGATTTGCTGGGGCACGCATCGTTGGTTTAGAGTAACCCACTTTTCTCCCTGCAATTCTCCTGATGCTGACATGTAACCCCTTGGTGAAACCGTGGTTTTTGATTGCGGGACCGCCTTGGGAAATTATCTCCCATGCAACTTGGTTCCCTGGTTTGGAGTAACCCACTTTTCTCCCTGCAATTCTCCTGATGATGACACGTAACCCCTTGGTGAAACCATGGTTTTTGATTGCGGGACCGCCTTGGGAAATTATATCCCATGCAACTTGGTTCCCTGCAATGCGTCCTATCCATTGATCTCACTCTCCAATGGGATTTGACGGTTGTGACCCTAGCCCTTGCTTCCTTTTGATCAGATGACCCTTTTTCACTTGTCCTCCGATCCAATGATCCTGAATCTCTCCTGATACTATAGTGGCGATCACTCCCGAATTCGAAGAGGGACAATCATGATCCTTCAAACCCCTTACAATGGGTCTCTGACGTTCTATCTCCTCCATAGATTTTGCAACGCCATTCCTCCTGAGATTTTCAACTCCACGGTCAGAGTTCGATCTGTAACCATGAGACTCTGACCAACAGACCCAACCCATATCGACCCGGTGTTTCAACCAGAAGCTCTGATACCAAACTGTAACATACCCAACCAACCATAAGCTGGGGTATGCTACCTACAAGCCCTCCCTTGGACTTATTTCTCTTACCGATACCTTTTTAAAATTTCAAAATGCATAAAAGAAAAGACTTTAACGACATGTACAACAGTAGTCAACAAGCATGCATAGTCTAAAGATTCAATTAAATGATAATTAAATATACACATCGGAATACATTCATACATAGATAATAATGTAACAACACAGAGAACTTATCTTTATAAAAAGAGGACACCAACTGGTTGCAAACTAAGGGCGTTCCACCCAACCATAGACACCACTGCTCCAAATATCAACAACAATGTCACCCCCGAGCCAGGGCTATGAATCCATAAGGATGGTTCCAGACTGTAATTGGGTTCCCAAACCAGTCATCTCTCAATATCTCACAGGCTTCCCAGCACCCACAACAATCCAAGTACCCAACTCTCTTCCACCCAGCCTGTACCACCCCAAGTGAATAGACCTCCACCCTTCTCAGCCACGCAATCCCTCAGGCAATCCTTCTCCTTTTTCCAGGGCCTCCAACATAGTTGGTCCAAAATATCAATGTTGGAACTCTCAGGACTAGCAGTTGTGAGAAAAGCAGGGCACATGCCAACTCATCTTACACATGCAAGCCCCAGGTCATGGCTAGATTTCACTAGTGACCATTACAGCCAACTATCCCATGGCTAATTATCAACAGTTCCTTTCCCTTTACAAGCCAAGATGCAAGTGAGGATGGATCAATGAATGGGTAAGTGGGTGCTTGAAAGTGTCTGAGGGAAATGAATGAATGTACAAGAAATCAACGAACAAGCCATCAGTCTAACCCCCCCATCAAACTAGAGGAGGGTTTAAGTAACTTTGTGGGGAATCAAGAACCTCCTAGCCTTCCCCAAGAAGCTCATGTAGTTGATCCCCTCCCTTAGGCAAAATGGGTAATTAACATAGGAATAAACACTTAGCCCCTCAAGCCGCCTCTCTTGTTGAATCATATCCCCCTATAACTCTAGTCCTTGTTCGTCTAGCAACCAACCATGTATTTATTATTAATAATGATAGAAAACATTACATGTCTTGGGCACATTGGCCTTTTAATAATTGTTTGGGCACTCGGTCCTCTCAACATTGTAACGATACATTATTTAAAATGGGGGTTCAAAACCTGAGGTGTGGAGTAGTAGAGTTAGAACTTCAAGCAGTGCCAAGCACTCCGTAAGAAGTGCAGAATCAAAGTGAAGAAGCTCCCAGGAGCACAGTAGAATGAATTAGGGAATTTTACTCAAAGTGTAAACAATTAAGTGATCGAAGTACACAAACCTATGAGCGCCTTGCAAAAGATCCAAAGCTGAGGAAATTGGAAGCACAACTCCAGTAGGTGAAGTAGTAGGCGTCCACCATACAAGCACAGATGAAACTGCTGACTGCAGTTGAGAATATGACGAGGTCACAGGAGCAGTGCCCAGTCCAACAATAGGTCACTTCCATCAAGAGTAGAATTATGGAGGTTACACAGAGACCGCAACCAATGCAAGACAAAGCCTACACAACTTTTGAAGAGATCGAAGGACAAGGCTCACAGCTGGAACAGGTGGTTGCGACAGTGGAACAATGTTTGGAAGGGCCTATCACCAACTAAGTAATTCAGGAGCTCGCCAAGTAGGAGGATCTAGTGAAGCAACAAGTTGAGGCAGCTCAAGGCCTTCAAAGGAGTGTTACCCAGTTCAGAGTGACTCGGGACGAGTCACAGGTGAGTGTTGGGGGCATGTTTGTCCTCGACCAAGTTTTGAGGAAACATTGGTCGTGTTTGACCATTTTTGGGACTTCGATAGGATGGTTGAAGATGGAGTGCTCGACCGAAGTGGAGATCGCAGGATCTTGCCCATTTTACAGGCTTTGTAAGCTTTTAGGGTTTATGTAATGTGTATGGAATGTCGGACCATATTACCCATGTTTAGGACCTTTTGTAAATGTATAAATACAAAGCTAAGTGATTTAAGAAGTACTAGAATTAGCTTAGTGCAAGAGGTCATTGGCTTAGTGCACGACTATAATATGTTAAGACTTGAAGAGATGAGTGCAAGTGATTGTAGGAGGCTTTGTGCACAGATTGTGTAAGGATTTGTGCCCTGACTTAATTTGGGGAAGGAGGATCTGGTGAGGTACGCTTAGATCTCCTGTCCTTTGTGGAGTTGGCTCTGTGTCTTTGTGCACACGAGTAGATGAATGTAAGAGGCTTGAAGACTAATCAATAAGAATAAGAAGTTGGTGGACGTAGCCCCACACTAGGGTGAACCACGTATATCTTGTGTTGATGTGCTTTGTGCAATGTTGTTCATGTTATTTGTGTGTTTATTTCTTAGTGCACTGATATTTATATATGTTGGATAGATGTATGGAGGCTTAGTTCTCTATTGAATATAAATGAATGCTATATTTGAGTTAATGCTATGTGCTAAGCAGTTGGAGGTGTGTGATCTTCTCATTACTACGTTGTTCTATATTTAGGGTTTAATCTGCGATGTGAATGGGTTTTATGAACTAATGGATATTGATTAGCTAAGTTCTCTAGTAAGTGTTGTAATAAAATATCTTTTTCCTAGCTAGGTTGTAGACACCTGAGTCTTGCAACCCCCCTTGCCTCTACCTCGGGTGAGACTTCATTTGCTTCGGAGGTGTTGCTGAAAGGGCCAGTAGTTAGGGTTTTGTTTGTGCGTTGTTGAAGCGTTGAACCCTGGGTCTACCCATGTGCTAACACATCACTAGAATAGAACATTACCCTTGATTCCCTGAGTTAACTCCTCACTACTCTCTGTTCAGTCAGTTAACTGAAGACTAGTTGACTAGTTAACTCAACTAGGTGGTAGTTCACTCCCGTAACTTCCTCAGAGACTAGACTAGGTGGAAGCTCACTCCTGTAACTATTGGTGTGTGTCTAGATCACTCTAGACCACCACTATGGTGAATTGGTTCTCCTTCAGTGCACACTCATTGAGTTATACAGAGTATATCATGTGTAAATTATTCATTATTCATAACAGTTAATGAGAATTCTTTCATTCTTTCTCTCCTTCTTCTTCTTTCTTCAATTCTCTCTGCAAATGTGTTTATTATTGTTTAGATAGATCTATTTTGTGTAGGTTCAAAACATTTACATGGTATCAAAGTTGACAGAATGCTAAGAAAAAGATACACCAAAAGTGGTACTAGGGGGAATCATATGCCTCAGGGGTACTCATTTTGTTTCTTAGAATACCTACTTTACCTATGTACCCACTTTGTGAGTTAAAATAATGATTTTAAATCACTAAAAATCAATTTTACTCACAAAAAGTCAATAAAAGACAAAAAAATAGCAAGTGTTATTTTTTAGGAAACATGTCGGGGACATGTTTTGAGTCAAATCACCCTCTCTTTGAGTTAACTAATCCTTGTCGTCACATAAGAAAGATTTATGGGTGACTTCTTTGTTGAGTTTTCAAGAGAATGGAAGTTCTCCAAGATGAGGTGTGCCCCCCTCTCAAGAGGTGGTACGCCCTTGAGGTGAGTCACCTACCTCTTGAGAGGTGGCAAGTTCTCACTCCATCTCACTCCTAAATGTGGTGAAATTTTGGAGTCTTGGGAGATGTGGCAGCCCAATTGATACTCTTGTTTCACACATTCTCACTAAGTGTTGTGCCCTCCCTCCTTGGGAAGTGTCCCCCCCACCCCCCATCTTTGGATTCTTCACCTGATTTTCTATATAAACAAGCACTCTCTCCATTCTTTAAATAATGGGAGTTTGAGTATAGCTTGTAGTTGTCTTGTAAGATCATTTTAATACTCATTTGGAATAAAAAACTCTTTGGAGGTCAAGATGGTGTATTGAGATATTGTGTGGATGAATAATTGTCATATGGTTCCATTATGAGGTGATGTTGTTCTTGGTTTTGTACTTCATTTTTTAGCTAGGCTTAGGATTATTGATACTATCTTGTTTTCATTAATCCCTTTTCTTTTCTTATTTGAAATACATTTATTTGCATGTATGTATAATATTAATAACATGCTCATTGAGTCCTTCTTGTAGGTGACACCAAGCTTTAACTTTTGTTTTGCAAGATCTTTGTTAGTTCATAGGACCTCATAATATTGAAGAAGTGGTTGATCAAGCTTGCATATTCCACTACTTCAACATTAAAGGACATAGATCCCATTTAATCCATAAAAAGGCCCCATTTCCCAAGGGTTTCAAACATTGCAAGTTTCTCTCTCTCTCTTTCTCTCAAATGAAACTATTCTTTGGTTACTTAAGATATGCATGATAACATTTAGATTTGAATCTTAATTTACTATCCTTTACATCTTGTTTTGCATGCATTAGAAAGCTAAATCTATTTTTGATCCAGGATATTTTCATCGTGACTTATAAATAATTGCATTAAGTCAGCATAAATTAAAGTGCACCATTAAAGAAGGGAAAACTAAAAAATGAAGAGACATGAGCATTAGATCTGAACACAAAAACTTGATAACAAATTTCGTCCCTGGTGGATTACGTCTCGAGGTCTTTGTCTCAAATGGGTAGGTTATTTCATTAACTCAGCGAAAGAATTTGGCAAAATACATAAGTATACATGATTCTGAAATCAAGCTGTAGAAATAATGCTCAGATCATAAAACAGAGAACACCACTAAATTTGTGGCATCGAATTACCCAAAAATGATTGTCTCCACGCCTTGATCTGACTTTGGTACTCCTAGGCCTAAGAAGAATTTTGTCTCATTTTTTTTTCCCTCTGCAACCTACAATATTGACTGTAACTCACCTTGAAAATCATGCCCGATAGGTCGTACGGTCCATGCCTCTTCTCCCCGTGGTTGGGCGGATACATGTTTTAAATATTAAAAATGGTGATATGAAACAAGTGGTGTCCGCGACCTAGTGGTTAGGGGTGGAAGTGTTAAGGCATGGGAAAAGGCGAAGGTTCCGAGGTCGATCCCCATAGACTCCATTTTTGGTTTGTTTGTTATATGTTGTATACAATGTATTATCCATCATGCTAAATTTAGCAGTGTTGCTAGAAGGTCCTCCAATGAGATATGACTGTGGCTATAGTTGGTGTGGTCTGCCAGATTTGGCAGACCCACCAACCAATTTTTGTTTCAAAATCTGTTCACGGGCTGTCCTTCTGCATTTCTCACCTGCCACGTGGAAGCCCTTGATTGGGCCACATGGAAGCCTCTCATTGGTCCATGCTGCCCCCTGCCAAGTCATCACTCTACATCATCACACCACATCATTCTTATGAGCTGCCACATGGCACCATCCGATTGGTCCATGGATCGATTCAAAAATCCAATAATCGAGTGACACGTGGAAACCTCTAGTCTTGCCACATCATCATGCCATGTGTCACTTCCCTGCTCCTACCATGTGATTTGTACAGATGATGAAGTCATTCGTATGGATGCTGACATCAACATTACGGATGATGACTCATCCCCTGCTGACTAGGCTAGGTTGACCAAACTTTGGCCTCGAATATATTTCAATCAATAACTTTGTTTCATGAGTTGTTCACGCTATTAGAAATATTGTTACGTTCTCTTCACGATCATGCCATTTTCACTGAGTTTTGGGGACTTTGAAATTTTTCCCTTTCTCTATCTTTTGGAGCCATTCTGAGCATTATGAGTTGCCTCTGTGAGTTTTGAGTTGTTCTTAGCCTTCTCTAGATCCTTTTTGGATCATGCCTTCCCATTGAGAGATTTTGGACCACCAAAATCTTTCATCAATCAACAGGTATTTGAGGGAAGAGTCCCCTCACTTTGTCCTTCTCGGTCCACTTTGCCTTGCTTATATGTGTTCCTTTTAAGCATACTCAAATATTATCAACATAACCCCTGCGTGAATCCTGTGTCCTCCTTTCTAGGATGATATCTTCCTGCATCTCATCCAAGTACTCAGGTGCAAACTCATCAACTGAAGGTATTGAAACTTCCTCATCTTGATCCATGATCATGGGAGGCTAAAAAAGTTTCAAGTTCTCAACATTCATAATT
>ML779151.1:145423-161602 GCA_009831015.1 Picea engelmannii | reverse complement strand
CGTCACCATCCTTTATGATTTTAGTTTCCCGCAATTCACTGAATGCTTGAGTGATGAAAAAACACTTTCTATTAGCTAACAATCTATTAGTTCATGAACAACACATAGTTCATATTTCTTAAATACACACACACAGTAGAAATATTTCATTCTTTTATTCAGTAATACTTTAACCAAACTCTTTAGGAAATAGGTAAGGTAGGGTCTCACCCTTAAAGTTCTTTAAATATGGTTTTTACGCAACTAGTCCATGAGCCCAAGAAGGCCAAGTGTTGTAACCATGCTCTGATACCAATTTGTAACACACCCGACCCTTGAGAGGATTTCCTAGGGATGGGGCCTCAAAATTTAGTTCTCCTTAAGTGATCAAAACCTTCATTCGGGGTCTCTACCACATTATCCTCATCCATAGTTTTCCAACCATGGTTTCCATGCTCGAAACCGAGCCCATAACCGACGGATATACCTCTCCAAAGTTCTTTGGGCATTTATTGGTTGAGGGCCATGTGTCACCCACATGGATCCACCTCACACGTGTTATTTCCAAGTTTCTTCCTCCATGGTGGAAGACCATCCACCATCTGATCCCATGACTGGACTTACTCTCTTTATCCTATATCAGTTGTGGAGGAATTTAACGCTTCGATGCTTCACACCTCTTTACTATATATGCACAAGACCACCCGGAGTTATGAACTTCCAAAGTCCCGTAAGCTCACCACGTGGCTCCGACCTTCGGGCCCATTGGTCTCTTTGTCATACTACATCCCAGATCCTCTGGAGTTCTGGTCACTTCACCAACCACGTTGGCTAGGCGGACATGTATCATGAAATGACACTTAGGAGGGGTCAGGGTGACATGTGGTACGTTCCAATGGGTCTATAAGGTAGTAATACAAATGAATCTGGGTGACACATGGCATGTCAAGCTGGGGCCCATGTCACCCCGGACTGAAAAACTTCTAACATTCCTCAGATCTCATGGTTGAGATGCGGCCATGTAGTTTTATAGATCTACGACTATTGTTACCTCGATGATTGAACGTTAGAGAGTGTTGTGATGCAAACTCCTATCATCTCCTGAAGTTCCCAATCTATGAACTAAAGGGGCTAGTGCCACGCATCCCCAATATATTGACGATGGGGGAAGGACATGAAGGATCCCTCGTTCTACGGTTCTGGGTCCTTCGCGGCTCTGGCCTTCAGGGTTTCAAATCTCGGTTTAGTTGGTAATATAGGTTCACCTAACTACCCAGGGAGCAACCTAATGTCAGTCAACCTTACGGGAAACTGAGTCTCCCGGTTACATTCATCCAGTATAAAGCTTGTAAAGTCAGTCATACTCCGAAGTCTTGGACTTTCAGAGCTCCAAAACTAGGAGGAATTAGCTTCCTTAGGATTAGCCTAAGGTTCCTAGGTATTGATCATATGGGTCCTATCGAACGCATCTCATCCATGGGTTTTCCAAATGAAGAGATATCCCCTTTCAAGTCTTGAATTTCACTATCCTTCCTGAGCTTTATCATGAAATGGTTAAGGACTTGCTCTTGGAATCCTGGTCGCATGGAAAGGAGTCTGAAATAGGTATCCAATTCAGATGGACGGGTTCAGATTGACACAATATCCCCTATCTTGGTCGTCTTACAATCTTATTTCCCAAGAAGCCTCAAGAGCTAAGTTGGGGAATACAAACTATCATTCAGAGGCATAATTTCACAAGGGGATGAATGCATACACATATCATGACCATTCCACAAAGAAACCATTTATAGATACACATGTATACATAAACCCATGCATTCATCCATTATTTCATTTCAATACATAAAGTAGGAAAATACTTATCAGAACCAGATAACATGAAGCGACTTGTGAAAGGGGTTCCCATTTCCACCAAACCATAGGCTCAGTAACTGCTAACAAATTTACCACTAGCCACCCCGAGCTAGACCACGAAGCTCTGTGATAAAATCCTTTATTTCGGCTCAACAATAGTAGGGATGGAGGTTACTCTCCTCCTCCCGTAGGATCTTGGTAACGATTTACAAAATACCAAGAAAGGAGGACTAGCCTAGTTTATCATCTTGTATCATAACCCTGCTAGCCATTTCCCTGCAACCATAACACTCATTCCTTAGTTCTTCCTTGAAATCAAGAACTTAGCCTCTCATCACTCCACTCTTTGTAGGTCTTCCTTTGCCCACCACACTTTCCTTTCTTTCCTTCCTCAACAAGATTGTGTGTGGCTCGAATTCCCATTTCATGGTCAGGTATGAAAGCCTTAGAGATGGGTGCTCTACCCCATCCCCTCATTAACTCTTGAGGAGGTATTCCCACCTACCAGCCTGACTGTAATTCATTTCTGGGTCAAAGGATTGTTCTGGTCCTGAGGAATTAAATTCAGTAAGGTACTGGTTTGGTGGAGGTTAACACAACCATTCTTGGTCCCCTTCACCATATCTTTCATAGCATTCGTGGTCTCTCTTAGTACACCTCCTTCTAGCACTCATGCAACACTTATCCATTTTCTAGTAAATAAAAAAGTTTACATTCATTGACATTTTATACAAAGGTCCATCAAATCAAACATTCACACATATTGAGTTTTCCATAGTCTCTTGGCCAATATAGTTATATTTACAAACTGGGAGAAACAGGATGTTACAGATCTAAACACAAAAACTTGATAACGGAGTTTGTCCCTGGTGAACTACGTCTCTGGGTCCTACTCTCAAATGGGTAGGCTCTTTCATTAACTCAACAAAAGAATTTGGAAAAATACATAAGTATACCTCATTATGAAATCAAGCTGCAAAAATGATTCTCAGATCATAAAACAGACAACTCCACTGAATTTGTGGCATCAAATTACCCAAAAATGATCGTTTCCATGCCTTGATATGACTCTGGCACTCCCAGGCCCAAGAACAATTTTGTCTCGATTTCGATGCCCTCTGCAACCTACAATAATGACTATACCTTGCATAGAAAATTGTGCCCTAAAGGTCATATGGTCCACACCTCTTGTCCCCGTGGCTGGTCGGATACATGTTTTAAATATTAAAACAAGTGATATGAAACAAGTGGCATCCGCAACCTAGTGGTGAGGGTCGGAAGTGTTAACACATGGGAAAAGGCTGAGGTTCCGGGGTCAATCTCCACGGACTCCATTTTTGTTTTTTTTGTTATATGTTGTATACAATGTATTATTCGTCCTACTAACTTTAGCGGTGTCACTAGAAGGTCCTCCAATGAGATATGACTGTGGCTATAGTTGGTGTGGTCCGCCAGATTCGGCAAACCCTCCAACCAATTTTTGTTTTAAAATTCATTCACAGGCTATCCTTGTGCATTTCTCGCCTACCATGTGGAAGCCCCTAATTGGGCCATGTGGCGACCTGTAATTGGGCCATTCTTCCCCTTGCAAAGTCAGTGTATTGCGTCAGCATGCCACGTCATTCATATGGAATGTATGAACTGCCATGTGGCACGATCCGATTGGTCCACATATCGATCCAAAAATCCAATAACCAGGAGACACATGGCAGCCTCTGGTGCTACCACGTCATCATGTTGACATCAACATTCCATGTGTCACTTCCCGAATCCTGCCACGTGCACTGTACAAACTATGACATCATTCGTACGGATGTTGATGTCAGCAATACGAATGCTAACTCATCCCCTGTTGACTGGGCTAGGTTGACCAAACTTTGACCACGAATATCTTTCAATCTGTAACTTCGTTTGACGATCCATTTACGCTGTTAGAATTCTTGCGACGCGCTCTTCATGATCATGCCATTTTCACTAGGAACCTTGAATTGTTTCCCTTTCTCTATTTGATGGAGCCATTCCGAGTGTTTTGAGTTGCCTCTATGAGTTCTAAGTTGTTTTTAGCCTTCTCTGGATCCTTTTTGGATCAATTTCTCATTTCCAAGTTAATCAATTTCAAGGATAAGGTGTAGTTCCAAATATATTTAGCATTAAAACTCACTCTTTAGCAAGTTTTAAGTCAAATGTTTCAATGATAAGGTGTAGTTCAATTTAACTTCTTTCATTTAAATATTTGGAAAATTCAATTTCCCTCTTACTTGATGTTCCGAACAGGCTATAAAACCATTGAGGAATATTGTCTTTCAACTTGTCTTAGTAGAAATAGTTTGCTAGTTTAGTTCATCTTTAATTTAGAAATAGTTTTTTTCTATAGTTTTGAATTTTCCCATAAGTTCTCCAAAGTGATTTTGTGCAAATTTTGGATTTTTTTGCTTGCTAAGGTTTGCATAATTGTGGACAACCAAGAGGAAGTGATGCCTATTTTTGGTGGATTTTAACTTTTTGGGACCTATGGGAGCGATCTTATTCCTTTCATATTATTTATGAAACTTGAAACCTTGTTTATCCTCTTTTCTATACAGGATTACAAGCCTTCCCAATAAAGATATTGTAAACACATCAATAAAATCAATGGGCTACTCAGCGCCTAGTATTCAATCCCCCCTGGGTGGTCGGTTTCCTTTTGTGGTTGTCTCATTTTTTAATTTGATTTTATTTATTAACTTAAAAAGATAAAATCAATAACAAAATCAATCACAACACTGAAAAACAATTAGATTAGATTTCAATTTCTAGTAATTTACTTTCTGCAATTTCAAAGTTTGAAAAAAATGATCACCTAAGCTTCCCCTAGTATGTTCTTGACCCCTCCTTTACGGGATTTAGCTTGATCTATGGTGTGGGTTCCATACAGAATGAGGACTGGTCAATGTGGATTTACTTTAACTAGGACAATCTAATAGTTGTTATTGATTAATTGGGACAATACATCGAGCTTGTGTGTGAAGTCGTCGAGATACTCTTTAGTGAGATGCATTTTCTCCTTGTTGGACCTTTGACATTGCTCTTTTTATTGGATCTTGTACTGAACTTGTGTGTGAAGTCATGGGGATATTCTCCTTGTTGGACCTCCGACATATTTATTTGCATCCAATTGAGGGATAACCTCTAAAGAGACAATATTTATAACAATAATTCCTTTACCGCAATCACTTGCACATACTTCACACTCATAAGTGGACTTGCACTCATAATATCCACCTCACAATAAAATCACAAACTTAATAACTCATTTTAATAATAAAATTTTTCAAGAGCACTCCATAACATTTTCATTTTAGCATCATTTGAAATCTTGCAACAATATTTACATTTGGCACTGGTCTTTATATATTGCTTATCATTAACATTTAAGCACTTGTATCTACTTCCAAGTTGTATCATTTTTGTGGTTTATGTTTCTAGCATAAGCAATTTGATATATGTGTCATATATGTTGTTAGAGTAGATATACCTGTATTTGTATTGTGTTTAATAAAACTCCTAGACCATAGTTGTGCTTAGTTAATTAATCCTTAGATTAATTTTCTTAGGGACTACCTGTTATAGAAATATTTGCCTCACCCCATGCAACTTGCACAGAAGGCATTTTCCATTTCCCTATGTAGGCTTGAAGTCCCTTTTTGCAATTCCCGGAGATAAAAATTGTATTTTTCCACACATACTCACCCTAAAAACTATACAACATGCATATACATAGATTGCATCATTACAATTCATGTACATTGGGTTTTGTGCCCAAAATTAAAAAATTGTGTCGGGTTTCCATGTCACATCACGAGATCCATCATCCTTGATCTTCCATATACTAGAAATTTTATGAATCAGCCCTTCAATTCCATTTGAAGGATATAAATGGGCCATATCCAAGATGTGGAGAGAGGAGAAGAAGTCAACTTTGAGAGAAAAGTTACTCTAGAGAAATTATTCACTTCATATTGAGTCTACATCCCTTTGTTTGTTTAAGTCTGAACACATTGTTCAACCCCCAAGATATTCCCTATTTGACGGAGAACCTCATTATCTCTCTTATATGAGCTTTCCTTTAGTGGAGGATTGAAGTGGTGGAGGCCCAAATGGAAGGGACTTAGTTTCTTGGTTCTGAATGTGCTAAAATAGAAGTTTGTTATTCATACACTTCTGTTGATTACATTTTAATAGAAATATTCTTTTCTCGTCCAATTAATGTCTCACAAATATTTGAATTATTATTCCATGGGCGTATTTATTATGAATATTGATTGATTATGATATTATATGTGCTAAATTTATATATTATCACCATATGCTTGTGTATCTTGGTTGTTGAGGACAAGCTGCAGTTGTATAGCTTTGAGTCAAGTGCTCAACAGTGGACTTCATCGAATGCCTGGATGAGGTAGGCTCATTATATTGTCTTGTTAGCATGATTTTTTATATAACATACTTGAGATTAGAGTTGATTTCTACAATCATTTATGTAAGTTGTGGTTTACTCCATGCCATAGAGTGATCTTTCTCATAACAAAATTGGCGACCATACTATGGATTGAATATTCTTTTCAGGGTTTGGAGTGTTTTTATCCTTTGATTTCTCTCAATTATCTTGAGTTTCTTGTCGTATGATTGCTTGAAAACCTATTTTCATTTTGAGTCTAAGTTTCCTGGCCTTATCCTTAACCTAGCAGTGTCTCAAAACATATACGTGGGTTTTTCCTTGACAGACACGCACATACACGAGTTGTTGTTCTATAGGGAGTGTATATACGTGGTTTTCTCCTGAACAATCACGTACATCATCCTTTTTTTCTTGATTTTCGAGTTTGGTGTTTGTTGGGTAATTTTTTATGGTTGCTGAGTCTTCTTGGGTCTCTATCATGAATGTTAAGTACCTGTAGATTGATAGGGAACCTTCCTTTGGTTGAATTTTCAGGCGGTTTTTATTTCTCATCATATTTTTTCATTGGTTGTCCTTGCATCGTGGGATGGGTGTTTGCTTATTGATATCCTTCTTGGTTTGTCATTTTTTATTACAGTAGGGTTTATGTATCAATTTGTTGTTCAGTCCTTGCATTTTCATTTCGTTTATATTGAAAATAGAAAAAAATGCATTTTGCATTATGGAATTTGATCTTTTGGGTTCTTATGATTGATCTTGATACATGTATATAAATATTTCATCTTATTTGAAATCGCAGTTGAGTTGAAAATTTCATTTTGAAAATATTATCATTTGTTGAGAATTGAAGTTAGGATTTTTCATTATATTTGTTATCACTATAACAATTTCTGTGTGAAATCCAATTTCCAAGACTTAGTGAGATGCTAAATTAATGTGGAGGAGTGATAAACTGGAGGAGAGGGCTAAATATAGTGGGAGGAGGCTAAATCTAGCAGAAATATGGAGTTGACAAGACCTAGTGGGCCACCGATCGCAAGTGTCGTAGATCAACAGTCAGGGATCATTTCAGTCAGAGAACTAGTGCGGAGGTTAATTCTTGAAAGCGAGCTAAAAATAATACCATGGTTTTGGCTTGGGACCACATGGCGCCACCTGATGCATTTCAGGGCGATAAGTGGTCTATCCCAAACCAATCCTTCACACTCACAAAATTTCTGAAAGAAAAATGGTATAAAAATTGTTGTGAAATGGCTAGCGAGAGTAAGTTTGGGTTTAGACCATTGGTAGATGAATTCGATCAGTTTCACACATAGCCGTTTTCAAGTCTCAGTTTCCATATTTCAAGTAATTTTGACCAGTCGTATTCCGAGGTGAATTATGGGAAAACCATAGCACATTTTGAGAAACTGAAAGAGGTTTATACTCAGCACGGGCCAAATAACAATAACCTCTCCCATATTTCTCCTAGATATTACATACTGGGAGAATCAAGGACATCTTAGAACCTTATATTTTTGGATTCATGATTTTTTCTATTGGAGACATCTTTTTCAAATGTAGATCCCAGACAGATGGAGAAAAATTTCACAAAAACGAGAGATTTTTTACTCAAGACAAGTTGACATACAAAAACCTCCCCCATATTTTACACACGTGCCACGGATTGGGAGATTCGAAGAAGTATTTGAACCCCATTTTTCAGTTTTCATGATTTCCTGTTCGAGACATGTTTTTGCGGCACGTGTTCGAGCCAGTTGGAGATGAATTTAGATAAACCGAGAGAGGTTTTTCTTTATAATGAGATTACATACAAAAAAAATTCTCATATTTTAAACAGTTATTACAGTTTGAGATTTACAGGTGATGTTTTGAAGCCTATTTTTCCGTGTAAATGGTTTCCAAACGAAACGTTTCTTTATTTGTAACCGGTTTGGAAACAAAAGGACTCGTTGTTTGTATAAATTTTAAAATATACGTATGTATCAGGGTTGGAATAATTGCAAGGGAACCTTTTAGTTGTTTTCTGAACTCAATTGTAAATTTCTGGAGCTGAATTGAATACATATGCAGAAGCTTTTGAAGTCTCTATGAAAAGATTCTAATGGTGGTGATATGAGTTTTGTCTCCTCTTATTGTATGTATTTCCTGTGTTCTTTAATTCCATTTTCATTTTCTTATATTTAAATTGGATAGTTAAAAGCTTATAATTCATCTTGTGATGCTCTCGGCTTAAGAAATTTAAACTGTGTAATCTTCTTCCTAACTAATTCAGAATTCATTTCAGTAATGCTCTGATGCAATTACTTTTTTTCTCCTTCTTCTTAGACTCTGCTTAAATACAATTTATAACTCAGATTCATCACCTCATTTATACTTTATCTTCTAGAGAGTTCTACCAGCCAATCATTGTTTTCATTCACTTTCAGAATTTTGACTCCATAGCCCTAAGTATCCCTCCCCTTCCTTGCTAGCAAATTTATAAAAAAAACCCCAAAAAAAACTAAACCTAGCCATTGATTGACAAATAAATATCAAGTGACATGAGAGAGCCCTCTTTGAGCTGAGCAGACTAGTGCCCAGCTCTGAAGCTGGTTGAAACAATTACCTCTGTCATTTTTCTAATAACCGGACAAAATTTACAAAGTGCTAACATTCTGGCGCCGTTGTCAGGGACGAAATTAAAACATGTTGCAGAATCCATTCATGATTTCAAATCTCTTGATTTGACATATTCATAAATTTTAAACAGCCAGGATGACATTCTTATTCAAGAACATGAAGGGGCATTTTCAGATTTTTCTCAAACACATGCGATTGTCGTTTCATATAAATATTTCCAAGAGCACATAAATACTGTCTTTGTTGTGGATGATTTGAAAGATGATCATCCTGCTAGATGTCCATTTGAGAAGGGTAAACCAAATGAAAGAGATCCTTGTCTTTGGACTGATTTTAAAAAAGGGATAGTTTTACATGTTTTTGAAGACCCTTTTTCTAGTAAGATGAAATCATCAGAGAAGACGGAGTACCTATTGTTCAAGAATGAAGGGATAAAATGGGGTTTGTAGTTTGAGTTATCATTTGTCGAGTTCTTTTTTCTATCTGGAGGAGCTGAAATAAAGTTGTAGTCAAGAAGCCATTTACTTGACTGGCTTCATTGGAATTTTGAGATCACTTGATTCAACATTGGTTTCAACAAGTAGGGTAGGATCATTTGCATATAAATAATCTCGAATACCAAGCATTTATTTGAGTTTCAGTTTTGTACTTCAGCATGTGTGTTTTCAGTTTTCGGCAACTATTGGTTTTCAGTTTCAACTTTTAGTGCATTTAGTTTTGGATGAAGGATTGGTATAGGTGCAGTGTTTGAGATGGGATCAGTTGAATGGATCGATCACTTGGAATACATTTTTTATCGTCGCACAGAGAGGACGTCGGCCGTATTGGAGCTAGATGTTGACACATGCAAAATCTAGAATTGTGGCATAAGATAATTTTTTCTCTAAACAAAGCATCATTGGGTTCTTGGATTGTCTGCGTTAAATATTTGGTTGAATTTGGGCAAAAAAATTCTTCATTATTGGGAAAATAAAAATTTGGGTTTTATTAAGCTGACTTCAGCTCTTATAGTCATTTTATATACCCTCGGGTTTATTACAGAGCCATAGTTCATTTTACCAAAATTATTGGGCCCGCAGGCCAAATCTCCACTTATCCAAGCCCTACAACTATCAAGATGAAGCGACTAAGCACCATGCATCAAGTCACATGAAGGAAGATCCCACAATGGGGTGCTATGGGTGCACTATGCATCGATCAGACTTAAAACCATTAGTAGATATAAACAAAATACTCTCAGTCCTCCTCATCAATGTGGGATAAACACCCACAGAACAATAAAAAGGGCACTAGGGAAGTTCGAGTGCTCATCCAAGGTTGAACACCGATGGAATTTGAGTTTTATTTCCAGATGTTGGGATTATGTTTTGAATTCCCAAGGAGGTCGTTATAAATTATGTCAACTTCCAATTCCATACCTTTTCATTCCCAGTTGATGAGGAAAGATAGAAGTAAGAAACATTTTGTGGATAACAAGAATTAAGAGGTGCGTCTGCTTGCAAATATTTTGGTTTTATTGCAAAATTCATATAGGAGAACATTGGGCCCATGAGAAGTAAGCTATGTTGAATGATACAATAAGAGATGGTGAATATTGTGGGTTGTGTGGTGAGGAAGGTTATATATACTATGCCTTTCAAAGCCTGAACTTAGATCGATAACGCATGCCAAGTGTCTCATTTATCACCCAAATGGTGTAAGGAATCCACATCATCATCCAAGTTTAGTGTTCAACTAAGAATCATAGGTGTACATTGGAGGATGCACACAGGTGTCAAAGCTCGTTCACACACCAACATCCAATAATCAACAACATCAAGCACCAACCACAAAAATATTGTATATCTGTCTGTCATCTGTATCATCAGACGGTCTAATTCTTATGATTATAATATAAAACGTATACTACATGATGTCGTTGGGATACCCAATTCCAGTCAAGAGCGTCGTTTCTTTCAGACGGTCCCACACACTTAGGTTACCATGAATAACTCGGATTTCACCCAGGAGCTAATTGATTATGTGTTTTATTTATTTATTTAAGAAATAAATGCACAGATGCGGGCCCAAGTGTCAATGCAAAGCTACTGAAAATATTTTAATAGGCGAGAGGATCTACTATTGACAAAGGAGCTCCAAGGAGATCGACCCTGGGTGATTAAACATGATGAGTCAAGAATGCATGTCCTAGATTCATATGCACTAATATGGAAGTGAAAATGTTCATTATTGGTGGTAGTGTCAGTGAACCTGAACGCATCGTTCATAACTCCAGGGATATTTGTTGATGCTTGTGTTAGGTTGGCACATAGTGATCAGAAAAATAGTAGGTCTCCCACCATGAGAATTGAGTAAGGTTGATGTTTGCAAGATTATGCTTGGCAATGATGACTCGGGCCATCAAACATCAGAATGGCAGTTCGAAAGTCTTCGATGCAATATCAAGCTGTATGCAAAGCGTGTCATGAAGACATATGACGATGAATATTGGTGGGAGCGATCAGATCACAATTACCAATGTAATCGATGATATATATTCATTTTGGGGAGCAAAAGTAACCGACATTTAATTTTCTAAAGTGGCCTGAAATAAAAACAGTGGTAAAGTGACTGGGATACGTGGCATCTCATGGTTTATTTGGGGGACACGAATGGTGTGATTGAAATCGCCCACAACATTCACCTAAATCGTATACTAGTCAATGTGGAGGATTAGCACTAAGCCGCGAAGGAGGAAACACAATTGCCCAACATAGAATACATAGGCACCAACTCGAAAGGATATTTCGTTTTCATTTTCGGGGATTCTGAAAAGAAATGAAATCCTTGGATATTGAAATTTGCTTTATGTGCACTCGACAAATGTGATATTTTAAGAAAGAAAAGGGAAAGTGGAGACATCCATGGCCCATCCAGTCCATTCATATTTTTGACAATGGCCCTCCCCACCTGCTCATATATTTTGAAAACTCATGAAGAGTAATTATTCACGACTTCGACTCTTACTACAACGAATTATCTTTAATGCAGGACATACACTTCTCATCTGAATAAGGTACTGTGTAATGGCAACGATCCAATTGAGTAAGAATATTTCATTTTCATTTTGTCCACTGTCAATTTGTGGGGGAACTGTTGCAGAGATTCTTGGGAAGGAAGGTAAGCAGTGTAGTTTAGATAACAAGACATGATGTGATGGATCCATGCGAGGATTTAACTGACGATGATATTAAAATGGAAATTCAAAATGTCATTATCCCGAGAAATGCGTTGTTTGTACTTGAGATTCCATTTGAAGTTCTTCTTCAAAGATAGATTTCTCAGTTATTAAATCCAATTTTTCATTATGCACGCTCTATTTTATGACGAGTTAATTAATATAATTTCTTTCATTGATGTTTTATGGGCATTGTTTTAAATCATTGTTAAAATTCGTTGCAATATCAAAGAGCACCCGGAGTTAACACGGAAGTTGGGATAAATATTATACTTGTCAAATCTTGCATCTTTAAATGTATATGCACAATTTCTTGCAAAGGTCGTGTGGTGAGCCAAGGAAAATAAAGTGTTTTAGTCACCCAGGTTTCTAAATGTTGAGGTGCTACTCACCATGAACAATTGCTATATAGAGCTAGACAATGGTGAATGGAGTTCCCTTTTATTACAACTGGATTAGTGCTCATGTGTGATATTATTTAGCTGGATCTACACTACTGATGTATTTCATGATTTAGTGATGTATGTTATATACATTATGATGGTCTTATTGCGTGTTGATAAATACCCAACGACCATGTTCAAAACTAAGACATTGAGTTGGAGCTAAAATTTCTAATCACCATGAACGCATAATCTGTTCAAAAGCTAACGCAAGATGAGTGCATATCCATGTCAAGCATCTAGGTAATTGGTTGCATGAACTCTACCAAGTATCCAAGGATTAATTAACAATGACATTTTACTAATGGATAAAAAAATCGGCTTTGGTATTGCCATCGAAGAAACTCAACGCACTATTAATGATGCATATATTAATGCACACAGTGCATATAATGTTATAGGGAATTGTGTTTCAAGAGTAAGTCGACATCAATATTGTGAATATTTTTGGGTTTATTTAGTTGTAAATAATTCAGTTGTAGATCCAACACCTGAGAGATGCAAGCAACCAAGTGTCTCTGACCATACAACTGTAGAATGAGGAGGTGGATCTTAGAGTTGGAAAGTATATTGGTGAAATGTGGGTTGCGGTGAGAACAATGTACATATTTGGGTTTCCGGTGGATAATGGTGGAAGGTTAGAGTGGGGTACACACATGTTTTAGGGAGAATCCCAATGGATATGCACTCGGTCAACCATTCTTTGCTACCTCGCAGGGAGGATAACATCCCCAGTTGGAGCCCATGTTATCACTATAACAATTTATGTGTGAAATCTAGTTTCCAAGACTTAGCGAGACACTAAATTAATGTGGAGGTGTGATAAACTAGAGGAGAGAGCCAAATATAGCGGGAGAAAGTTAAATCTAGTGGAAATACGGTGTTGAAAAGACCCAATGGGCCATAGATCGCAAGCGCCACAGATCAATGGCAAGGCAGAGAACTAGTGCGAAGGTTAATTCTTGAAAGCGGGCTGAAAATAATACCATGGTTTTAGCTCAGGCCCATGTGGCACCACCAGATGCATTTACACTGGCTGAAAAAATCCCTTAGCTTTTACACAGGTGTCATGGATTGGGAGATTCAAAAAAATCTTTGAACCCTATTTTTCAGTTTTCATGATTTCCTGTTCAAGACATGTTTCGCGACACGTGTTCTGGTCAGTTGGAGATGAATTTAGAGAAACTGAGAGAGGTGTTCATTTATAATGATATTATCTACAAAAATAGTTCTCATATTTTACACAACTATTATGGTTTGATATTTATAGGTGGCGTTTTGAAGCCTATTTGTCATGTAAATGATTTCCAAATGAAACCTTTCTTTATTTGTAACCGGTTTGGAAACGAAAGGACTCACTATTTCTATAAATGTTAAGAGATACGTATGTATTAGGGTTGGCAGAAGTGCAAGGGCACCTCTTAGTTGTTTTTTGAACTCAATTTTAAATTTTTGGAGCTAAATTAAATACATATGTAGAAGCTTTTGAAGTCTCTATGAAAAGATTCTAATTGTGGTGATATGAGTTTTGTATCCTCTCATTGTATGTATTTCATGTGTTCTTTAATTCTATTTTCATTTTCTTCTTTTTAAATTGGATAGTTAAAAGCTCAGAATTCATCTCGTGATGCTCTTGGCTTAAGCAATTTAAACTGTGTAATCTTCATCCTAACTAATTTAGAATTCATTTAAGTAATTCTCTGATGAAATTACTCATTTTCTCCTTCTTCTTACTCTCTGCTTAAATACAAGTTATAACTCAGATTCATTGCCTGATTTAGCCTTTATCCTCTGGAGAGTTCTACCATCTAGTCATTGTTTTCATTCACTTTCATAATTTTGACTCCATATCCCTAAGTGTCCCTTCCCTTCCTTGCCAACAACTTTATAAAAAAAACCCAAAACAAACTAAACCTAGCCATTTATTTACAAACAAATATCAAGTGACATGAGAGATCCCTCTCTGAGCTGAGCAGTCTAGTGCCCATCTCTAAAGTCGGTTGAAACAATTACCTCTATCGTTTGTCTATCAGTCGGACATAATTTACAGAGTGCTAACAATATTCATATTCATTTCTTTTACTTTCCATGTCATAACATAATCAGTTTCACAACCACACCTTTTGAGTAAACAAAACCACTAAAAGTAACACTGATAAATTTAAATTTGATTAGAAACGATTTTATTTTTCAGGGTGCACAAACTAGCTTAAGATTTAGAGATTTGGAATATGATTTTGTGAGTAAACTTTTCCAAGGCTATTAAACTCAATATATGTGTTTGACTAAGGGAGTGGTGAAATCCATTGTATAATTGGTGATGCCAGGAGGCTTCGCTCACACCATAGTTAAGCATGAGGTCACGTGAACTTGGTTGAGGAGATATCCCTCCAATACATTCTTGGTGTTGGATATATTTCTAGAAATATATTCACATATGGGGGTGTTTCTAGTACCTTTACCTCTGTGAGAGGTGGTGCTTTCGATATTTCGATCTTTTTTACCCTCCCATATGGTGGACCTAACTTATGACTGTTCTCCTATGCATTGGTTATATCATGGTGTCTTAGTTGCTTGACATAGGTAGCCACATAAGTTACTTACATGGGTTATTTTGAAGGTACCCTAAGTCAGATAAGGGTCTAACAAAAGACAACCTTTATAGAGGTTTACCTCTCCGGGGGGATCTAACCGACTGTGTTGTTAAGCCCACGAGGGCCCTTATAACTAATTATGATACCTCCAATATTTTGAAGGGAGTTTATAACACACCCATGGTGGGGTGTAAAATTTCATTCTCCTTCAATAATCAAATCCTCTATCCATGGTCTCTAATTTTGAGATCGGGGCCTAGCCCCTATCTCTTAAGCAACCATTACATATGACCACGCGTTATGACCAAACGCCAAGTCCATGGGTGCCTATTCTAGTGCTTCAGAAGTTTGGGCTTCGGGAGTTTTTTATTCATCACACGCCAATTCCTCCGAACTCCGAAGTGGTGAAGTTTTGAACTGGAGAAAAGGGATCAACGGTCCCTACTCACCCTCAAGATAAATGACCCCCAATGACTTTGGGTCTCCAGGCTTCAGCGGAATCCGAAGCACCTCGAAAAATCTCTGGAGTACCAAATCAAGCGCCATGCATCCATTGTAAATCGAAGGCTTAGTTTCATTTCGGGACTTCGACATTCGGGAGCTTCAAAATTTTCTACAACCTTTTTCTCACGGATCTTTTTCTTCCGGATTCAACGATTTATCAATCCGTGTCTCCTACAAATCAACGAAAACAAATCACTTCGGCTATTCAGGCTTCGAGAGTTTCAAATACTCCATCTCCTTTCACCTCCGAAGTAGCTATCTCCCGAAATGGAAGATCTACTGACACATGTCCTCAGTTGATGGATGGCTCAGATGAACTTCGGCTCTCTAGCATTCGAGAGTTCTTGTTCATCATGTCCCCTTTTCTCCCAGAGTGATTTCACCCTGTTGATACTGAGAGGGGGGTGAATCAGTATCCAGTACAATTTAAAAACCTTTTTCAACTTATACTTAAACCATTCAATTATATCAAATGAGCAATGAAAAATAGTATAAGAGTTACACCAATACACCACAATACACCAT
>ML779151.1:125696-139201 GCA_009831015.1 Picea engelmannii | reverse complement strand
GATGTTGGTTGATTGCGGGATGTGAACTAGCATGTCTGCTATTTTCATTTTCGTTCTCTGCAATGATTCCCAACCATCAATTTAATCGAGCGGTTGGTGTTTGATGCATTAATTCCTGTGGGTATTTGATTCGATCTCACGAACGGGATGGCTTCTCCTCCCATTAAACGACTCACATGCATCTCCGCTGTCATATTCTTAAGTCATCTATGGTTCTTGTTACTCCTATAGTTTAGGTAACTTGACTACCGTGAAATTTGACATCTCCGATATTTGAGCTCCCGAGGTTATGAAACCTTCATGAGATAACTCCTTTAGTGCAGGGTTCCTAGACCCAGGTCACATGGACCTTCAGATGAATCTTGGGCTATTAACCCTACTCTTAGTTGGGTTTTTGGTTAAGGACTTAGGTGTGAATTCAAAGTCTCTTAGACTACTGGTCTAAAGGGGATGCCTCCCTAACTTGCAGAACTTTAAGCTTCAAAACGGGGAAAAGTAAACTTGTGAGGTTACCGAAACGGTAGCAGAGCCAAGAGGTTTGCTCCAAATCTGGAACTGTGCTAGAATTCCCTGGGGAAATGCCTTCGAGGAATTAAACTAACGCATATGGAAAATCAAGAAGAAGCCTGATTTCTCAAGGGAACAAGCACATACTCATAACTTAACCATTTCAATACAGAAACCATTTATAGACACATAAATACACACATGCATTCATTAATTCCAATTCAAAGAAAAAGGCATGAAAACACTTATCAGAACCATAAGGCGTGATGCAACTGCTAGAAGGGGTGCTCGTTTTGACCCAACCATAGGATCAGTCACTCCTAATGGCTTTACCATTGGCCACCCCCAATCTTAGACCATGACTCTTTGATATTCAATCTCTCTCTTATAACTCAACGAAAGTTAGGGACGAAGGTTACTCTCCTTCTCCCAGTACATAAATAGATAGGGATGAAGGTTACTCTCCTTCTCCCAGTACATAAATAGATAGGGATGAAGGTTACTCTCCTTCTCTCGACTCAGTCTCTATTTTCTTTGATCAGAACTCACTTTCTTTCAATCCTTCCTTAGACCCAAGAGCTTTGACTGTCATCTCTTCACTCTTCGCAGGTATTCTTCTGCCCACCACGCTTCCTTTCTTTCCTTCCTTAGCAATATTGCATGTGGATCAAATTCCCAGTCCATGGTCAGGTCTGGAAGCCTTACAGATGGGCGGTCAGTCCCATCCCATCATTAACTCTTGAGGAGGTCTTCCCACCTACCAGCATAACTGAAATTCATTCCTCGGTTAGAGGGTTGTTCTAATCCTGAGCAATTAAATCAAGCAAAGTAATGGTTCGGTGAAGGTTAATGCAACCATTCCTAGTCCCCTCCACCACCATTTCATATCATTCATGGTTTCTCTTAGCATATCTCCTTTCCTGCATTCATGCAACATGTATCTATTTTCTATTAAAATAAAAAAAATTACATGCATCAACCTTTTATACAAAGGTCCATCAAATCAAACATTGACACCTTTGATAGAACATCGAGGAGTAAACAAAATCAGATATGCCTGTCTCATGGAATCCTCCATTTCCCGCGTAGCCTCATCTAGGCCAAAGTGTTTCCACTGCACCTTGACCTATGCAATGGTTCAGTTCCTGAGGGAGGTTTCCTTCCGGTCTAGTATGCATTGAGGTTCTGGTAGGAATTCTCCCTCCGGCTCCACCTGGATCACAGACCAGTCAATTATATGATTAGAATCATGTACATATTTCTTCAATAATGAAACCTAGAAAACATTATGTGCCTTTACTGCGGGAGGAAGTGATAGCCTATAGGCTATAGGTCCCACTCTGTATAAGACTTCAAAGGGTCCACAATACCGATGTGTTATCTTGGCACAAGCTCCCATTCTCAGGGAACGTTTCTTGGGTCTAGCTCCGAGTTAGACATGGTCTCCTGTCTTGAACTCTCTGGGAGTTCTCTTTCTGTCGGTGTAACTTTTCTGTCTATCCTGAGCAATCTTCTAATTTTTATTTATCTGAATCACTTGTTGTTCCATTTCTTTCAACATGTCAAGTCTGATTGTAATTATATCCACTAGATTACTCCAGCTGATTCGAATCTTACACTGTCTACCATAGAGGGATTCAAAAGGGCTCATCTTCAAGGATTCTTGATAATCGTTGTTGTAGAAAAAATATACCAATGGTAGGTAGCCTTCCCACTTCTTAGGATGATGGATTAAATTCATCCTTAGCATGTCTTCTAGTATTTGGTTTACTCTTTCTGTCTTTCCATCAGTTTGAGGGTGATAGGCTGTGTTGAACAACAATTTAGTCTCAAAACCATCCATTAAGGATTTCCAAAAGCTTGAAGTAAATTTGGTGTCTCTGTTAGATACAATTTCCCTAGGCATACCATGCAGTCTGAATATTTCCTTCATGAAGACATTGGTAATATTTATTGCCTCGCAAGTTGACTTGATAGGAACGAAGTGAGCAGACTTACTCAGTTTGTCCACCACAACCATGATGGCATCATTTTGATTGGTCGATTTTGGTAATCCGTTGATGACATCCATGGAGATTGTTTCCCATTTCCATTCTAGGATGGGTAGGGGTTGTAACAACCTTTCTGGGTGCTGATGTTCTGCCTCAACTTGCTAGCATTCTAGGCACTTGGCTAGATATTCAACTATGTGTTTCTTCAATCGAGGCTAATAGAATTGTTTCCTAGTGGTCATGATCATTTTTTGATATTCTGGATGACCAGTATATGGTCTCTTGTGTAGTTCATCCATTATGAACCTCTTCAATTCATCATAGTTTGGAATATACAATCAGTTTCTGTAGGTCAATAGGACTTCATCGAGCATCTGGTAGTCTTCATACTTTATTCCTGTAGGCTCTTGCCTTAGGTACGAGGTTACGGTCTTGAAGAATGCATATGTTTCTTTTGCATTCCTCATTCTTTCCAAAACATCTGTTTCATAGGTGCTTACCACTGCCAGGTGAATCATCTTTATACTTTTGCTAAGGAAATCGACCACCCTATTCTCCTTTCCTTTGATGTGTTTGATTTCAAAATCAAACTCACTAAGGAGAGTCATCCACCTAGCTTTTCTGGCATTGAGTTTTGGTTGATCAAAAAAGTGACTCAATCCACAATGGTCTGTCATAAGCAAAAACCTCCTACCCAGGAGGTAATTCCTCCAAATTTTTAAAGCATGCACTATGGAAGCCAACTCTAGGTCATGGGTCACATAATTGATTTCATGATCATTCAATTTCCTGGACGCGTAGCAAATTACACACCCCTCTTGCATAAGCACTCCTCTGATTCCTTCCTTGCAGGGATCTGTACAAATGAGGAAATCAGTGTCAGGGTCTGCAATCTTCAGCAAGGGTGCATGGGTCATGAGGTATTTCAGTTCCTAAAATCTTTCTTCACATTTTGATGTCCAAGTGAATTTAACCCCCTTTTTTCTGAAGGGTAGTGATTGGACAACCAATCTTGGAAAACCCTTATATGAACCTTCTATAATATCCTTCCAATACCATGAAGGATATGATATCAGATACATCCTTTGGGGTAGGCCATTCCATAATCGATTTGATCTTGTCAGGGTCTACTGCCACCCCTTCTTTAGAAATGACATGGCCTAAGTAATGGACTTGCTTATGGAAAAATTCGCATTTGCTAAACTTGGTGTAGAGTTGATGCTCTCTTAGTAATTGAAGTATGAGTCTAAGATGTTCTTCTTGCTCCTCTCTGTTCTTGGAGTATATTAGGATATCATCAATGAAAACCAATACAAATTTGTCCATAAATTTGTTGAGTACATTATTCATCAAGCACATAAAAGTGGCAGGGGCATTGGTTAACCCAAATGGCACCACTACAAATTCATAGTGACCATACCTTATCCTTAATTTGAACTTGATGGTATCTAGACCTTAAGTCAATCTTAGATAAAATTGAAGCACCTCCCAATTGGTCGAACAAGTCATCGATTCTTGGTAAGGGGTACTTGTTCTTTATGATTGTCTTATTGAGTTCTCTATAATCTATGCATAGTTGAAGTGTGCCATATTTATTTTTCACAAATAATACGGGTGCTCCCCATGGAGATACACTAGTTAGGATGTAGCCTTTTTCCATCATCTCCTTTAGTTGTAGCTTGAGATCAACCAGTTATGGCGTACTCATCCTATAGGGAATTCAATATGCTGGCACTATTCCTGGTGCAAGTTCTACCGAGAAGTCAATGTCTCTTCTCGGAGGTAGACCTGGTACCTCTTCTGGAAACACATATTTATATTCTCTTAATATGGGGTGGTTCTCTAGGTTTGGTTTGTCATCCTCAACAAATTCCAACACCTGTATTGCATATAAAGGACACCCCTTTCTGCAATACTTTTTCATTTGAAGGGTTGATATTTGTCTCAGTGAGACAGGCTTCTGAATCCCTTGGAGGGTTATCTTTATCCCTTCTTCATTTACACATTCTAAAGTTTTATGGTAGTAGTCCAACTTATTTTTATAAGAAACCAACTAGTCCATACCAATCAACAAGTCATAATATCCCAGGGGAAGTATGTTAAGGGTCGCTCAGGTAGGAAATCCATCCATGATGAATTGGCAAGTTGGTATGGCCTCTCCTACATTTCTTTTGGTCCCAGTGGCTACTTGTACCAACCACATATTAACATGTCTATCTGGTTGCATTTTACACTTATTAACAGTCTAAGGAGCCACATAACTCAAATTAGAACTAGGGTCAATTAAAATAGAAACTAGATGGTTGGCGATCATACCTTCCATCTCCACCACTGAAGCTTGGTGGTTAGCTTGATTATTGTCCAGGGATGCATAAATTCATGGCATGCTCCTAGCCATATCATTAATGGTGGTAGCTTCTTGGATATTGTAGACTCTCTTACTTTTTGGTTGTCTATGCAGACAATCCCTCAACTGATGTTCTTCTCCACAACCCAAACATTTTAAGGGTTCTTTATTTGAGCTATCAATCTTTACTGGGACTGGCTCAAAAGGTTTATTTCCACTTTGAAAGAGGATTTTTTTCTGACACAGACTTCTAGTAGGAAGGTTCATCCTAGAACCCTTCCCATAGTTCTTAAATCTTGAGGATTTAAACCACTTCTCAAGGAATCCCAAACTACTCTTCTTCCTCTTGTCCTCGTGAGGTCCTATCTTATTATCAAACTATTCATAACAATAAATTACCTTCCAGATGGTCTCTTCTAAGGTCTTTGGTTCATCAAACTCAATCTTGTCCTGGTAGGTCTAACGTAACCCACTAATAAATCACTGCACTTTTACCTTTTCATCCTTTATGTAGGGTACATACCTCAGTAGCTCAATGAATTTATTGACATATTCATCTATGGTGAGTTTTCCCAGTCTGAGTTCATAGAAATCCTTAGTCTTCCCATCCATGTATTTCTCTGAAAGATACTTCTTCCTGAAGTATTTCTCAAACTGTTTCCATGAAAAGTCCTTCTCATGGACTCCTTTCACATTCATAAGGTCTTCCCACCAAATGAAATCCTTTCCATTCAAGTTGAAGATGGTTATTCGAGCCTTCAAGTTTTCGGAGTATTCAAGGGCTCTGAAGTATTTCTTTAAACCAAGTAGCTAGGCCTCAGCCTCTTTCCCTTTCTTAATCTATCCATCAAAAGAGGGTGGTTTGGATTTCTTGAATTCTTTAGGATCACGACTTTTGGAATGCTTTCGCTTATTTCCTTTCCTTTCAGAAGGTGATCTAGTTTTCCTACTAGAGGATCCCTCAAAGTTTCCAGCTTCCTCTCCAGAGGACTCTCCTGATGAGTGTCCCCTACCTCTAGGCTGGGTCTTCTTCGAGGTACTTCTCCTACCGTGGTCACTTATGGGGCCATGTTTTTGGATCTCAGGTGGACTTTGACTTATCTTCGCATGTCATCGGTCCACATGGTTGGTTGTAGGTTCATGTTGTAGCTGCCTCTGCATGTGAGATAAGCTATGCAACAAGACTGCATTAATTTATGTTTATTTTTCTTGCTCCTTTATAAATCTCTCATTTTCGACCTTGCAACTCTGTAATTTGGACATGAGGCTCCTTACAGATTCATCCAGATTCGGAGGGGTTTACACCACCCTCCTTTCATCAGATTCTTCATCTCTATTGTGGGAGCCATCCCCTACTTCATAACATGTCACCATCCTTTAGACTTGAAGTTTTCTTGTGATTTACTGACTTCTCGAGTGCTGACAAAACACTTATTGTTATCTAACAATCTATTAGTTTGTGAACAATACATAGTTCCAATTTCTTAAATGTACACACACAGTAGAAAGTTTCATTCTTTTCCTCAATAAAATTTTAACCGGACTCTTTAAGAAAGGGTAAGATAGGGTGTCACTCTTAAAATTATTCTAAATATGGTTTTTAAGTGACTCGTCCATGAGCCCAAGCAGGCCAAGTGTTGTAACCATGGCTCTGATACCAATTTGTAACACATCCGTGGGGCGTAAATTTTGTTCTCCTTTAATAATCAAATCCTCTATCCATGGTATATAATTTTGTGATCGGGGCCTATCCCCTATCTCTTAATATACCATCGCATATGACCATGGGTTATGATCGAACTCCAAGGCCACAAATGCCTATTCCAACTCTTCAGAAGTTTGGGCTTCGAGAGTTTTTGATTCATCACATGCCAATTCCTCTAAAATCCGAAGTGGCAAAGTTCCCAACTGGCGTGAAGGGATCAATGGTCCCTACTCACCCTCAAAATAAATGACCCTCAATGAATTCGGGTCTTCAGGATTTAGTGGAATCCAAAGAACCTCCTTGAAAAACATCTGGAGTACCAAATCAAGTGCCATGCGTCCATTGTAAATCAACGACTTAGTTTCATTTCGAGACTTCAACATTCGGGAGCTTCAGAATTTTCTGCAGCCTTTTCGTCCCAGAGCGTTTTCTTCCGGAGTCAATGATTTATCGATGCGTGTCTCCCACGAATCGACGACCACAAATCACTTCGACTATTCACACTTCGTGAGTTTTGTTGGCCCTTGGTTATGGAAGGTGGCCCTTGGTTATGGAAGGAAGTGAAGAACGAGGAAGAAAAGGTAAAAAACGAGATTTGTAGGAGACACATGGATTGTCATTGGGTCGAAGTGAGCAAAAGAACATAAAAGATTGAGCGAAGTGAAGAAAAGCAATCCGTTGGATGAGGAGATCGAGGATGACAGATCAACAAGGAATATGGACCGAGGATGAATCAGGAAGTGAAAAAGGCTAGCATTGCATGCTTTGGAGCACCGCGAGATGAAGAAGGAAAGACAGGTTGGCAAAGCCCCAAAAAAGCGGGTGAAGCTGACCTAGGGTTTTAGACACCTATTGTTTTGGTAATTAGGGTTTTGACACCTAGGTTTCAGTCTAAGGCTATCAGTAAGGGAATATAATGTATAAATAGAGGTCAAAAGGACCTAGCTCGAGTCGGTACTGTAGTTGAGCCTTGTTACTAATTACTGGTCATTAGGAAAATATTGTATTAAGGGTACGAGAAGTGCCGAGAGAGAGAGCCTTCTGGTACTGTAAGGTCTTAAGTTGGGTGCGAATATCAAGTCCTGCAATTGGGTGCACAAGAAGGGGGAGAGGAAGAGAGAAAGAGAGAGGGCAGGAGAGGAACTGTGGGCCAAGAGCACAGATCAGAACTGTAAGCTTTATCTTAATATATCATAAGAACAGTTATGTGGACGTAGCCCTAGAGAGAGGGTGAACCACGTACATCTGTTGTTGTGTGTGTGATTGATGCTTTGAGCTCTGTCATTGTTATATTGTTATCTACATTATTGTATTAGATCATATATATAGTTGTGAAGGATAGATCTAGCTAGTTGAATGATAGATGCATGTTGAGTTGTTGTTGTAATAAGAACCACTTGATATTCCCCTAGTTGTAGACATAGTTGTCCTGCAACCCCCTCATAGATTCTTCGTGTGAGATTGCATCTGCTTCGCAGGTGCTACTGAAAGGGCCAATAGCTAGGGATTGTTGGTGCACTCTTAGAGTTGAACCATGGGTCTGCCTCTGTGCCAACAAATGGTTCCATTGTCGGGACCAAAATCTTTTTAAGGGAATGTCGGGGTGGTTCCCATCGAAGACAAAGATCCAGAAGTGGATAGAGGATCAAGAGAAGGACTTTTCTAAATCCTAGAACAAGAACCCTAAATTGACTACTGAATATTGGCTACAAAGATACATCTTCACTAAAATTCACGAGATCGTCTTTGGAGGAATCCATTAGGAGCTACACGAGTGGTTGGCTAGGTTAGCTGACACCTAGTTTGAAATCAGATCTAGACCTCCTATGGTTTAGACACCAACATTGATCTAGAAGGTCAAGAGAGTAAAAAATGTTGTATCCAGGGTAGTAGATCACTGGTTTGATAGTACCATTGGAGGGTATATCACCGAATTGGTTGTTGACATAATATAATCGTATAGCCAAGCCGAGAGATACTTTTTCAAAGGACCCAAAGGAAAAATTTTGCACTTCCTGAAGCTGAGAATCAAGATGCTCTTGCATGAAAACCACATCTTGAAGATACAGTAGACTGGTTGGACCTGAAAAGGCTAATGTTCAAGATCTCGGACAGTGACAGCGACACATAAGCAGGACATACACGCAGTGGGAAAGTATTATGAGGAGTTCACCTTGAGAACTTGTTTAAGCAAAACTATGGAGAAGAGGGTTTCTATAGTGGAGAAGAGGTAGATCTAACCAACGAAGAGCTTCCATAGCCCACCAGAACAAAAGAAGGGGAAGCTGAAGAACTATGCCAAAGTGAGCCAAAAACCTCAGGAACTATGCGGACTACTGAAGTAAGTAACATTAATCCTCATGTTGTCCCAACAATACTTAGTAGTCAGAATAGCTAGAACCACCAGAGTCTTCAGAGTACTGTTACTAGTAGCTCAACATCTACTTAGACAAGAACCCTAGTCAGCTCTATGGCAGATGAAATGAGATTCCATATCTTTAGAGGAGATGGATCTGAAGATCCAGAACAACATTGGTTTCTGTGTGAAGCCGCATGAAATATTAAAAGTATCACCGATGAAGCCATAAAGAGAACCCAGTTCAGCACTACGCTAAGGGACTGTACACTAAGCTGGTACATGAAACTTGTCCAAGGACTGGCACAGCCTAAGCCCCTAAATGAGATCAAGAATGCACTGATTACAGAGTTTAAGAAACCTAAGTCGGAGTCACAATGTATTACAAAACTAAAAGAGATTAAACAAAAGGTAGTAGAACCTATTTGGGAGTTCGACCAGAGATTCAAGACCCTGACAGGCCGATTAACTTTTCAATTCCTTGATGAACAGAACAAAGAATGGTTCATCATTGCATTGTTACCACATATAAGAGTTCCTCTGATGTAGCAGAAGATTCCATCTCAGGAAGAAGCTTTGGAGATCGCCATGAAGCTTGAATCAACACCGATGGGAGAATCTAGCTCAGGCATTAGCCAAATCATGAGCCAGCTAACTAGTTTGTCTTTACAGGTTGAGGATATGAAGAAAGATAAGGGAAACGACAAAAGGTAAGATATATGGTGTGTAAGATGCATATCTGAAGGCCATGATAAGGAACACTATCCCTTATTTTATGAGTGCTTGTCATCAGGGGAACCGAGCCCCTTAAAGAAAGTTAACCTACCCTGGTGCGATGTATGCAGAAATAGGCATCGCCCAAGTGAGTGTTACTACATGAAAAAGTATGTTCAGACACCCACAAACTTGTATTGTACATTCTGTAAATTAGTGGGGCATGATGATCGATATTGTAGATCTTATGATCTCATAAATGAAAGGTCGAGAGACATATACAAGATTCAAGGTGAAGTACAACAAGAAGGAAACACTCCATAGTACAACTCTCCAGGGAGAGGAGATTTCACTCCTCGTGGTGGCTACAGAGGACGAGGACGAGGACGAGGATGAGGTATGGGCCAAGGTTGAGGAAAAATAATCTGTTACAACTGCACGCAGCTGGGACATTTAGCAAGGGATTCTCAAAATCCTTGCACAACCTATAGTTACTGTAACTCCTTCGAGCATGTCATAGTGGAATGACCTGTGCTGTTGGCTAAAATTTAGGAAAGACGAGGACCTCAGTAGAACCCACAAGTACAAATGATATATGCTAAACCTCGCAGAGAATATCCTAGATTCATTGTTATCACTCAAGGAGGTGCTACTACAGGAGAAGACAGAGAAGCCCAAGGAAATACTGAAAATGACCACAGAGTCAGGAAAGCTACAGAAAAGACCCCAACGCTCTATGCTAAGAAAGAAAGACAGATATTCGAGGATGCAAGAAAAGCGTTCAAAGGAGATCAAGGATCTTCATCAAAGAGACAACCAGAAATCAAAGAATATGGCATGCCTCAGGCGTTTGATCTTCCTACATCACCAATAGAAGGGAAAGAGGTAAGAAAACTCATGGAATTTTTGTACACTTGTGTTAAGTTGATTCAAGAATTACAAGTTTTAATCAAGCAGTATGAGCTAGGAAAGATAGACCCCTTACTAAATAGGGCAGTGCACCAAATTGAAAAAAGGAGAAGGACAAATAAAGAATTACACTTGAATGCTCAGATAGGAGAGTATGAGATAGACTATGTGGTCCTCGACTTAGGTTTAGAGGTCAATGTCATGATGAAACAGACTTGGGCACTGATGGGAAAACCCAAGATGATATATTCCCCTATAAGGCTTCGTATGGCTAATCAGCAAGCTGTCATCCCTATTTGGACGATCAGAGAATGTCCCAATGGACATTGATGGAGTAAGAACCTTTGCATATTTTCAAGTAATTGAAATTGTTGATGATAGCAGCCCTTTCCCTGCATTATTAGGAATTGATTGGGCCTTCAACAATTCCACTGTTGTTGATCTAAAGAAAATACACATGAAATTTGAGAATGTTGGCCTTAGGTTCATTGCACCGTTAGATGCAGATGAGGTTCCACGATATACAGAACCTATCAGAGAAGAGGACCATGCATTTGAACTGGAAAACATATACAAATTAATAAGAAGACATCAGGATTATATCAACCCTATAGCTAATGGGAATCTGAGCTGGCGAAGTGACAACACATGTTCATCCGACTTAGAAGAAGCGTTGGAGAACTGAAAGAACTAGATGTACAAAGTATCTACAAGAAGATGTGCTAGGCTAACCAGGGAAGTTCGTTGGATCGACACAATAGTGAGTAATCTACCCACATTTGATGGGTTAAACCCCTTAGAGAACTTTTTATCAGAATTTGAGACAAGTGTACCTACACAATAGAGGCTATTGGAAATGGATGAGGACATGAAAGCCACACCAGCACGATGGTGGGGGACACATAAAAGAAAATATTATAGACTGGACACAATGTCGAACTTTGATGACAGTGTCGTTTTCAGCACAAGTAGGAAGTTGCAAAGCAAGGTACATAGGTCGAAGATGCCCAAAGGACCATGTACGAAGCTATGAACAGGCCTGGAGTGACATTCCTAGAGAACAATGGGTACACAGATTTGTCAATATGCTGGATACCACCTCAATTAACTGGTACCTTCAAGCAGAGCTGCACATCATCACTTCATAATGGGAAGGTATGATCCAGAATTTTATAACCACCTTTTTGTTTGAAAGTGAATTTCCTTCAGTAGATCAAGCACTACAGATGGTGAGACATAAAGTATTTAAGGAGGCATATGGCCTCCCTTTGGAGAAATAAGAGGATGAATGGATTGCGCCCCTCCAGAAACTGCAGATCTGCTACAACATTAATGTCGACGAAGATGATGATCCAAGGAAGGTGAATATCACAAAAACAGAAGATCAAAGATATGTGGAAGGACTAGCAGTTGATATTCCATTCATTGGATAGCCGATAAAGATAAAGAAAGTCAATATCGGGACAGAGGAGACACCAAAGCTTGCCAATATCGGAGATTACTGGGACATTGCTACCACTGACAAAATCATAGAATTATTGCACAAGTATTAGGACTTGTTCCTGACCAAGTTCACTGATATGAAGGGAATCAAAGGACCTATGGGAGAGATTAGAATACCTTTGAAACCATATGCGAAGCCAGTCAAGCAAAGACCCTACAGATTGAACCCGAAATATAAGGAAAAAGTGAAGATTGAGCTTGACAGAATGCTGGAAGTAGGGATTATTGAACCTATTGAAGAGTCGGAGTGGATTATCCCCATGGTAGTGCAAGATAAAAAGACAAGTAAGATCAGGATTTGCATAGATCTCAGGAAGCTGAATGATTCTTGTCTACATGATCCTTTCCCTACACCATTCATAGACGAAGTACTGGATAACGTGGGAGGCCAAGAAGTATATTCTTTTACAGATGGGTTTTTAGGATACCATCAGATCCGCATCGCCAAGGAGGACCATCATAAGACTACGTTTTCCACAGAGTGGGGATCCTACCAATATACAATAATTCCATTTGGATTGAAGAATGCCCCAACCATCTTTTCCAGGGTGGTGGTTGAAGCATTCAAAGAATTTTTGCATAAGTTTTTAGAAGCATACTTTGATGATTGGACTGTTTTTAGTTTGTTGAAAAATCATATTGAATGTCTAAGGCTAATGCTGGATAAATGCAGGCATTGTCAAATTTCTTTAAATTTGAAGAAGTGCATCTTCTTCTCACCATTTGGAGTATTATTAGGACATATTGTATGCAAGCAAGTATTGTTGGTGGATCCATCCAAGATTGCAATTATAGTTGATTTGCCACCACCTACTTCAGTCAAACAACTACACACTGTGCTAGGACATACTGGCTATTACATGAAATTTATCAAAGGATATGCTTAGATTAATTCACCAATGGAGAAGTTATTAAAGAAAGACTATCATTTTGGTTGGACAAAAGAATTCCAGCAGAGCTTTGACACACTGAAACAAAAGATGGTAATTGCTCCTATTCTAGTCTTTCCAGACTAGAGAAAGGAATTTCATATGCATGTTGATGTGTCCTCCATTGCATTAGGAGAAGTACTGGCACAACCGGGAGAAGGTGACATTGATCATCCATTATCATTTACCAGCAACAAGCTATCCACAACTAAAGTTATTTACACCACTACAGAAAGAGAGGGACTAGCCATGGTGTATCCATTGCAGAAATTCTGCCACTACTTGTTGGGAGGACACTTTAAAATGTTTACTGATCACTCCACGCTGAAGTACCTAGTCAACAAGTAAGTGTTGGGGGGGAGAATTTGCAGATGGATTCTATTGTTTTAGGAGTATGATTTTGAAATCATAGTTAAGCCAGGAAAAATGAACAAAGGCCCAGACCACCTGTAGAGGTTGGAACATGGCGAAGAACCTACCAGTCTGGAGGATACACTACTGGATGCACATATTCTCACCATTAGAAATATTGATGACCACTTCG
>ML779151.1:79563-91158 GCA_009831015.1 Picea engelmannii | reverse complement strand
AAAGATGGTGGAAGAAAGAGCATGTGGTTACAGAGTTTGTCAATCAATTCCTGCTTCTATATAAGAAAAATCCAAAATGGAGAAGGGGAGTTCCCCACAGCTGGATTAGACCTGAATGGAACATTGCTCTGATCGTTATCCATAGGTATATCACCTGCGAAGGTAGATTTTCACTAGTTTATATCTACCACATTAGGACATTAATGCATCTAAATGGCGATTATCCCTTAAATATGCCTTACTTTCTACTCAAAAGCTTGGCAAATATGTCAAAGAGAGTGCAGTCACTCTCCACCAATGCAAAGAGAAGCCTATTTCATCAAGTCTTAATTAAGACATTAGTTATGTCTGATTTGAGAGAATTATAGAAGCCCTAGAGCTGGCTCATGCAATCCTTAAATCCTAACACACAGTCCAACAAACAGAAGAAAGGCAAAGGAAAAAAGACTGTTACACAGAAACAAAATATTTCAATTGGTGAAACCCCTGTTAAAGAAGAAATGCCTAATATCAGGGTGACGAGGAATAGTAGAGGTAAAATACCTAAGTCGGATCCAGAAATCAAAATGTTTTCTGAGGAAGATGTTAAAGGGGAAGAACATTCAGATGAAGATTTTAATACTCAAACTACAGTCAAGCATGAATCGCCATCAACCAATAAAAGGGGCACTGCAGTCAAAAGGACAAAGGATAAAGGTGTGTCTGCATCTCAAAAACCTAGAAGGAATTCTACTAGGGTTACCAAAAAGTACATGTTAAAGTCTAAATCCATGTATAATCCATCGATCAAAGAAGAAAATGTCATAGTGATAGAATATCAGTCTGAAGATGCTGAAGCAGGTACTAGGAAAAAGGCAAAAGGAACTCCACTGCTTAAGAAACCAATAAACAAAGGTAAATAATTTTTTTCATCATCTACAAGACCTATAACAAGAGCTACAACCAGATTGGAAAAAGCTAAATAAATTGCTAAAGGTATCAGTGAGATTCCTAAGAATAAAAAGGATTACCTTGTAGACTCAGATCACATATAGGATGTGCCTGAAGCCATGGATTCAACAAGTTCTGGTGAAGAACATAGCTCAGGATTGGTTTATAAATACCAAGTTAAATCGAAAGAACCCAAGGTTGCCTTAAATCTGAATGAGCCTACAACTTTTGAAGAGTTTTCAGAATTCAGGGTTAAAATCAGAACTGATAAATAAAGGATCAAGGAATTCCATAAAATAGTGAGACAGTTGAAGAAAGAAAAGGCACAAATAGAACAATGGAATGATCGTCAGCAAGAAAGGATTCAAGGTTTCAAAAATAAGAAAAAAGAACAAAGGGAGTTGCTCAAAGAACTCAAAGAAATAAACTTCAGACTCTATTGGCACAATGTCGTGTTTACCACAAATCTCAAACAGAAAAATGCTAAAGCTACTGTTGTGATTATATCCTAAAGGTTTCATGAAGATTCCTACAATCATAATTTTGGTGTTTTCCAGGAAATATGGCAGTGTCTACTCGTTTTTGGCCTGTGAAATGCAAAGACCTCAAACTGTATGACTAGATCAAACTAATCCCTGTTTTGTAGAATCAAATGTAATGCTGGCAAGATCATACAATATCAAGTTGTTGAGAAATGATCTATTTTTGGATTGTAAAAGCTCTTTTTGAGCTAACTTCCCTAGTAGATAGATACGATTCGGATCGAGTCATTAAAAGTACACTAGATGATAGGATCTAGAGGTTTTATGGATAGTTTAAATAGGAAGAGGAAAGACTGTGTTAGGGTCAAAAAATTGGAGATCCAACGGACTTATTCTAAAAACTCCTTGTAAGGCATTATTATTCTATTTGACACTTAATAGAAAAGTCATATGGATGGTTAGACACTCTTTTCTAAGTTGCTTTCTTTCTTCATGCTTGAATTCATTATTCAGATTGCAATGCTTTTGTTTCTTGATTGTTAATTAATACAGTGAAAAATTTACTCTGGAAATTATTTTCAAGTTTGATATCAAGATGATGGTCTTGTTTCTTTATGATATTCTGAGACAAGGATTTATGTGAAGTTGACAAATTCAAGGCTTCATATTCTCTTTTCTTATTGGTTTAATCCATTTATGTGTCTACCTTTTATTCAGTCAATGGGATATGTTATGTTCTGATCTTGATTTTCATGTTATGTTATAACCTTGAGCCAGTTTTCAACCACCTTATTCAAAAAAACAAATTATAAAAACCTTCTAAACACTTTGCAATAAACTGATGATGCCCTAGCTTGCCCTATCACGGTCAAGTGCAACTTTAGGGACTAACATGGTGCATGTGAAAGATGCACAGGGTCCTTGGTTCATGAACATGTTCTTCATCCGAGTTCCTCCAAATCATCAAGATCCTTGTTTGTACCTCCTATTGACTGACGAGAGATTCCTTAATGCTCTCCTTTCAACAGGTCTCCTTCCATCGAATTCAACTCATTTATTCTGGAAATGAGACCTAGAGTCCTATGAGTACCTGCAGTCTTGTAGTCATCAGTGGTAGGTTTTCTCTCCATCGAAAATTGGGAATACATCAATGTCTCCTAATTGATGGATTATTCAAGTGTTCATCCTCAACTCCTTTATTCACACTTGTAAGAATGTACTCAGTTCCTTGATGCCTACTTTCATTATCGGTAGGTTGTCTCACATTTTTTAACATTGTACCTTAATGAATGGTAATCAAACGAAGTCTCATTGTGTTCGAACTCAACTCCTTTATTCACATGATGTATACTTGCACCTTTGGTAGATCGTGTAGAAGATTTGAAGACATCTGTTCATAGTCATGGATTTCCTGAGATTTTTCTATCTTTAATTGGACACGTACCTATATGACTTCAGTGATCATGGGAGATCATATTGTACTCCAATGTATACAAATATCTTCAGATTGATTTTGAGGCTGGTTTTCACTAGGCCTTGTTCATGACTATGACATCCTATGGAATGTATCTACCTTTGTAGTGCCTATTCATGGCCATGAACAATTGTTTGGTATATTTTCACATGGATCTGCAATGTAATTCAAATTGAAAACCATGTGTACAAAGTTATTATGGATTGCGATATTCTTATGAGCAAATAGTTCATCCGGATAGGTCTCCATTACTCCACTTATGGAAATTATAATGTATTTCGGCCATTGTAGATACTCCTATGACCTTACACATTAGGGGGAATATGTTATAGCAAGGTTTTCCTCACCCCATGAAACTTTCTCATAAGTCTTTTTCAATTCCCCTATGTAGACTTGAAGTCCCTTTTTGCAATTCCCAGAGATAAAAATTACATTTTTCCACACATACGTGCCCTAAAAGCTATACAACATGCATATACATAGGCTGCACCATTACATCCACGTACATCGGGTTTTGTGCCAAAAATTAAAAAATGGTGTTGGGTTTCCATGTCACGTCACGAGATCCATGATCCTTGAACTTCCATATACTAGAAACGTTCCAACTCGACCCTTCAGTTCCATTTGAAGGCTATAAATGGGTCATATCCAAGATGTGGAGAGAGGAGAAGAATTAAAATTTGAGAGAAAAGTTACTCTGGATAAATTATTCACTTCATATTGAGTTTGCATCCTTTTTTCCTTTTAATTCTAAACACATTGTTCAGCCCCCAAGCTCTTCCCTATTTGATGGAGAACCTCTTTGTCTCTCTTATATTTGATTGCCTTTGGTGGAGGATTTAAGTGTCATACACTTGGCTTAGGTTGATGTATAGTTGGTTTTCATTGATTTCAACCATTGGAGAGTGATATTTAATATTGATGTCAACCCTTAGTGATTGATTTCAACCCTTGGAGAAAGTTTGGTAGCGAATTCTAGTAGAACAAAGGCTTGGCTAATGGACCCAAGGTTATTTCATGCATAATGGTATGATTTTTAATATATTTGAAGGTAAGACTATTCTATATGGATAGTACATTTCATTCCATTTCCGATGGTATGTGGAACGTCACATAACTCCTCACAATTAGAGATTTATGGCCATGAGAAATTGGAGAACCCAGGTTTGGGTAATGGACCCAAGTTTGTTTGATGGATAATGGTATGTGTTTTGATATATTTGCAGGAAATACTATTCTATATGGATAGTACATGGCATTCCATTTCCAATGGTATGTGTAACGTCACATAACTCCTCACGGTTAGAGATTTATGGCCATGTGAAGTTGGAGAACTCTTATTAGTCATCTAGAAGCCCCAAAAGGTCAAAGTAGTCAAAGTGGTTTAAGAGATTTTAGAAGGTAAAAAATAAAGTGAAGTGATGACTAACTATAAGTCAAAATGAATACAAAATAAATTATTTAAATAATAAATTTAATGGAGAAATTAGAAGTGGGTTAACCCTAAAATAAGGAAAGTGGGTTAAGATGGTTAAAAGGTAACCCCTTGAGGAAGCTACATGAAAGTATAAATAATAATAAAGGCTCTCTAATTTTAATCACACTTGAGAATATTGAATATATATAGGTAACTGAGGTAACCAAATGATATCTAATCCTAATTTCATAGGGAAGGTGAAGTAAAGAAGGCTGAAATTCAAGGGAGGATAAATTCTTTTGATGATGCTTTCTAAGGTATGTTATTTACAGGTCATCTCACCATTTTCACAATAATTGTTTTTCAAAATGATCCAGACTGTGAAATTGGGAGTCCATTTAGGAAACATATCCAAGTATCTATGGTACAAATTTCATCTTGTGGGTCATTTTATTTTTGGAGTTACACGTCGTGGAAAATAGGGTTTGTGGGTAGTCCTAAAACTAGTCTAACACGGGTGTTTTGGGTAAAAATGTCATAACTTATTCATGAAAGATCCAAATTCAGTAAGACTAGATGTATTGGTTAGAGTACATTTTGTAGTATTCATTGTAAAATTTTCAGATCCATACAACAACTATTCTGTGCGGGGCACGGTCTACAAGTTCACTCTCTAGAATAAGCCAAAATTCAACAAGGTATGCCATTTTTTCTATAACTCCTTTTCTGAGAGGTTCCAAGTAGTGAAATCTAGAGGAGTTGCATAAAAGACACTAACTAACATTGTGTACCATTTTTATATCTTTATTCATTACAGGTACATAGTTATCATTATTTCAAGTTAGGGTTTTTGACTAATCCAAAACTAGTCATGTGAGACTAAAGTAAAGTTTGGTGAAAATGCTAGTCTCTTATTGTTAAAGTTAAGGAAGGTTTGCATGCATGTGATCATATACACCAGGTCTATTACATAGTTACAAATCATATTTTGATGATGAAATTGATGAGGGATTTTGGTTGAGGTACATGTTGTGTACATGGTTGAGACAAGTAGTTGATGAGTTGGCACATACATGAGGTGTATAGTTGATGATGTTGGTACTTATTGATGATTCATAGTTGATGAGTAGTTGATACATGATTGGTACATACTTGGTACATGGTTCGAGTCACTTGTTAGTAGTATTGTTGACACATGGTTTATGGATGATGTAACATACTTGTATTGGTATATTATTAGCAGCACATATTGATTTTGGTGATGATTATGAGTTGTTTTGTTATGCTTGGTTGATGAACATATTTGAGAGTTGTCTTGGTGATTGATATTGGTGATTAGATATGATTTGGTTGATAAGATTTTTGAGATAGGTTGTTGTGATAGGTTGTTTGTACACGTTGTTGTGACAGGTTATTTGTACAGGTTTGGTGCATGGTTGATGCACCTGTTCATGGTACAGGTTGAGGTACAGGTTGTTGCATGGTTGATGCACTTGTTTATGGTACAGGTTGATTACAGGTTGTTTGGTACAGGTTGGTATAGGTTGGTGCATGGTTGATGCACTTGTTTATGGTACAGGTTGATTACAAGTTGTTTGGTACAGGTTGGTGCATGGTTGATGCACTTGTTTATGGTACAGGTTGAGGTACAGGTTGATGCATGGTTGATGCATGGTTCAGGTTTATTGGTATAGGTTTACATCAGTATATCTCACAATGATAATGGGATAGTGGTTCCATCATTCTACTTATACGTCAGGGCGGTTGGACAAGGCAAGGAAAGGTGGTTGTAGCCACCTTTTGGTTGTAGACGGAACAGGGGTTTTTAGCCTCCTTCTAGTTGTATCCAGAGAATTGGGGAGTTGGAGCTTCCCTCAAGTTTTAACCTGAGAAACTAGGGGGTTGGATCTCCTTCTAGTTGCAACTGGAAAGAAAAGGAAGTTGTTGCTTCCAATGAATGTAATTCTTAAAGACATATAAGAAAAAGCGTTTTGTGGTTTTCTCCCTCTTTGGGTTTCCACGTAAAACACTGGTGTACTGTGTATGTGTGTGATTGCTCATTTGTTCATTGTTTATTTACTCTATAACTATTGTATGATAATTCTACATTGATATAACACTTGAATTTTAAGGTGAAAAAGGATTAAATTGCTCTATTATTGATTCATCCCCCATCTCAGTAATCCAACAATTGGTATCAGAGTCGGTTCCTTCAAGAAATAGTTTAAACACTAGAGGGAGACCATGGATTATTCTAAGAATGCAGTACTAATGTTTAATGGTCAGAATGGTTTTAAGTATGAGATGTGGAGCAGAAGGATGAAAGTATTTTTACAGGCACAGGGACATTATATTTGGCTATCAGTTGTTACAGGATATGATAGTTTAAAAAGGGAAAAGACGACAACCAAGAAGGAATTGAAGAAGAATAACAAAATATCAATGGATTTCATCTGGGAAGGATTACCTAATCCGGTAAGAGAAAAGGTTGGTAAATGTTCATCAGCCAAAGAACTTTCGTATAAATTACATGACATATATTTTTCACTGATCACATATTCAGAAAATGCCAAAGAAGATACAAATACATATCAAGAAGAATTATGTTGAGCATGTCAAACAAATTCAGAATATGAAGAGAACATAATCACCAGAGGTATGTTGTTTTTATTTAATTGTGAAAAACGTGGACATCTTGAAATAGAATTCCATGAAGGAAATGAGACAAAAAACTAATTGAAAAGGAAGAACTGGTTAGTGCTTTATATGAACTAAGAGAAGAAAACAAGTCACTCAAGAAATAATTGATGAAACAAAAGGAAAGTGTTCACATTTTTTAAGAATCCCAACAAGTCATCAATAACTTAAGAACTTAGCTAGAAGAATCCAGAAAGATCGAAGAAAATATTGAATATCAAAATAAGTATTTGGAAGCCAACATAGAAGCACAGAAGGAAGAAGAATAAATGAGAGAGAATATATTGACAGATCATCTTAAGGAAATAACTAACGATCTAAACCATCTTGAGGCAGAGTTTGGTCAAGAAGAGAAAGTACTTGAAGAAGAAATAATCACATTAAAAATTTTACTTGAATAAGAGAAAAGAACAAAAGAAGTCATGAAGTCTCAGATAATGAAGAAATAAGAAGAGGTTGAGGAGCTTGAAGAATAAGTTGTCACATTGATAAGTAAAATCGCCAAGATCAACAAGAACGTTGAAGAGACATAAATATCCACATCAGTTATAGAGAATGAAGAGAAGCACTCTAGGTTGCTAGAAAAGAAGAATGAAGAAAATAGAAAGAGTTATGCAGAAGTACTCAAAGGAAGGAATCATGACCAACTATAATCTAAGAAAATGATTGAAGATACATCTTCAAGAAGACCATCCATGTTCAAGCCACAAAGAAGCTTCAATCATGATCATGATCAGTTAAGGAAAAAATTCATAAGGACTATGCCACAAACAAGATCATTCACTCCCAGGTATGCATATTTATTTTATGGTTATTGTTTTTATTGTACTAACTTTGGACATAAGGTTGTAGATTGCAGGGATTATAAAATAAATGTTCAAGTAAGAAATGCCTATGTGGCCCCACATAATATTGAATGTTACAAATGTCATAACTATGGACACATAGCTAGTTATTGTAGAAGCATGATCGATACTTCCATGAAAGAGAACAATGATATTAGATGTAAGAAAGTGTGGATAAGAAAATATGAAGAAAAGGTGAACAAAGACCAGGTCCCATAGATCACAAGACTGGAAATAAAATGAGATGAAGAAAATTATACAGAGAAAAAGAAAGATGTCAAATACAAAAAGGTTTGGAAAATAACTAAAAGAAAAGAAGGACAGGTAAATAAGGAATAGGTTCAAGAGATTGTACTTTCAAGCATTGCAGTGAAAGATGAATCCACGGAAAAAAAGAAAGAAGTCAGAGCTCAGAGAGATGATGAATCTACTAATGAAGATGATGATGAATCTACCAATGAAGATGATGATGAATACACATCAGAGCAGGAATTGTTCTGAGCCATCCATCTTAGAGACTCCCAGGTAATATGAATATTAGACAGGGGGAGTCTATGAGATAGTTGTGATAGAAAAAAGAACCATCCTTCAAGCAACTTGCAGAGATTGAGAATAAAGATCCAGAGCAGTTAGTTAGAAGAAGTACAGTTTGATAGATTAATCAATACTTCATGATAGTATAGTGATAAATGGGTCAGCATTATGGACAATTTCGCAAGTAGGGTATTGGAAAGTATGGACAGAGATGGATTCGTAAGAATACTTGGCAGGTTGCATTGATGACCGACAAAGCACCAGTGGAGCATCATTCTACTTGGGTGAGTGTTTAGTATCATGGCTAAGAAATAAACAATAATAAGTATCCTTATCTACAACCGAGGCAGAGTATATTGAAACAACATGATGGTGTACACAAGTTCTATGGATGAAACAAATGCTGGCAGATATACAGGTTGAGTATGATGATCCCATTCCAATCTATTGTGATAATACAAGTGCCATCCTTATCTAAAATAACCCAGTGATGCACACCAAGACGAAGAACATTCCAATCAAGTATCACTTTCTACAGGAATAGGTTACAAAGAAGAACATCAGAGTTGAATGTGGGCACAAAAGAACAAGTGGCCGACATCTTTTCAAAATTTCTTCCAAGAGAATCCTTTGAGTATCTTCGCTAGAGACTCAGAGTAATTTCTACTCCAAAATGAATGCTTTTGAATGCTTATCTTATATGTCTTAGATATACATGAGGAAGCACCATAAATAGGACAATCCAGGTTGGGAGATCAGTTTCAGGAAGAGTTTTGTTAGGGGGAGCAACCCCAGATGGAAAGATACAGTTTCCATTGATGAAAAAGGGGGAGAGATTTATCAGATGCAAAGGTAAATGCTTGGAGAGAGAGCATAGAGGAATGTTTCCAAGGGGAGCGATTATCACAAGGGGAGAATGAGTGATATCACTTCAGAGTTGTACCCTTTGTCAAAGGGTGAGATATTATTCATATGAAGATAGAGAGAGTAATCAGAGACTTATAAACACAAAGAAAAATCAAAGGCATGTAGATAGGGGGAGCAGCCCCAATGAGAGTTTAGTCAGGGGGAGAAGCCCCAAATGGAGATACCCTTTTCCATTAATGTCAAAGGGGGAGAGATAGAAACATTGATGATGAGTATAAGCATGAATTTTATCATGACTAAGTGTTTCCATCAATGTTGGTGTTCCCATCAATGCCAAAGAGGGATATTGTCAGACAATTGACTTAGATTGATGGATTGTTGGTTTTTATTGATGTCCATCATTGGAGAGTGAAATTGTAGATTTATTTCAACCCTTAGTGATTGATTTCAACCCTTGGAGAAAGTCTGGTAGAGACTTCCGGTAGCACAAAGGTTTGGGTAATGGACCCAACGTTGTTTCATGTATAATGGTATGAGTTTTAATATATTTGAAGGTAATAATATTCTATATGGTTAGTACATGTCATTCCATTTGCAATGGTATGTGGAACATCACATAACTCCTCACGGTTAGAGAGTTATGGCCATGAGAAGTTGGAGAACCCAGGTTTGGGTAATGGACCCAAGTTTGTTTGATGGATAATAGTATGGGTTTTGACATATTTGTAGGAAAGACTATTCTATATGGATAGTACATGTCATGCCATCTCCATTGGTATGTGGAATGTCACATAACTTCTCATGGTTTGAGATTTATGGCCATGTGAAGTTGGAGAGCCCTCATGAGTCATCTAGAAGCCCCAAAAGGTCAAAGTAGTCAAAGTGGTTTAAGATATTTTAGAAGGTAAATAATAAAGTGAAGTGATGAATGTACTATAATTAAAAGTGAATACAAAATAAATGATTTAAATAATAAATTTAATGGAGAAATTAGAAGTGGGTTAACCCTAAAATAAGGAAAGTGGGTTAAGATGGTTAAAAGGTAACTCCTTGAGGAAGCTACATGCAAGTATAAATAAGAGGCAAGGTTCTCTCATTTTAATAAAGCTTGAGAATATTGAATATATACAGGTGAATGAGGTAACCAAATGATATCTAAGCCGAATTTCAGAGGGAAGGTGAAGTAAACAAGGCCAAAATTCAAGGGAGGATAAATTCTTTTAATGATGCTTTCTAAGGTATGTTATTTACAAGTCATCTCACCTTTTTACCAATAAAAATTTTTCTAGAATGATTAAGACCGTGAAATTGGGAGAACAATGAGGAAACATATCCAATTAGTTGTGGTACACATTTCATATTGTGGGTCGTTGTATTTTTGGATTTACATGCCGTGGAAAATAGGGTTTGTGGCTAGTCCTAAAACTAGTATAAAACCGATGTTTCAGGTAAAAATGTCATAACTTCTTCATAACAGATCCAAATTAAGTAAGAAAAAATGTATTGGTTAGAGTAAATTATTTAGTATTCTGTGTACAATTTTCATATCCATAAAACAACTATTTCATTCGGGGCATGCTCTACAAGTTCTCTCTCTAGAATAATCCAGAATTCAAAAAGGTATGCCATTTTTTCTATAACTCATTTTCTAAGAGGTTCCAAGTAGTGAAATATGGAGGAATTGCATAAAAGGAATTGAAGAAAATTGTGTACCATTTTTAGATATTTATTCATTATAGGTACATAATTATTATTATTTCAAGTTAGGGTTGTTGACTAATCCAAAACTAGTCATGTGAGACTAAAGTAAAGTTTGATGAAAATTATAGTCTCTTGTTGTTAAATTTAAGGAAAGTTTGCATGCATGTGATCATATACACTAGTTCTATCACAGAGTTACAAATCAGATTTGGAGGATGAAATTGATGAGGGATTTTAGTTGAGGTACATGTGGGGTACATTGTTGAGACAAGTAGTTGATGAGTTGGCACATCCATGAGGTGTATAGTTGATGATGCTAGTACATATTGATGAGTCATAGTTGATGAGTAGTTGATACATGATTGGTACATACTTGATACATGGTTGGATGCACTTGTTAGTAGTATTGTTGACACATGGTTTATGGATGATGTAGCATACTTGTATTGGTATATTATTAGAAGCACATATTAATCTTGGTGATGATTATGAGTTGTTGTGTTATGCTTGGTTGATGCACATATTTGAGATTTGTCTTGGTGATTTATCTTGGTGAGTAGATCTGATTTGGTTTATAAGATTGTTGAGACAGGTTATTGTGATGGGTTGTTTGGATAGGTTTTTGTGATAGGTTATTTGTACAGGTTT
>ML779151.1:35736-62591 GCA_009831015.1 Picea engelmannii | reverse complement strand
AATATCCATCTAGGATATTTTCCCTAACAAATTCATTGTCCTTCATCTCATTATTCCACAATTAAGTATGGGTTCTCTTACTCCGCAAAGCATCTTCCCGTCAGGGCTTTCACCATAAGGGGACCACTTTGGAGTTCATCCATATTTACTTATTATTAACCATGAAAAAACAATAATGAGTCATATTTACATCAAATGATATTGGGTCCATTGCCCAAACCTTTGTGCTATGGGGCTTTCTTCAAGGGTTGACATAAATGACAACCAACCTTAATCAATAGGTTTTACAAGGGGTAACACCCGAAAACAATCAGAGTCTAAAGAAAAGGATGTTACATCAGAAAGTAATACTTCCTCCATAGATCCTTTGAAATAATTATTTGAGGTAATTAAGGCCATTGAAGACAGCCATGTTTCTAAACTTAATTCCATGCACAATAGATTGATTTCCATGGAAAGGTCTCAAGGTAATATATTCCAACCTAGGAAAAACAATGAAGGATGGAAAAAAATACGTCCTCCCAAATATCAAAGGCCACCTAATCAGTTGGAGACAACAAATATGGTTAATGATGAGGCTCCTCCTTTTTGTAGATCTTGTGAAAACTTTCATGAAGAATCCTCTTACCCCATATTTTTTCAAATCAATGAGCAAGTCCTTCCCGAAGCAAGAAACTATGTTGGGTAGTCAAGATGATCTGACTTGATCAACAATGTAGGAAAAACACACACTGTCACAAATGATCAGTGGAAGTAAAATAAGGAATTAATTAAGGAAGTTGATATTGTGACTAAGTTGTATGGTGAGAAGCCTACCCCATAATAGATCTTAGAGATGGATATATTTAAAGGAGTAACCTACCGAAAAAATTGAATGATAATAAGGCATATCAAAACATTCCTAAAGTAATCGCTCCTCCAAATGAAGACTTAAGTGTTCAATTGGGAAGTTGGATATCTAATGCTAAGGTCTTAGTTCTAGTTTTATATCTCATAAAGATACCTTCTTAAAGATATAAATTGTTGAAATCTATAGAAGGTCCTAAAGAGAGAGGTATTGGGAAGTATAAGGAGAAAAATCTTGAGAAATATAAAGAACGTCATAAAAATGTTCTAGTGATTTTACATAGCATGGATTGGACAAAGGAAGATAATCCAAATTTCGTTGTGTATTTAATGATTAATGACCTTCTTCTACATAATTTTATGTATGGCTATGGAGCCTCATCAAATATCATCACCAAAAATGTCATGGAGTTGTTGAATTTGAAAATCTCAAGGCCTTATCACAATGTATGTTCCATGGATTCTAGAGAAATTCAAGTGCATGGAATAATTGTAAATCTTCAATTCTAGTTAGTAGCCTATCCAAATATCTCTTTCCCAATGGACATAATTGTTATTGATGTATCAGATGCATGGGGTATTATCCTATCTAGGAAGTGGGCTGCTACTATGCGAGGTCATATTCAATTGGACTTATCATATGCCACAATACCATCCTCTAAGAATTCATTTGTTAAACTTATTAGGGAAAAGGAGAGGAAATTCCATGTGGAAGATCCAAAGGAACTTATGAATGAATTTTTCTACCATATGAATGATATTGGAAGTTATGCAATCTGTCCCAAATTTCTTGCACCTGTAAAAGAAAAATTCAACGAAGATAAATTTGACCAAGTCTGGAAAATGAACTTTGATGGGGCACATTCTAGATCAGGAAAAGGGATAATAATTGTTTTAAATTCTCCAACCAAGCAGTCATATAAATTTTCTTTCAGATTAGAATTTGATGCAACTAATAATGTGGTAGAGGATGAGGCATTCTTACTAGGATTAGAGATTGATAAAGACATGGGAATTGATATTTTGAATATTAAGGGTCATTCTGATTTAGTAATTCTCCAAGTGAAAAACAAGTATACATGTAAGAGTGAGAGGGTGAGAATATACATGAATGCAATTTGGGACACTATGGAATGGTTTCATGCTTTATATCTCATATAAGTTCCTAGAGAACATAACAACTTAGCATATAAGTTAGTAGTTTCATTTTCCACCTTTCATTGTTCGGAAGAGTTGTTAAATGGGAAGGGTAAAATGGAAGTTAATTTCAAACCTTCAATTCTAGATAATATAAATCATTGGAAAGTTTTCAGAGATGATAAGAAAATATTGAGGTTTATTCACAATGTTTAGGAATTCTCAGGTTGTAAGGTTAGTTACAAGGAAGAAGGGAAATACTATCTTGAAGAGGATGATCCCATTAATAATTCAATTCTCAGAGGACGTGTTGCATTAGAACAAATATTTGACAGGAAAGACATGCATAAAAAGAAAGAAGTAATAAAATTTGGTGATTATATTTCAATTGTTTTATTTTATTTGAATCACCTAGCGACTCCACAAGATAGAGGGACAAATTCACAAGGGACTTACACAAGAATATATTTCGATTTTGATTCCCACACAAGTTCTAATTCTGAGTTTGAGCAAAATATAACATCTTTCTCGGAACAAGACAATTCTCTCACCAGAAAATCCTCTCAAATTTGCTAGCATATTGAGATCTCTGGTAAGTTATTTCGACAAAATCTATGGTGAGTGTAACCTCGACACCTTCATCTTTGGTTTTATTTTCATCTCAATCTAGTAGTAGGGTAACAATTGTGCTTGTTTCTATCTCAGATTAACAATATGGACATAACTGTGAGGCCACACAGTATGGTGGAGATTTTTCATTTTGACCCACTAAGTTTTGCTACATTTATAGATTATCCTCATGACTTACTTGCAGGAAAATATTCCAAATGTTTACCTTTGTTTGAAGGGAAGTTTGGAGAATTAATTGAGGATCACTTTTGTGATTCTTCTAAGTTGTTGGATGTTTTTGAGGTGGAACATGAGGATTCTTTTGTTGACCCTCGAGGGGGAGGAACAAACATGGTACAAGTCCCTTTTGGATGACTCCATTGATGGATGGGATTCATTCCAAGATAAGTTCATTGAACGATGGGAGGATAAACATGAAAATTTGTCCTTCATTAATGATTTTGACAATATAAAAAATAATGGGGATGATTTTCCTCCCAGCAACCCCCCTGATTTTCCTCCCAGCAACCCCCCTGATTTTCCTCCCAATACAAATCAGCCAAGACTCCTCACATTTAAGCAACCCGAAGTATGGAACATGGTAAGACAACATCACCATGAGGTATGGTTATTCATTTTTCATGAAAGGTGTTGTGTTTAATTTATTGGGCATGTTGACAAGGTTCATTGGTTGAAGTTGGATAATGGATCGCTTTCTTGGAAATAATTACATATATGATATAAAGTGTTTTTTTTTTGAGAAGGTACTCAAACACCTTTGTATCTCCTTTACCATCATGACCTAGAAAAATATTTAGTTGATCAAGAGAGGGGGTAGTAGGATTGGCTACTTTACTTTCTACTTTGATCCCTTGAGCTCACCAGGGAAGCCTCCCCTATGGTGGACCTCCTCCGTCACTAAAATGAGAGAATTTATTACTAAGGTGACAATGGTAGTATTTTCCATAGCTACGCAAGATATGGGGTACTCATGGTGGGATTTTCGCAAGTACAAATCCTGTGATAACATTTTGGTGCAGTTGTTGAGGAGGATTGAATCATTCTCCTCGATGACATATCTTGGAAAAATTTCTCTCGAAGCCCTTATCTCTCAAGTTTACCTGGAAACTCAACTGAGGGAAGGTCCCTCACCTTCCTTGATTATCCAAGGTGGATCATCTAAAGAATCCACTAACATATTCCAAGGTGTCATCCTACTCTCAACTTTGTGATATTGCACATTTACAAGTGATGGAATTATGGCATGTTGGTCACCTCATGAAATGTTTCCTTATATGGATATTGAACATGTTCCAGGGTACCCAAATCACTTTTCTCAGGGTTGGGGGATAATTTTTCAAAATTTGACAGAGACCCATCCTTGGCTATTTATAATGTTGTGAATTTATTGAAGTATGTTTAAGAGATATATGTAACACATTAGGATTTGTTGATAAGATTGTTTTTTATATCTATGGAAACAAGACAAAAGTATTGGGTTGATCATACTCTCCATATGAAGAGTATGTATTCTCTTGAAATCTTCATTGAATAATTCCTCGAGAGGTGGGCCCTAAGAACACAAAGTTATGAAGACATTTTTCATGATCTCACGATGGCCCTCCAAAGGGAAGGATTATGTTTTATCCTTGTTAAGGAAGATGCATAATCCATTAATGAGCAAAAATTTAAAGAGAATATTAATGAAGAGGGATACCAATCCCTCAAAGAGGAGAAATATTACCTCATGACACTACTAAAAACAATGAATACTTGATTGAAGAATGAGATATTAAAGGGGTGATTCATGAGGAACATTACCAAGAAGAACATGAGTTTCCTTGTGAAAATACCGAAGAAGAAGACTTTGATGAAACACAACTTGTTGAATACCTAATCCACGAAGAGGCTCCTCATGAAGAAGAAGCACCAGTATTTTATACTCCACTTGATAAAGTCATCCAAGCCTCCATTCCTCCTACACAAGAAGAAAAGAATGAGGCAATTTATACTCCTTTCCGAGACTTTGATGATGCTTTATTCTATGATTTGGAAAATAAGAAGCGCCAGAGGAAACCTTGGATGCGTTAGACCTTTCATGTTATAATAAAGGTGATGATGTGATTGAGAATACTGATGAGTTTTATACATGTTGGGAGACATAAATGGGATACGATTTGTCTTGGTGAATATCCCATTTATGACATTGAATATCATTTTCAATTATTTCCTTTACAACAACCCTATGTGATTTATATTGATTCTGATGTTTGGCAACAAGAATATGACATGATTATGAATTTGTTCCAATTACCACCCAGGGATGACTTGTTGCAACATTCTCATGATTATTTCTGGTCATACCCTGGGGGCTTTCATACTAATTATTTTGAGCACTTGGATTTAATCTACGAAGAAAATTTCCAATCACCATTGTGCTCCAATTTTGATGAGGGTAAAGATATGATTTTCCCTAAGTAGGATTTTATGATAAGACTTTCCAACCTTATCCCTTTTCACCTTTCTTTTACACTATAGATATGATTGGTAGTTCTTCTCATGATAGTTACTTACCTGTGGGACATAGTTGTTTTCAACCTATGGTTTGTTGTGGGGGTTTTTCGGTTTCACACACATGACCAATAAGCCTCAGGTTGGGAGAATATTTTTTTCTCTAGGCCTGGTTTTATCCTCTACTTAAATATTTCTTCTTCCATGGGAAACCTTAGAGTTTCCCTCAGGTCCCTTCTCATTCCTTATTAGTATTTGAGTGATGAGGATATTCCTTTGCCTGATCCTTCTAGCCTTGTGATGGATAGGGAAGGGTTGTGGTGATACCTCCTTGCATGATTTTGTCCCTCCCTTCCACCTCCATGAGTTAGATTTTATGATTGGATATGATATAATGACTACTATAACTCATGCTATTTTTGTGCTTGAATTATCTTTATGTTGGTTTGTGATGAATCATGGGGGTCGTATTCTAATACAATGCTAGGATGGTTGTACTGGTTATATGAATATACCTAGAATTATACTTAACATACATTAGAGTAGGTAGGTTAGGCATTTGCATATTGCATTTCATATATATGTTGCATATTTATTCATATACATGATGATTTCTTGTTTGCATATAGTAAATATAGGTTAGGAAATTTCATTTTTCACTTGAATATTTTTCTTTGTCGTTTCATAGTTAAGGAATTTTTTTCTTTTCAGTATGGTTTTGGATTATCACTAAAAGTTGGTGGATAACATCCAATGAAATATACTTATAAATTTTTTTGTTGGTTGAATTCGGTGCAGGATTGTAGGTCTTGGACAACCAGATATGTTGAGGCTCTCATGCACTCTATGGTTAGAACATGTCCCCATATTGGAGCCAGATGTTACATCCCCATGCCTAGGGGTAACTGGAGGAGATCATGTATCGAGGCCCTCAATGGAGAACATGATATACACTATGATGATGATGATCAACATGTCCACAAATGGAAGCCCAACAACCCCCCTGATTTTCCTCCCATCACAGATCAGCCAAGGCTAATGACATTCAAGAAAACCAGAGCATGGGGTATGGTAAGCCAACATCACTATGAGGTATGGTTAGTCCTTTTTTCATGAAAGGTGTTGTGTTTAATATATTTAGCATGTGGAAAAAAATCATTGGTTGAAGTTATATAGTGGATCACTTGCTTGAGAAATTTTCTTGGTTTCCTTGTTTCACCTTGGTGGTCATCTTCTATACCCTAGTCCCATGTTGTCACCACCTAGGGAAAAGGGTAATACTGAGGGGCCCTCCCAAGGGTAAATTTATGCTCCTGACCATACTTAAGATGATAAAACCTCTCACACATCCTAAACTTCAATTATGGCCCATGCTCTCATGAGAACAGGGCTAATGGCCTAGAGGTAGATTTCAGTTTCTATAAAATAAAAAGAAAACAATGCTAAAAAGAAAGTGAACATAAAAAATAAGGACCACCAAAATCCAATCCAACTTGAGCTCTACTCTTTCAGTTCTTGCACCGGTCCCCAAAAAGTAATGCTAAATCTTGGAAACCTAAAAAGGGGGACCCTCAAATAAAAATATAAATGAAAGCAAGGATTTGAAAGATGGATAATGAAGAGTTTTGGAAAAATCTAGCATGGAAATATTGAGTAACTCAAGAGAAAATACACCCTCAACAAAAGAACTCATAGACATGGACACCATAATCCATGAAGGAACCCTTAAACCATAACATCTTCACACTTACTCTTGATGGTTTTTTACTTTCCCTTGTCACTCTCGGGACCTATCCATCTACCTGGGTTATTTATTTTCTATCTAGGTGGCACACCTAATAGGAATGGATGAAGGCCCTCCCATACACAAACTTGGTAACTTTCACAAGGCCTTAGGCTTGAGTGATACTTGAAGGGGATACTGGGGTGAATTGGTTACATGGCTTATATATTACGCATAAACTTACTTTGCATGATTTAAGGACTAACATGTCTTATGAACATTGGTTTACTTTATCTTATATTCTTCTTTGTTTTTCATGGCCCTAACACGGTTCTTTGAGGGACATGATGGGAAGTGAACAGGATGTTATGCCTTATTGCAGGAACTTGGCAAGTGTGATGGATAGCAGTGAGTCATCTAGTGACTCAACACCCTCAAATTGTAGCTCTCACATCCTTGGAAACTTGGATGATGAACATATCGGCTTGGTTTTTAGTAGGTTGGTCATTATGCCGCATACATGGGTCAAAATCCAATAGGCTAGGAAGAGTATCTCAGAGCTATTGGGAACAAAGGATAGAAGACATTACCTTTGGAGGCACCTTGGCATGACCTGAGGGTGGGATTACACCCATGTTTCACTTGGACATGGCATTTATAGGCCTATGTAATCACCCTCTATCCCTTGACATCACCTTGGAGGCCATGGTTTAATGGATGGTGTGGTTCCATAGGTGATTTGACTTGAGGAGACCCATGGAATTACACCTTTTTCACATAGGAGCATGACACATGGAATTTGGAGGCCCAACAATCCACTCCTTTAGGATGGATGTCACATTTTGAGCCCCGCATCACCCTTGTAGGGAACAACATCACCCTTTTTAGGGTTTTCTTTTATGTATTTTTCATTTTGGCATATTTTAGAGGCAAACAAAAAAGGGTTGTCCCTCTTCTAATTTTCTTTTGACAAATTTATTGTTGAAGTTTTTGTAGCTTTGGGAGGCATTCCCATAAGAGGCCAAGGTGTCAAGGATGTGGGAATATTTATTGGCACCAGGTTACACCTTCGTTTCAGTGAAAATTCCCTTGGGATGAGGCTAGGGCCTCACGGGCTTGGTGATGGGATTTGTGGGCTTGTGTTGTGGTTTCACACCCACAAAGAGAAATAAAATATTCTAATTAATTATTGAGTTTATAAGGGGTGACTAAACTCACTCATTGGAATCCAAAAAAGGATAGGAGAGATTGCGACAAATATCATTGTGTCATTATGGAGTTAGCATAGGTGTGAGTGCACTTGTCCTAGGAGCTTGGAAATTTCAGCAAAGGGAAATTATGCAATTGTGGAAAATATGGCCTAAGGTTTCTTGATGATTTTCTTTCTATTTTCAGCCAAGGAAGGATTCTTTCTCATCCAGGGAGATCACACATGTGAGGAAGTGGAGGAGAAGCAACCACACGTGTTGGATAAGGTATAGGCCACATGTGTGAGGCATCCGTAAAATCACAAGTGTGAGGAGAAAATAGTCGTACAATCACACATGTGAGGTTGCATGTGTGAGGGTTTTTCAACTGCACGTGTGAAGGATTATAGGTTGCATGCGTGATATATTTGGGGAAGATACATTAGGTCTGTAATCTGACGTCAACAAGTGTACAAGTAGCAACTGAGAAAATTTGCAGGTAGAGGAAGCTTTCGGGTATTTTTCTAAGGTTTGGTTTTTCTGATTTTTTTGGTCATTGGAGGACAAGGTTGTCCTGATTTTTTCATGTAATAGTGACAATTGGAAGGCCTATTTTTTCCCTCGAAATTTATAAATTTGACAAAGTTATAGAACATAAAATTTGTGTCTCATGTGTGTTGATGATTCATCTCTAATCTTGATGTTTCCATTGTTGTAAATTTTCTGTCTTAATTTCAGTGTAAAATTGTTCAGTGATAACAACAAGGGTTTATTGTTAGATCATTAGGAAGAAATTTTCATATCTGAAATTAGTCACATAGATTTGCATGTGAAAATTTACATGGTATTTGATGGTCCTAAAGTTTGTGCCTAGCTGCTAAAGGGCAGAGCTAGGACACCTCAAGTTTTGGAATGTTCTTTTTTTCTTTTTTAATTGGGTTTTTTGGTCAGCTAATGGATAGGTTTATCAAAATTAGAAACTTGTTTGAACTGAAAAAACAATATGAATGCATGTTCCACTTAGCTAATGGCATGCATTTTGATGAACATGTGAGGATATTGAAAGATAAACGAAGGAAACAAAAACAAGCAATACAATGAGTTACATGTTGTGTGATAATTAAGACTCAAAACAATATTTTAAGACCTAAACAAATATCCATATAGAAATCATCTAAAAGGTTGCAAAATAACTGATCTTTTTACTAAAGAAATAGTCGATTAACAGGTTTCATGACAAAAAAATATTAATTAAAAAAAGTGTTGAAAGGAAGAAGGAAATGTACATTGCACACATCACAAATGTCCATCCAAGATAATATTAAAACACATAAATACTTGAGAAAGAAAACATAATTGTCATCAATATATATATTCACCAGGTAGAGAGATTTACAATCATAAGAGTAGGTCCAACCAATTCTGATTCTTGAATCTTTCACTACAAACCGAACCCTTCAACAATACAAAATCTGTCTATTTATCATTGTTATAGAGGGGTTCAACCATTTTGAGAACTAAAGTTTAACTCTGCATAACAACCTCAAAAAAACTCTTTAACTCAAGTGTATTCAATTGGAAACATAGTCATGACATACTTTTACTTAATCTTAACAAAAATGTGGTTCATATCAAACAAAAATGAGCACTTATTATGCTTTGACAATAATGTCTCGAACCTAGAAAAACTAGACTTCTAAACGTGAAAAACTATGACAGATGAGACTGACTAGAACTATGCATCAGTACCCACATGCATTCCAGCTGGAGACTAACTGGGATATATATTTATTACCTAGTGTCAACCTCGTACTCTTCTTTTATAATAGCAACAATCTTCTTCAGAATATCTCTTCGAGAAGAAGAAGAAGGTTTTTTTGATTCTTTCTTTGTAGTTTTTGGTACTTCTTTTGCATCTTAGAATGTTTCTTTTCCAACTCTTGATTCTGTTGTTGCAAAGTCTAAACTTTCTTTTTTAATTCTTGCACCTGGTGATTTTCCTTTATAGCTTCATCAACCTCATCCTTTGGTTTAATTAAAACCTGCTTCTTACCTCTCTCTTTCAACCCCTGCTCATCATATGTGGTTGATTTAATGTGATAAACTTGCATTTTTCATTTTCTGGATCTCATTTCATACCTGTGCATTACTTCAGACCCTCTGCCATGTGCTTATTTTATAGAACCCTACATTTATGATATGTTGGCCTTGATTTTTGGTTTGATGTCATCTGAAATTTTCTTGGAGGGTAACTTTTCATTTGGGGAAATTCCATCAGAATCCTGCAAAGGATCTGGGCGAAAGTCCCCTCAATATTGTTGTAAACTTGAATCTATAGGGTACTCTATTTTGAATGTTGAAAAATGCACCCCTAAAGTTTCTCCCTTAATGAATTTTAACTTTTGTTTATCCCCTATCATTTTCTTGAGTGTATGGACTATTGTTGGCCCTTGACCAAGTTTTGGGAGACCCTTGGTCAAGTTTGACCTATTTTGGGACTTCGACAGCCTGTCGAAGATGGAGCGCAAGACGAAGTAGAGATCACGGGATCTCAGCCCCATTTTTGGGTCTTTTTTGGGATTTGGGAATATGTAATGGGTATGGGATGTCGGCCCATGGGTTTAGCCATGTTTAGAGCTATTTTGTAAAGTATAAATAAGTAGCTAGGTGACATAAGTAGGAGGTTGATAAGCTAAGTTCTAAGTGCAAGTATGGTTTGTAGATGCTTTGTACATATTGTGAGAAACTTGTAGAGATAAGTGCAAGTGGTTGTAACAGACTGTGAAAGGCTTTGTGCTAGACCTAGCTCGGGGAAGGAGGATTTGGTGAGGTGCGCGCAGATATCCTGTCCTATGCTGAGTAGGGTTTTTGTGTCTCTGTGCACGTAGATGACTGATTGAAGCTAATAATAATAAGAGTTGGTGGACGTAGTCCTAGGGTGGGGGTGAACCACGTAAATACTATGTTATTCTTCTCTATGCGATGTTCTGATGTGTTTATGTCTTTACTTGCTAAGTGTTTTGATATAGATAGATAGATATGTTTGTTCTTTGTGCTTATGATGAATATGGATGCTATATATGATATAGGTGAATGTTCTTAGTGCTTGAATCTACTAGGTCTAATCCATTTCTTCATGCCAAGTGCTTAAATACATTAGATCTGGGTGAATGTTGTGATGCTATGTTTTATCTGCGAAGTATATATTGGTTAAATAAATATGAACTGACGTTGCTAATTTCTCTATTAAGTATTATAATCATAGATCTGTGTCCCAGCTAAGGTTGCAGACACCTGAGTCCTGCAACCACCCCTGCACCTACCTCGGGTGAGACTTCATCTTCTTTGCAGGTGTTGCCGAAAGGGTCGATAGTTAGGGTTTTGTTGGTGCATTGTTGTAGCATTGAACCCTGGGTCTACCCATGTGACAACAAATGGTTCTATTTCTAGGAGATTTTGAATACACCTTGGTTATGGCATACCTTCTGAAGGGGATACACGCAGTTCAAGCAGACCAAGATAAGATTGTAGCATTGAAGTTTAGTGACTTCAACCTCGGAGATCGAAAAGTCAATAACATGCTCGCCCCACATAAGTACCTGACAAGAACTAAGGGGAAGAATTTGAAGATAATCCCCCAGTCATGGACTATGAACCTCGCGCAGTCCACCCTACTGAACGTCCTGAAGATTACCCACTTTGGTAGACACCGGGAATTCAATGCCTGTGTCAAGCTGCTTCTTTCTTGTTACCATGGAGGCTATTTGTGGCTAAACCACCGTATAACAGTTGATCTAATGTTGATCAATCGGATCATGGGCTTGAGTATGCAAGGACATGATCCATAAGAGTTTTACCCCAAAAAATCTATGGATCGCGCTCTAGCACAAAAGATCAAGGACACTTATGGTGATGTCGAGAAGGGAAGGTGAGGCTACAAGGTAGATTCTATCCAGACTGGCGTAGTGTGCCTCACTTGTCAGTTGATTACAGGTAATTTAGTACAAAAGAACCGACCTACCCAAGTCATCGGTTTTGTATTCGACCTCGCAGGGAAGTGCGTGGAAGGCCTTCAGATGAACTGGGCAAAGTACCTAGTGAACCAGTTGGAACTCGACTACGGAGAAGCATAGTATCAAAGATATGAATTTTATTTCAGCTGGCTCTTGATCCTTATATATTTTATTGCCTGGGAGATGTCAGAAGGCGTGACATTCCCAGACATCGAGCCATTTGAACCGATGCCGTGAATTTCAGTACACTGTGGTATTCAAGCAACATGAATAAACAATGGCAGTCAACTGTTGTTTTTCATACCTACTACAATCAGCTGAAGATATCAATACAGTCTGAGCCTTGAATGACTCTGAACACTCTACATTGGTTCAGGCCTTTGATGAAGTTCAGTGCAGATCAACATTTTATTTACATCACAGCGCACGCCGATGAACACAAGCAACAAATTCAATCCTACTATAAGCTGACGGAGGAGGACTTGGAAGAGATCATTAAGGACTAGTCGGAAGACCTCCTTAATCCAGTAGACCCTACAAATATATCTGACATCGACAGCCCAGAAACAATGCAGGATACACTCAGATCCAGCAGGACAAAGAAGACCGAAGAGGTCCAAGAATTAGACAACGCATCCATGAAAACTTCTTCCATATCACTAGTGCAAGGAGGTTATGGAGAAGAGTTAGATGAAAAATAATTAGAATAGAAGCAAGGAGATGAGGTTGACCCCCTGAAGAAGAGGAAAGGTTCACCTCTTAAACCTTCCTCTCGGAAGAAATCAAAGGCCACCATGACCAAGATGCAGACTGTCCTCACCTCATATGACTTTGACATCCTCATAGAAACCCTACAAGATGCTTCACTGGAAATAGTAGAGAAACAAGAAGAAAAGAAAGAGGAGATGTATGATTGAATTTAAACTGAACTCCAAGGGGTACAACAGGCCCTACAGTCCAACCACTTAGTCTCCACTGCACCAGGAGAACCAAAATTGGGAGATGAGCCAACCCAAATCCACCGCCTAGTCGATACAGTCGAAGCTTTCCTTTGACAAGCACAGGAAGAAACAGAGAAATCCACCCAGGATTTGACACAAGTACAAGGAGTACTCATAGAGAAACACAGTGCCATAGAATAGGAAAATATTTCTCTCCAAGCGAAGTTTGATGAAGAAAAAGAACAACTACAACAAGAAAAGGAATAGTTTCTCGCGGAGCATCTCGAAGTTACAGTCTTAGAAATCAAGGCAGAAGACTGAGTTACATAGAAGGTCAACCAACTCGTAGAATCCATCTAGTATCTACAACAACACATAGCAGATTTGGAGCTACGCACTATACCTGAGACTCCACAAGATGTAAGAGACCAAAGAGAAGAAACTGCCCAGAGAGTAGTTGAAAGGATAAAGGCTCTTACCCTAGAATGTAAGAAACTCATTGATCGTAGTGACCAGACCTATGAAAAAATCATGGAGAACCCAGAACTAAAGGCACTGGAGTTGCAGCACCAAGAAGTGAAGTATCAAGCCGAAAAGATATAGGCGCAGTTGAAGCCTCTTTCATCTATGGAAAGAATGAAGCGATCCCAAGAGGAGTGGACCACCTAGCAGCAGATCCACACTATCCAGAGCAGAGTTATGGATGTAACTCAGAGACTCAAACCTGTACAAGAAAAGGCTTACTAATTGTTTACAAAGGTAGAGGGCCAAGGAGAAAAGCTAGAGCAGGTTGTCACTACAGCTGAGCAATGTCTAGAAGGACCTATCAATGATGCATTCATCCAATACTTTGTTGAACAAGAGGACATAACATAGCAGCAAGTCGAAGTAGCATGATCCAAGATTGAGGCGTTCGAAGCAGAACTAGTCATACCAGAGTGACTCGGGATGAGTCACAGGTGAGTGTTGGGGGCTTGTTGGCCCTTAACCAAGTTTTGGGAGATCCTTGGTCAATTTTGAACTATTTTAGGACTTTGATAGCCTGTCGAAGACGGAGCGCAAGACAAAGCAAAGATCACGGGATCTCAGCCCCTTTTTGGGTCCTTTTTGGGATTTGGGAATATGTAATGGGTATGGGATGTCAACCCATGGGTTTACCCATGTTTAGGCCTATTTTATAAATTATAAATAAGTAGCTAGGTGACAAAAGTAGGAGGCTGATAATTTAAGTGTTAAGTGCAAGTATGGTTTGTAGATGCTCTGTGCATATTGTGAGAAACTTGTAGAGCTAAGTGCAAGTTGTTGTAATAGACTGTGAAAGGTTTTGTGCTAGACCTAGCTCGGGGAAGGAGGATCTGGCAAGGTGCGTGCAGATCTCATGTCCTATGCAGAGTAGGTTTTTTGTGGCTCTATGCATGTAGATGAATGATTGAATCTAATAAGAAGAAGAGTTGGTGGACGTAGCCCTAGGGTGGGGGTGAACCACGTAAATATTGTGTTATTCTACTCTATGCGATGTTCTGATGTGTCAATGTCTTTTCTTTCTAAGTGTTTTTATATATATAGATAGATATGTTTGTGATTTGTGCTTATGATGAATCTAGATGCTAGATCTGATATAGGTGAATGTGCTTAGTGATTGAATCTGCTAGGTCTAATCCATTTCTTCATGCTAAGTGCTTAAATACATTAGATCTGGGTGAATGATGTGATGCTCTGTTTTATCTGTGAAGTAGATATTGGTTAAATAATGATGAATTGACGATGTTAAGTGTTCTATTAAGTATTATAATCACATATTTGTGTCCCAGCTAAGGTTGCATACACCTGAGTCCTGCAACCACCCCTGCCTCTACCTTGGGTGAGACTTCATCTACTTCACAGGTGTTTCCGAAAGGGCCAGTAGTTAGGGTTTTGTTGGTGCGTTATTGTAGCATTGAACCCTGGGTCTGCCCCTGTGCCAACAACTACCATTTCTTCCATGTTGGAAAATGTAGAGTTGTCCTCATCTTCAATCACAATTGGTTGGGGGTCTTTCAATGATGGGTTAAAAAGTTCCTTGGAATTCAGTCTTAACTTATTAGTAATTTTGGTTTTTCTATTTGGATTACTGGGTGTTCGAGAGCCTTGATTCCCTTTCCTTTTTCTTTTTTGGTTAGCTTCATGGGACTCCTTAAGTAAGGTTTCCATGGGACCAAATTATGCCTTAACAATTTTAAGACTGTACCCTGCTGCATGATGGGAGTCACTTGTTCATATTCTGAATGCCTAAGTGGTAATGGGCCCAATGGAATATCGGGTGCTTGTTCTTGCTTGCTAGAAATGATGCTACCTTCATTTTCTCTTTGTTTCATAGTGGAGGATCTCAGCTGCATTCGATGGGTTTCCTCTTTTGTTGAGGTGAATGACTTGTATGTTCTGGATGGGGTACCCTTTGTTTTGGAGGCATTTTTATTAACTTTTTTGTTGGGAATCCTTTGGTGAGATACCATGTTTAGGGGAAACCCTCCCTTTTGGATTGTCTTCATCGTTTTCACCCTCAATCTATGGATCATGCTATTTTTCTTGTTCTTGTAAATCCACAAATTGCAGAAAGTAGTCCCAAGGCATTTCATTTTCACCCAAAGAGAAAAGCACCGGAATTTTAATCAAACCATGATGACAAAATATTCTATGGGAAGTCTCGGGGTGGCTTCAAACCCTTCTGTCCATATTAGTTAAAATCTTAAGTAAATAAAAAGGAAAAATTAATTCTTTATCCCCGCTAAGGTGCATGAGAAATCGAAGGTGGTAACAATGCACAATCAAAATCGGCCCTCACCTGTGATGTATCTCTAGACTGATATGAGGGTAACTTTCCATTCCTCCTTTATCCATGTGATGGGAATTCCCTAGATCCATTCATATTTTTAGTGCTCTGACACCAAAAATTTATTGCAAACTTATAAGGGTAATTTACCATTCTTAAACCACCTTTCTCTGCAAGTAGGAAGAGCACATGTTGCTCTGATGAAATGTTTTGTAATGTGGATACATGTGTCCCTGAGTTGGGTTTGGAAATCATCAAACGTTTATGCAAATAATAGAGACACACCTGTATGATGTCCCTTGAACACACAAATGAATTCGTACCATTCTTCTTTGAAAAAAATATCTTTGATTTCTAGGAAAACTTGAGCCTCAGTGGCTCTATTTGATTAAACTTCCATTGGTCTTAGGGAGACACCATTTTGGGTTGACCACCTCGGCTGCAAGAAATGAGTTAAACATGAATATTATTTTGATGTAATTTTCCACTTGTAATTATAATCCTGTGTAAATTTGTGATGATGAGAACTGGAGGTGCAACTTGCACAATCTTAACATGAACTATGTAATCATGCAACCTGAGGTAACCTTTCATGAAATTGAGTGCACATGAGCATGCATACGCATGTAGGTTCCAACAAATAATTTTCAAATATTTAAAATAATTTTTGAACGTTTAAATAATTTAAACAATGTTCTTTCCTACTATTTGCAAGAACATGTTTGTTCTTGAAATCAGTGTTTTTCTGCACTAAAAAGGATCGGTCAACCAACCATAACCTTAGTAAAGATAATTCAAGATGACATATGTTATTAACCAAGATCAACACATGCAATAACCTTCCAAGAAATCAAGAAAATGGTGCAAAGTCAATAGAAGGGTAAGAACAACTCAAGTTGACTCATTAAACCACGAAGAAGAAACTAAGAAAAAATCATACTTTACAGATGTATAGGTTAAAAGAGGGAAACATAAGAGGTGCAGACTTAGGTTTCAACATTGGCTCCAACCGGGGATAGCACTTCCCTGTGAGGTGCTAAGAACAATAGACTAGGTCCCTTACTTCTCAAAAATTGCTCCTACTTATTGTAAATTACCTCTGTTTTTGTATGCCAACCATGTTCTTTGTCTTTATTCAATATGAAACTTAAAACTGCAGCTACACCTCAATGCCTTTGTTGGGATATGGATTCTTTATTGAAACAAAACTATCAAATGAAAATGAAAATGAAAAGTAATTATGGTATAGGATGGACCATCCTTGGTCCATTAGGTAAAGTAATGTTTCGGGAAGCACCCATTAACTGGGCCTCCAAAGATCTCAATATCATCTAGGTTTGGAATATAAATGTATTGTTATCCATAACCTTGATGAATTTGAATGTACCAAACCATTTTTTATCGAAATTACCATGCTTAGGCTTTCCCTCCCTCCTGGCATCCCAACTCAAGACCAAGTCTCCTTCTTGAAATCTTTCCCTTTTGGTTTTCCTGTCAAAGGCTGCCTTGACCTTGTTCTGGTATGGCTCAGTGCTCTGATTCAATGCTTCTCTCTTATTTTGTACTTTAATAATCTGAAAAATTATTCTTTGGATGTCATTAGGTTCCTCCACTTCCTCTTGTAAAAAATTTAAGACTGGTAGACCAAATTGAGTAGTAAAGACAACATCTACCCCATAAAATATCTAAAATGGTGAGGTTACCAATGACTTCTTGGTGTTGATCCTGTCAGCCCACAAGGCATATTTAATCTTAGAGTCCCAATATTTTTCTTTTTATCCAACAACTTCTTGATGATATTGATGAGGGTCTTGTTTGATGATTCAAGTAACCCATTTCCATGTGGGTAATAGGGTGTAGAATGTGTTAGGACAATGTTGTAACTCCCACAGAAGTCAATCGTGGCCTTGGAATTAAATGCATGGGCATTGTCTATTACTAAATTCCTGGGGAAAGCAAAACTAGAAAAGATATTTGTTTCCAAGAAATTTATGATCACCTTGTTAGTAGCATTCCTAGTGGGCACAACTTCAAACCACTTAGTGAAGTAGTCAGCGGAAGTGAAAATCTAGTTATGTTGTCCACTGGAGGGTGGGTTTATCTCACCTATAAATTATAGTCCCCATTTCTCAAAGAGACTACTAGAAGTAATGGGATTTAGGGGTAGTGAGATCAATTTATGTTTTCCAACAAATTTCTGGCATTCTTCATAAGCTTTGACTATGGAAAACACATCAGAGAAGATGGTCGACCAATAGTATCTTTCCCTCAAAATATTGAGGGGTGTAGCTTTCCAATGCTGGTGTCCCCCATAAGTCCCTCTGTGCATATTTGTTATGACCTATTTAGACTAATCCTCATCCAAACATTTCAGAAAAATACCAACATGATCTCTCCAATACAAATTCTGGTTTATTATGCATAATTTTGTAGCTTTCAATTTAAGAGACCTATCCTTAGATTTTTCCAATTTAGGTGGACATTCTAGGTGTTGCAAAAAGTACACAAAATATCTATACCAAGGTGAAAGAGAGTAATGATCAAATACTTGCATATTGTCCTTTCCAACCTGCATCATGGAGGCATCTGATTGGGTGAATGTATGGTGTAGTTCTAATACTTTGTAGTTTGAATCTGATAACCATTTTTCAAGGCTCTTCCCCCTAATCATCTTGGTGGGATTTATGTGCAGGTCATACTCTAACAATTTTACAATACACTTTCCCCTATTCCCCTCATTGTCTAGCTGAAAAAGAATTTCCTTCACACTACTTCTAGGAACATAGGTTATTATGTTGGATTATAGGACATACAACCTGAAGGACTTCAAAGATTTGACCAATGCATAGGATTGCTTCTCCAATATATCATATTTAAGTTCAAAATCCCAGAGAGATTTACCGAATAAGGAAATGGGTTGTTCATGCCCTTCATCATTATTTTGCATCAATACTACAACAATAGTTTCCTCGGAGGCAAAGGAGAAAATGGGAAAATATTTGTAATAGTCTGGACTAGCTAGCATAGGGGATTCAACCAAAGCCTTTTTAATCCTTTGGAAGGATGATTTGGCATCTTGTGACCATTTGATGTCAGAATATTTATTAAACATGTTAGTAATAGGTATTATGATTTTAGCAAAATTTGGCACAAAGTGCCTTAAAAAATTTATTTTTCCTATGAATGATTGAATAGCCTTCTTATTCCTAGGGATGCCAATTTTCTGGATAGCATCAACTCTCTCTTGGTCTATTTTTATTCCCCCTGTTGATACAATTTGGCCTAGGATTTTTCCTTCTAACATAGAAAAATGGGACTTCTTTGGATTCAAGGAGATTCCATACCTTTTACATTTTTGAAAAATATGCTCCAAGTGTTGTAGATGCTCATCCTCAGATTTGGAAAAGATGGTGATATTATCTAGGTATATAACCATGAACTTGTCCTTTTCACCCACAAATGCAATTTCCATGGCCCTCTTGAAGGTGGCCCCTACATTCATCATAAAGAAGGGGATTTTGTCATACATGAATGTGCCCCATGGGGTGGTGAAGGTTGTTTTCTCCTTGTCTTCTTCAAGAAATGTTATCTGGTTATAACCATAATATCCACCCATCATGGAAATTTTGTGGGCACCTACTACCCTTTTCAAAATATGGTCCATCTTGGGAAAATGATAGTTTTCTTTTAGAGAACACCTGTTCAGGTTCTCGAATTCAACACACAAGCACATTTCTCCACTCTTCTTCCTAACATGAACCAAGTTGGACACCCAATCTGAGTACCTCAAGGGCACAATGGTTTTGGCATCAAGCATTTGTTTCAATTCTTTTTCAATAATAGACATTAGCAGAGGATTGAATTGTGTAATTTTATTCCTAAATGGCTTTGAGCCCACCTTCAGAGGGATCTTATGTTGAATGATTTCAGTGTAAAAGGTCTTCAAGTCCTCATAAGACCATGCAAAAATATTAAAAATATTTTTCATGAGGATGACATACCTATTTCTTTGTTCCTCTGGAAGTGCCTTGGATATTTTGACTACTTTGGGATTTGCAACTGTCCCAATGTTGCAGTCCATTACTTCTTGTTCCTGATTTTTCATGGAATATTTCCTGGAGACATCATTTATGTCAAAAATCCTCTCCAATATCACTAAGCCTCTTGGGATATCGTTTGTCTTGAGTTCGACAATGTTGTGGCCAGCCACCTTGTTCATAAAATGAGATGTTTTCTGATTTTTTGTTTCATCATCCTCATTTTCCTGATCAATGAATATATTTGAGAATTCTTCAATGGTTTGCAGGAACCTTTTGATATACAAGTCATCACTAAAGACCTACCAATGCTTGACATTTTCCGGTATGGATTTCCTATGTATAACCTCCACTTCATACTTTACATTTGGACCAATAGGAGGTTTAAAGGTGCTAGCAGCCAGAGCTAAAGAATTTTCCCTCTGATTATCCTCTCTAGGAACAAAGGAAATATTGAATTCTAGAAAGAAGTTGTCCACCAAGTCTCATACCTCATTTATGTATTGTTTCATCCTTTGTTTTTTTTCTTGATAAATGTATTTGAATAAGTTGACAATCAACTTAGAATCACCTAAGACTGTCAATCTGTTAATGGCCATATCTTTAGCATCCCTCAATCCTAGCACCAAGGCCTCATATTTTGCTATGTTGCTAGTTGTTTCAAATTCCAACATTTATGAGAGTGTAACCACCTCCTTTGAAGGAGAAATGAGGAGTATACCAGCCCAAAAAACCTTCTTTTAAGATGATCCATAAAAATACATCTTCCATACTTCATTCCCCTCATCTATCAGTGGATTATTTCTGCATTTGTTGACTGATATTTTTGGCGCATCATCATTTATATGGAAAATAGATGACCTGATTTCATCCTCAACAACATAAATTTGATGGTTACCTAGATTCTGATGATCACTGACAATATGTTCCAATCTGACCTCTCTTTATAACCTCATGTGGTCACCTCAAAAGACAGGAATAGTTGCATATGTAAGATCCACTTGCAAGGATCCTCCAACCTTATTGTCCCATCTCCTAGACAAAATCATACCAACTTGGGGGGAATGTCAGCTACAACAATATCCATCACTACACTTTTAATGGGTAGTTGAGACAAAGAAACCACCAGATATTTAAGTAGTCCCAAGCATTTTACCATTTTAGAATCAAAGTAAAGATCCTGGTATGGCTTGGTGATATATAATCCTAGTTCTTCCATTATAAATTTAGGCATGATATTATGAGAGGCACCTGATTCCATCAAGCAATTATGAAAAAACAATTATGGACATTCAAGGATATGTAAAAGGATGGATAAGCATCAAACCCACCTTCAATGTGTGGGCCCACAATAATGGTAGTATTTTCATCCTGTAAGTTGATTACATCAGATATCATACCAGAAACATGTGGCTTCAAAAAATTCATAATAGAGTTCTTGAATGGATCATTTTTCAACAATTATGTTAAAGGTAAACGGATCTTTATTTTGCTCATCTCATGCTCTATGCTGAAAGAGATTGGTTTTTTGTATGCTTCTTTTACTTCAGGGGAAACAGGCTTATATGGAAGAGGATGATCAATTTTGTTTGATGTGCCCTTGCTTGGGCCTTGTTTGGGAGGAAAATATGATTTTTTGTTCTAAGTAGAGGCATTTTCTTTGGTATCCCCTGACATAGGCCTCAAATCATAGTTCTTTTGGGTCTGACTTTGAAAATTTTCCTCTTCCTTCACCTCATCATCAAACTAGATTTAAAACTGTGATATTTCATAGTCCTGTTGTGTTAGGTGACTAGGATAAATATTAGTCTCATTGAACAGTACAACAAAATAGTCTACATCATCACTCTCTACTTCCATCTCTTCAATCTCATTGTTCTAGAAAGGAGGTACAACTATTTGATCCTCAACATTTCTTCTCTCTCTCTGCATGATTTGAGGAGCATTATTAGGCCTTCTAAATTGATTTGTGTTTTTGTTTCCAACATTGTGATATGGCCTATTTTGCTTCTTGGTTTCCCATTTCATCTTGGCTATCTCTGAAGTTAGGTATTTCAAGGTCCTGGTCATCTCTTCTAACTTTAGGTCAGATTCTGCTGGGTTGGAAGAGGAAGGAAACTCTTCCCTCTGTTTCTTTTTATCCCTATCTAATTTGTTCTTTAATTTTTCTGATGCTAGGATATTAGAATCAACTTCAATAGATACCTCTTGCATGGAAAACAAAGTGTTGGACCTTCTATCCCTTAATAGAAGAGAGAATTTTGCATCAAAGGAATTTGCAAATTTGATCTTGGCTAAGGGTTTAGTTGGCTTAATCTCATCAGGAATATTGTTATACATTTTTTTGAACCTCTTTGTGAAGTCTGATATAGGCTCCCCACTCTTCCATTTTAAATCCCCAAACTCAATTATGTAATACAGATAGGCTCTCCTATCCCCCCATTTTTTTAGAAAAACCACATCCAATTCCTCAATACATGTAATAGAAGCCGAGTTTAAGCCACATAACCACTTCCTTACCTCTCAATCTATACTCTGCACAAACGACCTCGTCCATATATCTGCATGTTCAATGTTAAAGTTTTATGCAAAACTATAAAATGCCACCAAATGTTCCTCAGCAGTTACTTCCCCCTCACCATTGTACCTTGGAAGATACTTGATGTAGTCACCTGTGGGTAAGGAATTCAATTTCTGGGGAAACACCAAAGGTGCATACCTGGCTATAATGATGGCGTACATCCTATTGACAACCATGTTTGGGATAATTGGACTATGAGGGTGAGGAGGAGATGTGGGTGTGGTTTATGGAGGATATGATGAAGCAGAATTTGAGACAGGGGATGTCTGAGGATTGATGACAAGGGGGTTTTGAGAAATTATAACCTCGGGCTTCTTATGGTTGTGGACAGAGGCAAAGTTTTCAGCAGTGGCCTTTCCTTTGGATGGAAAGGGGTATCTCTGAGCAATGATATTCTTCCTTAATTATCTCTCTCAATCACGGTTGGTTGTTTCACCATAAATATCAAGGTTGAATTTGGGAGTTTTAGAAGGCTTAGGATTTGATTTCCTAGATCCTTTCCTCGGAACCATAATTCCTTACTAGGTTTTCATTCAGTAGAGTCGCCAGGTGAAATATGGCATACACCTTTGTGCCTAATATTTATTCACCATCAAAGACCAGATTTGATCATTGTATTTCTCCTAGGGAAATATATTTCATTACTTTGTTCCCCGTCAACGACACCAGAAGATGTTGGTCCTAAAGTTTGCACATGACATCTAAAGGGCAGAGCTACTCCACTTCAAGTTTTGGAATGGTTTTTTTTGGTTAATTTGGTGTGTTGGTAAGCTAATGGATAGGTTTATCAAGATTAGAAACCTAGTTGGAATGGCCAAGCAATATTACTGCAGGTTCACCTTAGCTAATGACATGCATTTTTATGAACAGGTGAAGATATGGAAAGATAAACAAAGGAAAAAACAACAAGAAATACAATGAGTTACCTGTTGTGTGAGAATTAAGACTCAAAATGATATGTTAAGACCTAAAAAAATATCTAGAAACAAATCATCTAACATGTTACAAAATAAATGATCTTTTTACTAAAGCAATAGTTGATTAATAGGTTGCATGACAACAAAAAGATGAATTAAAACATTAGATGAAAGGAAGAAGGAAATGTACTTTGCACACATAACAAATTTTCATCCAAGATAAGATTAAAAAACATAAAGACTTGAGAAAGAAAACACAATTGTTATCAATATATATCTTCACCAGGTAGAGAGATTTACAATCATAAGAGAAGGTCCAACCAATTCTGATGTTTGAATCTTTGACTACAAACTAAACCCTTCAACACTACAAAATCTGTCTATTTATCATTGTTGCAGAGGGTTTCAACCATCTTGAGAACTAAAGTTTAACTCTGCATAAAAACCTGGAAAAAACTCTTTAACTCAGGTGTATTCAATTGGAAACATAGTCATGAAATACTTTAACTTAATCTTAACAAAAAATTGGTTCATAAAAACAAAAATGACCACTTATTATGCTTTGAGAATAATGTCTCGAACCTAGAAAAATTAGACTTCTAAAAGTGCAAAATATAACTATTGTTTGTGCTAGAGTAAAACAATCCTTAACAAATAAAACTATGATAGTTGAGACTAACTAAAACTATGCATGAGTACCCATGTGCATTCTAGCTGGAGACTAACTAGGAGATAACTTGATTAGCTGGCATCATCCTCTGACTCTTATTTTCTAACAAAAACAATCTTCTTCATATTATCTCCTTCAAGAAGAAGCAGGCTTTCTGATGCTTTCTTTGTAGTTTTGGTACTTCTTTTGCATCATAGAATGATGCTTTTCAAACTCTTGATCTACTGTTGCAAATTCTGAATTTTTTGTTTTAATGCTTGCACCTAGTGGATATCCTTTATAGATTCATCCTCCTCCTCCTTTGATTTAATTAAAACCTATTACTTACCTCTCTCTTTCAACCCCTTCTCATCATCTGTGGCAACTTTAATGTGATTAGCTGGCATTTTTCTTTTTATGGATTTCATTTCATACCTGTGCCTTACTTCAGACCCTCTGCCATGTGCTTGTTTTGTAGAACCCTACATTTGTGATATGTTGGCCTTATTTTTTGGTTTGATCTCATCTAAAATTTTCTTGGAGGGTAAGCCTACATTTGGGAAATTCCATCAGAATCCTACTCAGGATCTAGGCCAAAGTCCTATGCATCTTGTTGTAAACCTGAATCTGCAGGGTACTTTGTTTTGATAGTTGCAAATTTTACGCATGAAGTTTCTCCCTTACTGAATTTTAACTTTTCTTTATCCCCTATCATTCTCTTCAGTGTATGGGATGCCATTTATTCCATGTTGCAAAATTCATAGTTGTCCTCATCTTCAATCACAATTGGTTGGGGGTCTTTCAATGATGGGTTAAAGCATGCCTTGGAATTCAGTATTAACTGATTAGTAATTATGTTTTTTCTATCTGTCTTACTGGTCATTCCAGGGCCTTGATTCCCTTTCCTTTTTATGTTTTTATTAGCTTCAGGGGACTCCTTAAGTAATATTTCCATGGGAATAAATCTTGCCTTAACAATTCCAGGAGTGTGTTGCTTAGGTCTCATTTTCCCTCTCATTTTTTTTTGGTCACTTTACCCTGCTACATGATGGGAGTCACTTGTTCATCTTTTGAATGGATGGGTGATAATAGGCCCTATGGGATATCGCGTGCCTGTTGCTTCTTGGTAGAAACTTCCCTACCTTCATTTTCTCTTCATTTTCTCTTCATTTTGCAGTGGAGGATATCAACTACATTCGAGGGGTTTCCTCTTTCACTGAGGTGGATGACTTGTTTGTTCTGGATGGGGTACCCTTTGTTTTGTAGGCATTTTTCTTGTTTTTTGTTTGTTGGGAAGAATTTGATGAGATACCATGTTCAGGGGAAACCCTCACTTGTGAAGGAGTCTCATGTGTGCAGGTTGAAGATGTCCATGTATGGAATCAAGAGGGAACCTCGAGCTTGGTATGTGAGGATTGATGGACACCTGATGATTTTGGGCTTCAACAAAAGTGTTGTTGATCCCAACATGTACTAGAATACTATTAATGGTGAGTCCCTAATTTTAGTCCTCTACATTGATTATTTATTCCTCACCAATAAAGAGAGCCTTATTGTTGATTAAAAGTATTCATTGGCCTCTGAGTTTGAGATGAAGGACCTTGGTATGATGCACTAATTCTTGGGACTAGAGGTGTGGCAGAGAACTGATGATATATTCTCAAGTCAGGGGAAGTACACAGTTGAGATATTGAAGAAGTCTGGGATGTTGAACTGTAAACCCATGGCTACACCAATGGTGACAAATTTGAACAAACTAAGTGTGTCTTCTTATGATTCTGATGAGATTGATATGACCCTATACAAACATCTGATTGGATCATTGATGTCTCTGGTTAACACCAAACTAGATTGTTGGATAAAATATATGCCTTAATTTCCTTTAATTAAATTATCGACCAAGGTAAGTAAACTTAGAGTTGTGAAACAATATGAGTCAAGGAAGAAAGGAAAACTCACTACTTATGAGGTCTGGAAAGTGAATTAACTAGGCAAGGGAAGGGTTTACCCTAAGGATCAACATTCTATTTTCAATCTACAATTATATCTTAAAAATGATTTAAAAGACTCTATACAAGATGAGATCTATTTGAACAATAAACTTTATTTTAAATGTGCAGAGTAATCTATAATGATAATCAATGAGCTCATTAGTATAAGTAAACAACTCTTTGAAAGGAATCTATAACTATGAACAATGAGGTTATTACTCTAAGCAAGCAATTCTTGAATAAGAAGACAATCCTTGAATAAACACAAGCTATCTTTCAAAAGCACTTCTTCATAATGAACTCTATCTTAAAGTGTCTCTTTAAAAACTCACAATTGCTCTTATCCTACAAAAAATAAACCACATCATTACACTAATATCTCATTGACTGGAAATACACAACATCATGACAACATTCAAATGTAATGGTTATGTCTAAAATGGTGAATTATATCATGATGGCACCTTAACACTATTGACAATTCAAGCTAAATCAGTTCAATATTAATTTCGACAGAGATATGCAGAGTATAAACAAGACAGTCTATGGAAAGATTTTCCATTAAGGAGTTATCAATACATGTTCTTATAATCAATATAGTCTATAAACATTGTTCAAAAGAGATTCAAAATCAACACTTATCGTATCACACTAATACTGGAAATATTCTACACAGAGTTAATAATTTATGGAGACCTACAAGAAGTGATTGAAAACCATAACTTAATCAATCATAGATGATTGTTATGTACATTGTCTAGATGACCAATCTACAAAGTAACCTACAATTTATAAAATGAGAAAATAAATCTCGTATATAATTGAACAGTTAGATGACTATGATCATATACACGTCAGTAAAACAAAACCTGGATAGAGATGTTATATGCCAAAGAATGGACAA
>ML779150.1:488628-499967 GCA_009831015.1 Picea engelmannii | reverse complement strand
ATTCTTTTATTCAGCTGTGGATAACAGCCTTGGGGGGGACCTGACCTAGGATAATTGCCCATGGTGATAAAGTTTTTCTATGGCATTGGCATAGTCATTCTCAGAGATGTAAATACTAGGATTAAATTCCACATATGGGAGTTCATTATTAGAGTAGGGATTACCTCTTGGCAAAGACTTGGGAAAGAATTTTGACTTTCCTTGGTACCATGGCTGTCCTCACTATCTGCAGTAGTGAGTTGCAGGTTTTGGGATGCCAAAGAAAGCAAATAAATGCTGCGACATCCCCGTGGTAAACGTCTGCAACAGGATAAACTTTAAACATTTGCAAGGATCAAGGAATTTAGACTGATTCCTGGAATAAAGGGATGGAAGTCGATGATTAATTCTAGATCTTCTGAACTGATTCCTGATCAGTTCTCAATTGCCACATGTGGTAGACCTGAACCAGAAGTATATTTTATTCCATGATAACCTGATTCTCTTTTTTTTCACAATAACAGTTAGGAATTTATATTAAAAAGAGGCCGCGGCCGAACCAGAGAGGATTTAGATACAAAAATAATATTTGATGGTCCTGGCCAGAAGTCAAAAAAGCAAGACAGGCCATCCAAAGGAGCCCTACTCTCATACTGCCTACTCCATCTTCTCCAAATGCGGCAAGCGTGTATTGCCTTACAAATTGACTAAGCAAATCAATAGTGTGACAAAACATAGAAAAACATGCAAAAATAACTAAGAACCTGGTCCATGAAGGACTGCTTCAAGCATATCCTCCTTTGGCTCCTCTACATCTGTTTCCATGTGCTGGTCTTTCCCCGATTCAATGACAATATAAGCTTCTGCTGCACCATGATCCAATTCCTGTGCATGAGATAGCAACATGCTTGGCTGCCTTCCGAGGTTGGATGGCCATTGGAAGATGGGGTTTGAGAGCAGCTAGCATCCATAGGGAATGGGGCAGAAACAACTTGAGCAGGAATGCCAATATGAGTGACTATTCTGCATAACATCTGCTGGAGAGAGCTAACGTGGAGGCCGAGTTCTTCATGCTTGCGACAATGGATGCTCATAAATGCATCGGCCTCTTGTTCCCATTCCAGAATTGCCACTGGATATCTGGTATTCTCCACTGCATTTATCCGCTGTGCTATTATCTTGTTTAACCTGACTGGTAAACTCTACCTTCCATTTGTTCCATTTCCCTGTCCAATTGATTATGCTGCATTGCGCTTCTTCAGTGTTCACAAAGGATGCAGCAAACACTCTGGAGTGGCAATGCCATTACCCAAAGTGCAACAGCCAGCTGAGACTGCCATATTTTCACAACGTAAACCAGTAGAGGAACAATGCCCAATCCAGAACCTAAAATTGACATACAGACTGCTAGATCAGCCCACCAACCTGCCACAGGAGCCTTTCTAACCCAAAAGATTGAGCCACCAACAGAGCCAGACTCCAAGAGAGATGGTCTGTGAGTGAGTGGCGCCAGCCACTTACCACTTAACCAAGAACTGAACCACACTGAACCAACATTCTCGGCAGGAAAACTTTGCTCTGCAATGCGAGCGGGGAACATTCTGTAGACAGAGCCAAATTAACCCACATTCTCCAACTTCAATGCCGTGGTGTACCCTTCGCCAGCCTGATGAGATTGACAGTAATGCCTGGATACTGCAGATTTAAATCCCTGTACTGTTGCAATTGCATGAATAGACATGTGTTAGTTCGTGAAAGGTTACTCATCATTGCTAGACTATCATGGGAGGAGGCAGTGGACTAAACCCCTGTTTATACTACTCCAACCCCCTATTTTTCAAGTTTTATTCACTTGCTCATCTGCCAAACGGTTTTGAAAGAATCATGTTATTGTGCCTATCAATGGTGAGTTTTTGTTTGTTACAGTTTAATCATCACATTCAATTAGTGTTCTTAATTGTTAGGCTATTTGAAGATTGATATTAGAAAGTAAGACATGCTTTGCACTAAAGTAGAGATGTAGACATTATGTGGATACCTGTTCTAAATTCTCTACTATAGCATCATATTGGTCATTGTATTCTTGACCTTTTTTCATACGGGCACTCTTTTAGAAAATCCCTTTTATAAATGTTTGAATGCAACTTACTCTGAATTTTGTTGCAATACATTTTCATCAGGTGTGGGATTTAGGTGGTCAAGAACGTCTTCGAGGTTCATGGGCAACATATTATCGAGGCACACATTCTGTTGTTGTAGTTATTGACAGCACAGATAGAGCGAGGATTGCTATAATCAAAGATGAGCTTTTCAAACTCTTACAACACGAGGATCTTGAACATGCTGTTTTGCTAGTCTTTGCCAATAAGCAAGATCTTAAAGAGGCCATGACACCTGCAGAGATTAGTGATGCTTTATCTTTACACACTATAAAAAATCATGATTGGCACATCCAAGCTTGTTGTGCTTTAACAGGGGAAGGACTATATGATGGTCTGGGCTGGATTGCGCAACGTGTAACTGGATCAAATTGATTAGTATTGGAATTAGAATGATCATTTTGTATCAAAGATGATTCCCGATTTCTTGGGGCTCTAATTTGCAATTAAAGTATTTGTAATTTTTTAAAGCAACCTGTTTGTTTGAGCTGGTTTTGGCATTGCACTTGAATAAAATTATGAGTTGGATCTTGAAGACTCTGATGTGATTCCTAGGTGGCTTTTATTTGCAAAACATGCTCGTCTCTTTGTACTGGGAATTTAAAAATTGATTTTGGGTAATCTTGTCAATTCTTCATAGAAGTTTATCAGAACCTGTTCACATGTGAATTTAAGGGCATCAACTGTATTGATCTTTGAAATAAATCTCCTATACTATCAGTGTTTGCTAAGTATTCCATTAGCTTGTTGGGTTTTATGGACGACAAGAATATGATCACAACATTTTATATTATATTATAAAATAAAATATTATAAAGTGACTATTTTATATTATATTTTCATTCAGAAGAATATGATCACAACATTTTCATGAACTGTTACTCCACAGGGCTCATAACCAAACGGCTTTGCGATGAAATAAGGATGCAATGCCTATGCAAAGACCCGATGTTCATTGAGCCTATCATAAAATATCAGAGAAATGAGAGAATATTATGGGGTGTATGCTGGAAAGTTCAAATGGGGCTTTTATTAATCAGCCCTAGGACAGTATAAGATCATTTTATAGACATGTCTGAAATGCATTCTAATATATTCTGTTGCAAGAAAATCTAAATGTGAGAAACATATATAAAATCTGTCTTTGATGTTGTGTTGAACTAAACCTCCATATCAGTGTTGCACATATCGTGATATTATCTAAATTATCACTGTCTGCATCAATATCACATAATAACCAAATTCTTGGTCATATAACCCTCATTTTGTAAAGTTAGGGGTTTGAGCTCTGAGGATACTTTGACTATTTTCTATCAAGCAAACAAGGGGAAATCTTTTGTTTTCATTTCCCATCGTTCATCTCATGAGATACATACCCTAGTAATTATTGGTAATATTAAAATCTTAAATTCTCTTTTATCTTTCATTTTCATCCTTTTACTTAARTTCAGGATGTTTGAGAGTTGTTCCAACTTCTTTGGATTTCATATGGAGAAAGTAAAATTTTAGAATTCAGGATGTTTGAGAGTTGTTCCAACTTCTTTGGATTTCATATGGAGAAAGTAAAATTTTAGATCCCATTCAAAATTCAGCAGATTTAACAGTTTTCGGGATTTTAGGTTTGGCAGGATTGCAACGTTTTCACTGGATTCTGACATGTATGAGGGTATGGAACTAACATTTAATCAAGACCACCAAGCCCTCTATGTACTTTGCTGTTGGTGGCATTGATTGTTGAACTCCTCTGTCACGACCCTAGTAAAAAAAACATGTTAAGCTTTTTCTATCTTATTTTAATGCTTAGAGGGTGATATTGATGATAAGGATTCCAATATAGGTAGTGATTTTGATGATATGTAGCTATTTGTTGTAGCATGATTTTTTTTTGAACTCTAGAGGCCATTTATAACGTCTTTGTTGATGTATTTTGGTTCAGAGATGGATTGCACTCAATGCATATTTTGGTTATATGCACCCTTGCTATATACATGCGAAGCTTTGCATATTTGTGTATATTTGACACCATGAGTCCATGGAGGGTGGAGACCGAGAGGCCTGTCATGGAGGATGCACCTGAGTTGGTTGGAGCATGATGCTGACGAGTTGGAGTAGGAGGAGGATGCATCAGAGGATGATCCACTTCTAGGAGAGACAAATTTGGAGCAGGAGGAGGTCGTTGAGAGTTTGCCGCAGCTAGTGCCATCACGTCCAGAGAGATTGCCAACTAGGGGAAGAGGTGGAAGAGATCCCACTTCATCTTCCACTTTATTCTAGGAGTTGCACCTTCCACCTCAGGCTCAGCCTCAACATGTCCACCCACTGCTTCTAGAGGAAAAGCGCCAGTGGTGACCTTCGCCCATAAAAGGGGTAGAGAGAATTGTTGATATCTTAGTGCATCATGATTAACCTTGTAGGCTTGTAGTATTTAGATCAGTGTTACAAGAACCGAACCGGAACTGGTAAAACCGACCGGTCCAACCGGTTCTGAGCCTCCACTGGTCCGAACCGCCCCTGACCGGTTCCGTACGGAACCGTTTTTTTGGCCTGAACTGGCCGGTTCTGTGAAGATGACCTGTGGGTGGAAAAGGTAGGGGGAATTTAGATTTTTTAAAAAATTTAGGGTTGGGATTCACATTTTAAAAAAAATTTAGGGTTTTTTTTCTAAACTTTGCAAATTTGTGTATAATGGTTTGGATTCACATGGATACACATGAATATGTATTTGTTTTTCAAAATTTGAATATTTTATGTATTTTTAGTGACTGGTTTTTTGATCCGGTTTTTTTCCGATTTTTTCCCGGTTCTGGTTTTTTGAGTCGATCGGTTCAATGACCGGTCCGGTTCTGGTAACTTTGATCTAGATGCCTCATGATGATGATCTCGTGAGATGCATTTATTTTTGTTTTGATGTGATTTTGTATTATGCTATTAAGAATTATGACTCAGGACAGATATCATATTTCAGTATCGATATCTTATATACCACTTGACATCTTAGATATCTTATATTGCAGTGTCATTCTCATATTTATATGACAATCTATTTTCATATTTATATGACAATCTTTTGTTTGATGTTGATGTTGCTTTAGAAGTTAAAAAAATTAAAAAAAAATAATTATTCAATTTTGGACCATGAATGAAAAATGCAACATTGCTCTTAAGTGAATAGAATAATTGAAATGCTAATTTCAGATGTGCAGCGCATTATTGCATAATACTACAGCATATTTCAACGGTTGTCAGGCACCTTGAGAATACTTCTTTCCATCAGCCATCTTGGACAAGTGGGTGCTCCTAAAATATTGGGAGGAGTTAGTAATTTTATGATAAAGAATCAACCATAAGGCTACGTGGGCATAACTATGCCAATGACCGTTCTGCATTTCTCTTCATTCTTGGAAAATGACAACACCCCTTTCTTGAGTACGAATCTGAAATGCAAGAGGACGAGGAGTTCTGTTTTAAGAGCGCAAGTATTTTGTGGTTTAAGGATCATATTAATCGATCAACCGAAGATGTATTGAAGCAAGTCACGAAAGAGGACGAGTGCAAGTATTTTGTGGTCGAGGAATCATATTAATCAATCAACCGAAGCTATATTGAAGAAAGGCTGGAGTTTCCCTCTGACCTTGACGGGCAAAGATGTAATCTTAAGTCGCTGAATTAGAAGGCAGTTTTATTAAGTGAGCCCAAAACGCTGGTTGCCAAAACAAATGCAGTTTTTTAGTAATGCTCATTATCATTAATTCTTATCATTCTTTGAAAGAACAATCATGTCCTTTTTCATCAAGCTAAATTACTACGAGGTTAATAAGAAGACTATTGACGAGAATAAAAGACTGAAATATTGATATTTCCATGTAAATTTTAATTAGGTGTTTAATTAAAAAAATGAATATATACCAATTGTCTTTGTTATTTCTCTCAGTAAAATAGGATTCTATGAAATTCACTTAAGCAATTGTTTTTGTCATTTTTCGTCATTTCTCCCGCTAAAGTAGGATTTTATGAAATCCACGTGATTAACCATTTTGCATCCTACTTTAATGAAATCCACATGATTAACCATTTTGCATCTCTTCTTACTAAAGCATGACGATTTTATGAAACTCATTTAAGCAATTTGATTACCATCTTTCATTGAATGCTATATTGGATTCACCTTGACAATGGACTATTATGTTAAAACATAAATTTGATTACCATCTTTCATTGAATGCTATATTGGATTCACCTTTACATTGTTATTTCTCCCAGTAAAATAGGATTCTATGAAATTCACTTAAGCAATTGTTTTTGTCATTTCTTGTCATTTCTCCCACTAAAGTAGGATTTTATGAAATCCACATGATTAACCATTTTGCATCCTACTTTAATGAAATCCACATGATTAACCATTTTGCATCCTACTTTAATGAAATCCACATGATTAACCATTTTGCATCTCTTYTCACTAAAGCATAACGATTTTATGAAACTCATTTAGGCAATTTGATTACCATCTTTCATTGAATGCTATATTGAATTCACCTTGACAATGGACTATTATGTTAAAACATAAATTTGATTACCATCTTTCATTGAATGCTATATTGGATGCACCTTGACAATGGACTATTATGTTAAAACATATAGAATCTTTTAATTGTTTGAAAACAATAATTTTCTTCCTCCATTGAATCCTCCTCTTGAATTCCAAGCTGTATTGCTTCTTTAACCTGCCTGTGTTCTACTTTAACACCATCTGCTAGTGGTAGACACTAGGACCTAGTTTTCAACAATAAAAACAATTCCTTCCTTTTTCGGAGTAGTTGTATTTTCTATTCCCTTGTTTTTTACTCTAGTTGGAGTTCCCCTCCATTTCCATCATCACAATTTTCTTGTAGTAAGAGATGAAACTGTAGTTTCTACATAATGTGATGGAATGTACTAAATATAACATTATTGTATTTGGGGGTATGCTATTGAAGAAAATAACAAAAAACATCCTATTATACTTTTATACCTACTTGTCTGTTGTTAATTCCATGAATGCATTAATATGATTGGATGTTTTCACATTTGCTTATTTTAGGTTCAAAAATTTGGTTCTTCGATGGAAATTTCACATTACAAGTCTTTGACCCAAATAATGTATTCCATTGTTTGGTATTTCTAGTAGACTCTTGGACAAATCTAAACATAAAGTTGATTGTCTCACATTGCTAGATCAATATTTGATTTTGCTTTGTCATATTTTATTATCCATTCAACTAATTTTTTTTGGTACGATGCAAGGCATCTTTTTCCTTGCTAACAACACTTCATACATTTATGTTAATTAAATGAAGTTGTGTTTTTACTTTCCATGTGAAAGTTTCCCCTATTAAAATTTTTGAACTGTACTGTATGTCTTCATTTTTCCTTTATTAGAAAGAAAAAACTTCCTTATTTGAAAACTTAAAATGTAAATTACTTTTCTTTGCTTAGGATTTTTTGTTTCTATTTTGTTTGTTGCATCTTCATGTGAGTACTTGTTTCTGCCATTAAGGTTTCCTCATAGTTGAGTTGTTAGGTTTTTTTTTGAAATTCAATTCTTTCCCTGTTAAAAAAATTGAGCTTCTTCTTTCTATAATTCAAATAACATCTTCATTGCACTTTTATTCTCCGCTCATAATCACTCTAGCTGTTATGTTTGTTGATTTGTTTCCTATGTATGGTCATTTTGTATCTTAATTGTCGCTGGGTTGCTTCTTATATGGATGTTTGTGTATTATGTACTCTAATTGTCGTCCGTGTTGGGTCCCCTTAATGTGTGTATGGCAACCTTTGTGATTTCCCTCTTTGTCGCGCATCTTTGGTATGCACACAATTGTGTATTTTTCTCTTCTACCCCGTTGCATTTCTTTATTTAGTGAATGTCTTTGTTAGGTATGTTGTCATGCATTTTTTTATTCTTCTTTTCCCATGAGACTAATGTTTTTCTTTGTTATTTTCCCGAAGTAGATTAAAAAACTTTAAAATAAATTTGACTTTCAACATGATTTGAAAAATAAAAATATTTTTGAAAACCTGCTCTCCCAAACATTTGTTGTTGACACTATGATAGGTTCTTCCTCAAACTTGCAATCATAGGTTCTAAGATTTGTAACACACTAAGATCTATGATAAATGATAAATGAATATAGCTTGAGTGGTTCAATGCTTTGAGCTTCATATGGGAGCTCTTGAGGTTGATCCCTTGGTCTAGTTGTTTTTGTTGTCTACCTCATTCAATGTCCCTACCGAGTGATTCATCATGATTAACATTGATGTATTTTTTGAACACCATCTATGAAACACAAAAAAGTACTTGGGGATTTCCTCACAAGATTTTCTTCAAGAAAAACTAAAAAAATGAATATAAAAAATATATAGAATTAATAAATTTCATTATAAAATGTTAGATCCAATGGCTTAAAAATGATAAAAAGTCAATGAATATAGTCCGCTTCGAGGGGAAAACCTCATTTTATAATATATCAATTCAAAATACAATATGAGATGAGATAAGATGAACTTAAGACTAGGTCTCCTTGGTATATATATAGGAGACAAGGGTGCAATTATAATGAAAGGGCACAATGAAAGCTTATAGATGACCTACTAATATAACAATAGAAATGTAATAACTCAATATGTAGGGATTTATAAGGGGCTTTATGCTTAACATGGGGCTTTGTCTAGGGATTAACATGCCCCTATCCTTCAAACAAGTGTTGTCCTCAACACTTGACAACCACAGGTGTGTCTGTATGGATAAATCATCTTCCCATGTCACCTCTTCCACTTGTAGATTCTTCCCTTTGACGAGGCACTTAGTGATTTCTTGATTTCACAGCTTCTTAATCCCCGTTTCAAGGATTATTTCTGGTTCTAGTATGATTTTCCCTTCTCCATTAATCTCTGATGAAATAACTTGCACTAGGATCTTGTCATTGACTATCTTCTTTAAGCAAGAAACATGGAAGACTGCATGTTCACTTCCTAGTTGTAGATGAATAGCATGGGCATGATATTGAACAGGTGGAAGAGCCTTAGGCATCTCTCCAAATACTTTGGAATAATTGTTGATAACTTTTTGGAGATCCATTGCAGAAGAGGATATAGATGTTTGAACATTTAGTGAGCACAATTGTGCAATTACACCATGGTGTCCCTTTTTGAGTAATTTTTTTCATGCTATTAGTGCTTATCACTTTAGAGGGTTTCCCTTGGATACCTCTAAGCTCAATTTATTTTCCTTTTGAGGAAAATATCATGAAAAGATCTTGAAAATTAAGCGCCACTGTTCCTAATAATTATAACCATTGGACCCCTAATACACCATCAACACTACCCATTTGGATGACAATCATGGGACTATCCAATAAATACTCCTCCACATTGAACTTAATACTATGACACTTTCTATAACAACTTATGGTACCTCCATCTACAATCATTACTTGAAACTATGGTGCTAGATATACAAAGCAATTGAGATCTTTTGCTAATTTTGTAATTGATGAAGTTATGGATACTACCATAATCAATAAACACTATTACCTTTTTTCTTTTGATATATACTTCTATCTTGAGGGTGTGTGGAGTAGTGATGCCGACCAATGTCTGCCAAAAATCTTTGGAGTAGTCTCTTCTAGCGCTAGATCTTGTAATGGTTCCAATTCTTAATCTTCTTCCTCTTCATTATCTATGTAGAATACTTTCTTCTCACTGCATTTATGCCCCTTATCATACTTGTTGTCACAATTGAAACATAGTCCCTTTGCTCCTCTTTCATCCATTTGCTGAGGTGTTAACCTTGTTGGTTTAGGAGAGGTAACATAATGCTCTCTATAGTTGTCAGTGGCCACCCTTCTAGTAGCCATATTTTTGTTTTCCACTTTCCTTGTGTTGGGTATGTATTATATTATTTGCACGAGTAGTAGTGTCTGAGCGTATGCGTCGGGCGCGCAGGGGCAACGCCCCTGATTTTTTTTTCTGCCTCGGGAAATGTGTCACGTATTTAGGTGGTTTTTTCGACACATGGTTTTTGTCGATGGTTTTCTATTTCCGGTTAAGGAATTAGGGTTTTGGACTAATCTAGGTCATTGGGTTAGGGTTTTGGATGCCACTGACTCCTATATGTATATTGTATTGTAAATAATCTATCACAATGAATGAATATAGAATATGCTAGTTTTCTCGGCTTTGGGTTTCCAGGGAAAAATCTCCGTGTAATGTTTGTATTTGCCATTGTATCTTTTCTGTTCTTTTTCTGAATATCTGTTTGCAGTAGATATTGCAGAAGGTTAGAATCTACATTTGGTGTCAGATCTTTATTGGCTTAAGGGGGACGCCTTTGTGGTCAAGGGTTTGGCTTGAGACTGTGATAAGCCTTGTTACAGTGGGAGATCTGTGGTATTGATTTTTGAGGTGAAAAGAAATGGTAAGCAATTCGAAGTTGGAGTTCGAGAAGTTTAATGGGAAAAGTTTTGAGTTGTGGAAGCTCAAGATGGAAGATCTGTTGGTGGACAAAGATTAGTGGATCGCGGTAGATCTATGTACTGCACCTACAAGAACTTCAACAAATGACTGGAAAAAGTTGGATTGGAAGGCAAAGAGAACAATCCGACTGTGTCTACTGAATGTGTCAGAGGAAGCTACAACCAAGAATTTATGGGAAAAGTTGGGGAAGTTATATCAGTCTAAGTCCCTAGTAAATAAACTATTCCTGAGAAAGAAGCTGTATAACCTGAGGATGAGAGATAGAGACTCAGTGGCAGAGCATTTGAACGCCTTCAATACTGTGGTACGTCAGTTAGTATCTGTTGGGATTAAAATTTCAGATGAAGATAAATGTATCAGTTTATTGTGTTCTTTACCAGACTCCTGGGATGGTCTGGTTGTGGCCATAGGTAGTAATACAACTGCCTTGAAGTTTGAAGAAGTGGTCTCATCCTTGTTGTCAGAGGAGATGAGACAAAAGAATATGGAAGGACAGAGCACATACACATTATTTGCAAGAGGACGTTCCCAGGAAAGGAATATATCCAATTTCTCAAGTGGGAGATCTAAGTCTAAGGGTAGATCTAAATCTCCCAGAAAGTTTGTAAGGGTATGTTGGAGATGTGGAAAAGAAGGGCACTACAAGAAGCAATGTAGATCCAAGGTTGAGAAAAAGAAGGGATCTGAAGA
>ML779150.1:463701-478617 GCA_009831015.1 Picea engelmannii | reverse complement strand
AGGCGATAAGGCAACAATATGCTTTTTCATTTGTAGAGTAGAATGCATTAAGACTTATGCTAGGATCTGAAATTGATTGTAAATGGTTTGGGTTATCTTGTTTTCTTGATGGTCTCTGAGCTTAATGCGCTCCTTTGTGATTCCACCCTGCGTTTTGTTTCACCTCTCAACTACGGATTTAACCGTCTCGCCTTAGGAATTTATCACATAAATTAAGTGTATTGGTGTGATTATTTGTGTTCGTATTTAGCTCTGGTTGCATGGAAATTCGTTCCTCTATCCTGCTTGATTTTTATGACGGAATTTATATGTCCGAGTCGAATCCTGAAGCTATGTCTGAGTTTTTGACAGAATTTACATGTCTGAAATGCATTAATTGTCCGAACTGACTGTAATGCATTTTATGTTAGAATTTATGCAATGTAATTTTATGTTTAAAATTCATATAATGCGTTTTATGTTTAGAAATTTCTTGTCTGAATGTTGTAAATGTTCGATTGACGATAATGCATTTAATGTTTAGAATTGGTTGAAATTCTTGAAGTCGTGCATTGTCTGGACAACCATGCACAATGAGGTTGGAGGCATCGTCTGGAATGAGGGGATTTATGCTTCTGTTTTTCAATTTCCTTACCCATTTTCATCACAACCTCTAAATCTTTCCAGCAGTCCATCTTTCTAAACGATGCATCAATTGAAGAAGGCGTATGCTACGATCGAAAATGAAGCTGTATCATACAGTGAAGGTTTTGTATCTTGATTTAAAAGCATGAATCGAGACCTTTTAAACCCATTTCATTTCGCCTCTGCCACTGTAATAAAAACCACCCTATTTCGCCATGCAAACTGTGTGGAAACCGTTTTGTTTTGCCTCTGCCACTGTAATAAAAACCACCTAATTTCGCCATGCAAACTGTGTGGAAACCGTTTCATTTTGCCTCTGCCACTGCATTAAAAACCATCAAATTTTGACCCTGCAAACTGTATGAATATCATACCCTTTCGCCTCTGCAAACGTAAGTGCGTATCTCTGTAAATGCTGCATGCACCCTTCCCCTGCGAATTGTATAAGCGGTTTCCTGAGCCTTTACCTCGGCAAGTCGTGTTAAGTACGACTGTGAGAGGGTTTCTCTAGGACGCTGCCAGGATAGATTGCCAACTCGACAGTCGCCGATTTGATTATTGGTTTCTGGAAGATGCCTATTTGACAGTTGCCAAATTGATTCTTGAATTTCCGACATGCACTCACAGCCTTTAATTCTCTGGTGCCGATTTAGTTGCCTTTGTTTATTTTCCTTTTATTACTTGACAGTCGTGACCTGGTAGTCGCTAATTCTACTCCTTTGTCAGCGCCTCTCACAGCCACCATGTTATTGGCTAACTACAACTTTCCTCATGTTATTAGTTTATGCCTTAATAAGGTGAATGGCTAGTAAAAGAAAGGCGTTGGGATAAAATTGGAATTTAGGTGTCAGAATGAGTTGATTTGCGCATCTTAGATAATAGCTACCTTCAGATTTAATAGGGAACTTTTAATGATTTTACCTTTTCCGTCAATGTAAATAAGACATGCATGTAGATTCCCAATCCGACGGTTGTAATCTGTCAAGTGGAAGATTGTCTTCATTGTGGTGATTTCGTACTTATTAAAAATTTATAAGGATGTTCAATATGAATTAGTGATATTACTATCCCCTCCCTTGAGATTACTTGTATTACAATCTCTTTTAATCATTTTTTTATTATTTTGGTAAGGCTACATGACAGTCAAATTTTGGATGTATATAACTCCTTATAGATCAACAAATGGCTTCGTGATTATTTGCGTATCTAATAATCTAACCATCTATCTAAAATTGGATAAAAAGAAATTGTCTTAATATAAAATCTTAGCTGGTATTGTTTAATATATTTTGTATTGTGTTAATAATTGTTTAGCGGGTATTGTCTTAGTGGGCATTGTACTAAATATAAATTGATTATGGTTAATGTAAAATGGGCATGGTTTTAATATAACTTGGATGCCTGTATGTCTTATTTGATTTGAACATGCTACAACTATTCGAACATGTTACAATAAGTATAGATGTCAAGATACAGTCGGAAGGTTGCCTAGTTTCATTTAACTTTTAATTTAGTTTCCCTTTTCTTCTTTTCATTTAAATAATAATATCCTTGTTTTAATTTTATCCTTCTGTTATGTTATGTGGTGAACCAATAATGTACATGAACCATCTTAGGGTAGACTTTTATTGTACAAGAGTGGATGAAGAGAATGATTACTTTAGAAACTTGGTTTAGACATCCTCATAGGTTTAGGAGATGTTTAAGTTTTAATGATTATTATATTAAACAATGAAGTGCCTTTATTATTAATAATAAATTATTATTAATATAGTATGGGAAGAGGAATTTGGATAAAAGTGGATATGATGTACATAATCTACTTCTTGGGACATAGTTGTCTGTATTTGTTGACATTCTTTTTAGATATCAACTTGAAAACAAAATACTCTTAGCAAACAATAATATTTTAAGGCCGGTTGATTTAGATGGTACGATGATGACATTTGTAGGATTAAAATTGCGCAAATTGGTTGGTTCTAAGACTAATTTATATTTCACCTTAATGTCATTATGCACTTTAGACATGCGAAGTTGGGCTCGTATTGGAGGTTGGATTAGACTGTGTTAATTGCCTTACTCGCTTTACATTAATTGTCTTTATCGTGAAATTAGAATGAAAGTACACTTCCCAAGCAATACTGTAATAGTAGTGAGTAAATTAACGGGTTAATAATGTTTCACTAATACAATTTGCCTTAATGTAGATAACCTGGTTGATTACGATCTTGATGGTTATGTCTTAGCTTAGTAGGCTTGGTTTGCTTGTGTCAGGTGGGATGTAGACACCTCCTTGTTCCTCATAATAGTCGCCAGCCCTGAGACCTTAAATGGTTAAAATCGATGGGAACCTGGGCTTGAGAGTTGCTTATGTGTCTTGGAGGTCCTAACCATTGCAGGGTAGGATGGGCAGGTAGTTAGTCTTTTTATTCTCATCGATTGTTTGTCGCCCTTTGCTTCCGGATGCTTGATGTGCGTCTTAGATCGTTATGTTGTCATTGTAGCTTCATGCGCCATGTTCGTCATCGTATGGTGACACATAGTCGAATGTATTTATTATCCTGATACACACGCGCACACACACACAAAAAAAATATTTGCACTTGTTAAGAGGTTGGTCGTCGTAACAAGGAGGTTCGTTACATAATCGTAATATTTCTTCATCTCGTTCTAGTAAGTCTTGGTCCATTTTTTTGTCTTTTGGTTTTTAGTCCTTCATTTTGTGCGATGAGTTCCCAAATACGCTCTTTGAAGTAACGATTATCTTTCTCTATTAACCCATTAAAATATTTCTCCTTCTCAATTTCAAACTGCAATTTTTTATTGCTCGCTTTATAATGTCATAGTTCTCCTTTCAATATTTGTGATTCTATTTCGGAATTATCTTGATATTCTTCCATAACAAAAGATTTCCCACAAATCAGACATAAGCGATTTTGATTTTTAAAAATTGTCATATACTCAAACTCCATTTCACAAAAAGGACATTTAGTCCAAAATTTCCATTTATATATGGAATTGTCCATTTTTTTTTATAAACTTGAATTGGTTTTAAGATTTATTTTTAAATTTTGATCAATTTGTACCTTCAAAGTACTTTTTACTTCAAAACTTTTCTTCACCCTTTTTTTTTATCTTCACTTTCCTCTCTCCAATAATATTAAATATACATATTTCCTTTACACCTTTTTTTTATACTTTATAAAAATACTTTATATCCACTTTAAGTAACCCTTTTTTTTATAATTTATAAAAATACTTTTATATTAACTGATTTAATAGTGTCTTAATTAAATACCCTTTTAAAAAGATCACCTTACTTCTTCTTTATCCACAAATAATATATAAAACTATGCACTTTTTATAACTTTGAATATGTCCTTAAGATTATTTTTATAATATCCCTTTGATAATTAATTTGGATGTACGAGGTATGAGGTTTTTTTTTTTTTTAAATAATTGGTCCTTTGTCTCACTTTTACTTCTTGTAATTCTTTTAATGGTTTCTCTCTTATACTTTTTGCTATACGTTGTTTTTTTAATAATATTTTTGTAATATATTATATATTACTTATCTTAATTTTTTTTTTAAAGGCACCTTTAAATACTCTTTTTACTTTTTCCCTTTTATTTTAAAAACTTCAAATACTCTTAACACTTTGTGGTAACTTTTATGAAAAATCCTTTTTCTTTTTTAACAACCCCACTAAAATATACTCTCTTAATAATAATATATTTTCTTTTAAAATAATATATTAATATTATCTCTTTTCCTGGGCCCTTTTAATAAATTTAGTAACTTTTTTTTTTATTGAATGATCACGACCTTTGAAGTGAGGTTTCGTTTGGGATTCCCTTTTTGATTTCTTTAACTTATATACTTCACTTTTACTCCTTGTAAAGTTATGGAGATGCACCTTTTACTCCTCCTAACTTTTTGGTAATTCGTTGGTCAACTAACTATTACACTTTCACCTTTGTATTTAATAGTTTGACTTTATAATTTTCTTATGTAACTTTTATATTGAAACACTTTGATTTTATTTATTTTTTTCTTTCATTCATAAACCGGTTACGTAAGTATTTTGAATTTGCAGTGGAATATCTTCAATGAAATTTTGAGTTTTTATATGGCCAAAGGCCCCGACTTCAGAGAAGCTCTGAAAAAAATTGATGACCAAAAACCAGTAATCAATGAAATGCCCAAGAAGGGGCTCTGATACCAAATGAGACGAACAAAGTTCGTCACACACAAATAATCCAAAATATCTGGAATATAGTAATCAAATCCACACACACACACACACACACACACACACACACACACACATGAATGAATAGTAAGATGATTACAAATGAAAATGAGGGCTTGCTTATATAACCATGCAGAGGTGCCCTTAACCAATAGTCATGTCCTTTGAGACATGTCCTTTCATTATTCTTTTTTTAACAGGAAAGTGGAATTTATATTAATGTAGCAGTGGTATGACCACTGTGAAAACATCTACATAGTTCAGACATGCATACTATGCATGAATTCCAAAATTACATATATAGGTTCCATAAGACAAAGCCCAGAGATGTCCATTCTGTCTTATCTTCCAAAAATTGGCTACTATGGACTTACAAACTTGCATACAATATATCTTTCAAAATAACAAAAAATGGGCAAGATCCATGAGTGGAGGAGCATAATTACACCTGCTGATCTGGGTTTGAGGGTCCTTCGTTCAACGAAACTTTTACCTCTGCATCTTGCTGGAGGGTCGCCCTGACGGCTTGAAGCTCCAGCTTTTCCACCTTGGCTTCTAAATCCACAATTATTCCATTAATCTGCTGCGTCGTGTGTGTGAGAGCCTCCACCACTTCCTTGAGCATTTCAAACCTTCTTCCACCTTCCTCGTCCAACTGGAGAAGAAACCCTCTATGCGCACTAAGATTCTGCTTCAGGTCACAAATTTCCTATTCCAGTGAGGGAGGGGGGTTGGGTGGAGCAACAAACTCAGAGATGGAGGCCATTTGACGGGATGGAGAATAGTCTGATCGAGTTTGAAAGGCAAGGGACCAAGCATAAAGAGCCAAGCAAGACGGACGATCACCCAAGGGAGATAAGGTTGAGCTACAGGCTTCTACCACCCTTGATTTATTTGCAGTGTGATCCTGTGATGCCATGATTCGGAGGGGCCTCGCTCAAGCACCTCGCGGAAGAGATATGGGATCAGTACAATTCTACATGAGGGGATTGAGGGCAGGTTCATGCGGGAAGATAAAGAATGACGCGAGCTGGGGGGAGAGGTACCAACGTGCAAGTGATGCCATAGATCAAGATGACGGTGAGGTGATGCCACAGATCTGGACGAGGGGAGGAGAATCATCCTGATGCCACCTGGCTCGAGATATCCAACTAACCACATGCCACAGACCGTTAAGGGATTGGGGCGAAGGACATGGTCCCATTGAAAGAGAGTTGACCCTTGCTCAAGGGGGTGATGAATTTCGCTGCCTGATCTGCTTCTCCTTTTAAATGCCGGAGCACATGGAAAAAGTCAATCTTCTAGAAGGAATTAGAGAGTCACTGGATTTTCTTGAGGAGTTGCCGAAGTTTCATTTGGTTTGGTAACGAGTTGGTGACCAAGGCATGGATTAGGATCCGAGAATATCCTATCACCATGATTTCATTGATGCCTAGCTCTTAGACTTGGGTGAGGCCTTGCCAGAGACACAAAGCTTCTGCCATGTTATTGGTGTCTTCCCCTAAACCCCAGGAATAGACCAATTCTCAGATTTCATTGGAGTCATAGAGAACCCCTCCCCCTCCTGGACATGTCCTTTCATTATTAATAATTTTTGTTTATTAATTATCATTTAGTTATTTTGTTATTAAAATCTATTTTATATGTATATTTATGTTCATAATAGGGGTAGTTGCTTTATGTAAAAAGTTCATGACTAGGTGGTTGGTATTCATTAATGATGGGGCCACAAGTATTTATAGTTTTGCTACTAAAAAACTATTTTTTAGAGCTATAAGGCCATGTAATGTTTTGTATTTGGAGATTTTCTCATAGGAGGTTGCCCCCTCAAATAGGCCCATGAAAATTGCTCACTCTTTTGGAAATCTTCAATACAATGGTTATATTTTGTAGGTTTGATCTTATTTTCTCTTGTATTTTCTTTTCCCGATTTTTTTTTTTCCGAATCTTGTTCATGTTTTGCTATTTTTGTTGGTTAAGTACACTACAAGTGGTATCCAGGCTCTTCTTGAGCCAACACACACCTGATTTTTATAATTTTTTTAAGGCTGGATACGTGTTATGACTTATTTAACACCACAAAGAATTGTCATTCAATGGGTAAACTTGTAGTCCGAGAAGCATACATGTATAAAATACAAGTGACATTACTTGGTTGGACGTGGGTTGGAAACCCTTGTAACCTCTGTTGGTACCCCTTTGAGTATCATCACATTAGACAACACCTACATACAAATTTGTCTTCCACATACCCTTGGGTCTATTGAAATACCTCTAGTCACACCTAGAATCAATGTTACATGAACTTGTTGGTCGTCTTGATGCTATAGGACACTGAGAAAAACACTTGGGGAGATCACTCTCTAGTAATTGGGAATCAGAGAGTACAACTAAGGGTATGATCTAGCCTCCTTAGTTAGCATCACAAAAGATTTGATCAAGTACTATTATTGGAAACTGATCAACATATCAGAGAGCTATAACACCTAACACTTATTTGACCTTGGGACCCTACAAATCCTAGGCTCTAAGCATAGACAACGAAATTCCTCCATAAAATTGAATAACGAGAATTTGGGATTTATGTTAGCATAATAATACTCAGACATGAGTGATACTCCTACCTATGTCTAGGTTCTACTTTCACCATTGGAGAGCCATCTTAAAATATTCTTTGCATGATGTGGATTGCATTAATATATCTCTCAAGTAGGATTTTTTTGGTGGCCCTAAAATTACTATTGTGGGAAACCTATCTCAATAGTCTCCTTGCAAGGTGTTGATTGCATTGGTATAATTCTCAAACAACCATTTTTGATGGACCCTATGACCCATTCCATCCACTAGGATGGATAGTAGGATCGATAGTTTGGAAACCTCAGTCAAGCAACTGTAAATGACTGTGAAATAGCTCGACAACTTGGAATCCTGGTTTACTACCAAAATCGTTATAGAAATCAACACCTACCTGAGATTTTCAATTATCAAAGGAACATAGCCTATACTAGATCAATTGGAACACCTAGAGAATCCCGAAAGGGTGGCTCTTCCAATAGGGGAGGATATCACCCAGGGCTGCACTTTCAAGATAATACACACAATATGTGGCATAGATTTTTGAAAGTAGACATGAACAGTTTTGATGGTTGAGACCCCACTTGTTGGATTACCCAAATGGAACACTATTTCTCACTCCATGGAATTACAAATGAACCAATGAAGATTAGAGTGGGGGTATAATATTTGGACTAGGAGCATGGTAACAGTGGTAATGACATAAAAAATATTATGGAGAATACATTTCCTAGAGCCAGTTTGTGAAATCTATCTATGTTTATTTTGAAAGAGACCCTCACTATCTGGGTTGACTGACCAAGTTGCACCAAACATGGATAATATAATACTTTACAATGAACTTCGAGCAATTAACAATCTACACAAAGGGATTGAATAATTCCTTTCTTAAATAATGCTTCATAAGTGGTCTCAAGGAATAAATTCAAGCACCAATTATGATGTAGCACCTAACTACATCGTTGGATGCCTCTCAATGAGCTCTAGAAGAACACATGGTGGTAAATTCACAAACCAAAAAAACCTTCTTTTATTCCTTGCCTTCACCCTCCTTTGAAATCAACAACCATTTCCCCTTCATTTCAATGCTTGAAGATCACAAGTTGAGTCATGAAGTAGTAGAACACGAATATCTCAAACTTTGTTATAATTGTAATGAGAAGTATTTCAAAGGGAATAAACACAAGGAATACAAATTGTTTCAAATGGATGTCTCCACACCTAACTATCTTGATGAAATTTACAATGATGTGACCCCTAAGATGGAAGTAGTAGATTCACTTATGTTTGACAACATAGGTATTCCAATAGAGGACAAACATCTTTAGTAATCACTCACACAACCCGATCAAATATCAACACATCGATGTTTTCACGTGTTAAAACACCTACGAGGAAACATCCACGACCCCAACCAACCTGGCCACTTGGATAAATCTGTTAATGAAAAAGAAAAATTTACAGAGAGATTTACAAGAGAGTTTCTCACTATCAATCATCGAAAAATGACCCTCCATGCTCTTTAAATAAATATCATGGACCAATCGGGTTAAACCACATATCGATGTAGCCGTTAAGATTGAGAAGAATATGAACCTTCAGATCACTCTATGTCGGGAACATATTGTGACCGTCAGATTTCCTAACTACAAATGCATAATAATGCATAATAAATAAACACATTAAGAAACACACTTTTACCTAACGACACATTGGACCAAGTTGATCTTAACTAACTCTTGAGTGTATAAATATCCTAACATCCCCCCTTAAGAAAAACTTGGGATAGGATTGAAGGATTTATAAAGGAGACACAATAGGAGAAAGAGGGAGGAATTAGAGACTACCCCCCTTTAATGAAAAATTCCTGAACTCCTAACATAGATCGAAGTTTGGAAAACTTCACTTCTATAGGAGACTTTGTGAAAATGTCTGCAACTTGATCATCTATAGGGTAGAAGAACACTTCAATAACTTGATCATGAATGAGCTTTATGATGAAGTGCATGTGTAGCTTGATGTGTTTGCTGTGTTGATGTTGATTCAAGTATTTGGCGAGCTTGATGACACTCTGATTGTCGCACCAGAGTGTTTTCAGATGTTGCTGTTGGAATCCAAACTATGAAAGGATTTGTCGAAGCGACAAGGTTGCTTGAATTGCATTAACCGTTGCTTGATACTTTACTTCTGCTGAAGAAAGAGAAATTGCATGTTGTTTCTTACAGCCCCGAGTGACAGGTCCTGAACCAAGGCTAAAAACATAACATGTAGTAGACTTTTGATCATCAGGGTCGCCAACCTAATCTGAGTCAGTGAAACCAACCAATAAAGGAGTCCCTCTGAACTATAATGTATCTCGAAATGAACTGTACCCCGTACATACCGACGTATTCTTTTAGCCGCTTTCCAATGGATTTCATGGGGTGTTTGCATATTGATCTGAAATTAGTGCCTTAACTACTAACTCATATTCAATTCAAATTACTTCTCAATTTTCCCTAATCACTTAAAAGAAAATTGGCTTAAAAGATACATTCAGATAAAAAATTGAATATTTCATAATTACCTTAAAGAAATGCATACTCAAAGTCTGATAATAGGCATTCAACATGGAGGCAAACACAACCAACTTGATAGCGGAGTTCACCAGACCCCATGTCTACGTCTCCGGGTTCATGAAATCCATGAACTTGCTCTATTGATTCTATTTGAAAATGGCTACATAAACATACCTATGCTGCTTCTCCTTTACAAAGAAATATGATTAAGCAATAATCTCTCAAGAATCTCTCCACAATCTCCCCCTTCCTGACCCCCAAGAAGGGTTTCTATAGTATCTCCATCTAAACCACCTCAAGATTTTCATGGAGATAATATCTCTCAAGATCCCCTTAATTAGGATCCTGGCATATCTCTCAACCATCCTTGAGGATCTCAACTCCCCATAGGAATATCCTTGAGACTAGGGATTTAAAGTGATCTAGGTGTATATCGATGGCCTCCCACCTTTTTCAACTAGCTCAAAACAATTTTCTGAAAATTTTGGTAATTTACTATTTTTAGCAGTTTTGAGGCCCTAAACGATGTTTTTTGGGAAAAAGGGGAGAAATATGGAAGTTCCTTTGATATTTCCCCAAAAATTAATCTCCTCGACGAGACCTTTCCAACGGTCTATCATACTCCTAAAATGGAGATCGTATGCAAAAGTTACGACCCCAGGAAGTTGATGTACTAACTTACCCAAACGGGGCCCACATGACTTTTGACGCTTCATCTCCTAGGGTTAGGTTTTTGGATGTCTAGGGTTTTTGGAATTCCTGTTTATTGTAAAAATTCCTTTAGATCATCATTGTAGTCATATTCTTGCGAATGAGCGCAACCATCACATCTCTTCTCAGAGATAAGCCTCCACCATTCCAACAAGCTTGTTTCTGTGCATTTTACAATTTCAGCAGAAATTTCCTCATCTGATGGGGGAACTCAACACAATGGATACCATTGMTTCCTAATGAGGGAGGATTGATCCAAGTGGATATCAGTGKCCTCCCACCTTTTCCAACTGGCTCAAAACAATTTTCTGGCAATTTTGCTAATTTACTATTTTTAGCAGTTTTTCACTTCCAGAGTCGTTTTGAGGCCCTAAACGATGTTTTTTGGGAAAACRGGGAGAAATATGGTAATTCCATTKATATTATMCTCAAAATKAATCTCCTCGACGATACCTTTCCAAYGGGCTATCATACGCCTAAAATARAGATCGTATGCAAAAGTTACGACCCCGGGAAGTTGATGTACTAACTTACCCAAACGGGGCCCACATGACTTTTGGCGCTTCATTTCCTAGGGTTAGGTTTTTGAATGTCTAGGGTTTTTGGCATTCTTGTTTATTGTAAAAATKCCTTCATAKCCTCATGGTAATCATCTTCTTGCGAATGAGCGTAGCCGTCACATCTCTTCTTAGAGATAAGCTGCCACCATTTCAACAAGCTTGTTTCCGCTGTATTTTACAGTTTCAACTTATTTCCTTATTGAATAGAAAACCGGTTTTATGGTATCTATGTTATGTTGTGTTGAGCACCTATTAATAATTTGTAGTCATTTCATTCTGCTCATAAAATCCGGATCAGAAAGACAACATGGCTTTTGCACCAAATAATCCATTTTAAAATAATGAAAAATACATAATTATGAGAACCCTATCTCATGTATTAATCATTTTACAATTCCATTTTTCCCAAACCATCAACAAGAATAAATCCCTAGCATATGAAGCCTAGTGAACTTCATTTCAACTGCATCAAAAAATCTCCCTGTGATATCTTTGTTGTCCAGACTAGGTTGGCTGCAACTGAAGCTGATTGGAATCTGTCAACTCTGAAGATCCTCCTGGATCATACCTTCCTACAGAGAACCTTTTGGTTCTCCAAAAGTACCAACTCTGATATTCAATATGATGCATGGCAAATGTATTTGAAAAGCCATCCCTGTTCTTCCTTCACCTCTGTGCTTCAGAATCAGAATGCAAAGCCAACATATGCCAAAACCTGCAATCCTGCAACTGTTTGTACCTATATTACATTTTGAATACTTGCCAAAAGTTTATAAAACACTCTTTAGACAAGTTTACAATGATTTCCAATTAAGGTTTAGGTGCAAATAAAACACTTTTCACTCTCTTCCACACTTTAGAATGGCTAAAAATCCCTTTACAAAGCTTCTAACAATTCTTTTGCTGGCTATGTATCAAGATCAATTTTACATAAACTGATCACACTCACCATCAACTATGCAATAGTCATTCCATAAAAATAACCATAGTAGAAAGTAAAATAAGCATCTGAAAGGAGGCACTAAACCAATTTTATGTGCCCATTTATGAGTTTCCAGCTTCATCCGATGAAAAAAATTTAATCCCAAACGAAGACCACCATGAGCTGGAATGAAGTCCAACGATCCAGTTCACACATCAACGATAATGTGCGAGCAACGTTTACACACAAAATCATTCCACCAAATCTATTGCAAATATATCCTGATGACATAACCCTTGGAAACGATGATGATGATGAGTCCCTTTGACGTTGTAATTCAATATTTACAACATGTGGCTTGTTCCAGATTTGCAGATCAAACGACCACACAAAATGTGTAGCTCCCAGGATTATCACAATCGACAAAGCCCCATATCCTTTGGTGTATGCAAGTAGGTGTTACTTCTTGATGGTGAACGTAGGGAAAATCTATCGGTGAAGAATCCCATTCTACCAACATGGTTGCATGAAACCTACTATAGTACATTATCATAATGCAATGTGACTACGAGAATGTCCATAACTGACGCGATCACGTCCGTACACGAAGGAACAGCTGTGAAACATCTAATTTTCGCGTTGTCTCACCCCCAACTGTACTGGTCATCTTGCACGGAAGGATAGGGATCTAGATCCATCCAAATCCTCCTCCAATGAAGGTATCCAACTTTGCTTGGGATAGCCTACGGATCTAGTGCAACGATTTTGTTAAAATAAAAATCGTAATCTCCAACATGGCAGTCAACATTGTTATATTGTCACATCATGCAATTATTCAACTACTTCATAATATTTCGAATTGAAATGGCATCTGTGTCCAAAGATTCCTTTGAAAACCAGACACAAGATGCATCTCCACAATGAACAAGGCAGTAAATATCCTAGCAGGCATTTCCAACCTGATCGATGTGCACTGAAATGGACTCTCTCATGTTTGTATCTCGGAAACTGATTATACCGATCAAAAGATACGTACAAACACATAATTACTATGGGGTTTCAAAATGGCAAAGACTGCATAGAAAGTTGACATAGTCATCGACACCCGGATCAGAAATGAGCCTAGGATTCATAGCTTGCTGGGGATCCACATGACCTGCACCAAAAGTGTGGAAACATTTTCCTTGGCTTGATCGATAATTTCCACCTCATGTTTATTCCCATACATGATCAAATACTTGCAGACATAACTTTTGGCTTGAGTCTCACGATGATAGCGTTTTCAACCCGGCTTGAAGAGACTCATACTTTGTGGAAGATTCTCCAATTCCAGCACTGTTCTATCATCGTAAAACGTAGAGATGTCTCCTGACGCCTTCATCGCTACTGCTTGTCCTTTGAACATCCTACTTCTATGGAATGAATATAACAACAAAGGTGACTCTTCTGTGGTAGCATGTCCTCTATTATTAACAACATGATGGTCATTAGTGAGGTGTCCATGGAGATTCTCTATTGCAATGCTAATTGGAATTCACATCCAGAAGTTGTTCGATGTGCCAACAAATCCCTAGAACCAACCAACTCCATCATAACTTGTTGACCCTACGGAGACCCTGCCATTTCAGAACGCAATTTTTTTTCCATTTGGACTCCGTTTGATGTGATTCAAGCATCATTGGATTCCTCTTGATGAGATTTTTGCAATGGTAACATTGGTTTTTGGTAGCATTTTTCATCAAAAGAGGGATACCTGCCCCCATATAACTCGAGAATTTGCATAATAGAAGAAATACAACTTGCAAAAACATTATTAACTGCTTACACAATCGGAACCAAGCACTTTCATCTTGTAATAGTTCTTTTAAAATGGTGGATGGAGTCTCCTTCTTCACAAGCTTTTTAACAATCTGCCTACTTGACTTGTGGTGAATTTCAGGGTGCAACTTCTAGCACTTCTTCTTCCAATCGCCATTGATGTTGTTGGGTTACTGAGAGGGGGGGTGAATCAATAATAGAGAAATCTAATCCTTTTTAACCATATAATGCAAGTTTTATATCAATGCAACATTATCATATAATATTTGTAGAGTAAATAAACAATGAACAAATGAACAATCATACACATACACAATACACTAGTGTTTTTACGTGGAAACCCAAAGCGGGAGAAAACCATAGAATGATTTTTCTTATATGTCTTGAAGAATTATATTCATTGGAAGCACCAACTTCCTTTGTTTTCCAGCTGCAACTGGAAGGAGGCTCCACCCCCCTAGTTTCTCAGGCTACAACCTGAGGGAAGATCCAACTCCCAAATTCTATGGCTACAACCCCCTATGTTATCCGGATACAACCAGAAGGTGGCTACAACCACCTATCCTTGCCCCGTCCAACCGCCCTGATGTATAAGTAGAATGATGGAACCACTGCCACACTATCACTGTGAGATATACTGCTATAAACCTGTACCAATAAACCTGCACCAAACAACCTGTACCAATAACCTGAACCATGTATAAACCATGCATCAACTTGTACCTCAACCTATAATCAACCTGTACCATAAAGAAGTGCATCAACCATGCACCAACCTGTACCTCAACCTGCAAACCTTTCTTAACTTTAACAACAAGAGACTAGCATTTTCATCAAACTTTACTTTAGTCTCACATGACTAGTTTTGGATTAGTCAACAACCCTAACTTGAAATA
>ML779150.1:441009-462722 GCA_009831015.1 Picea engelmannii | reverse complement strand
TTCTTTGCAAACACTTTGACTTCTTTGACCTTTTATGGTTTCAAACCAATCATATGAGGGTCCTTCAACTTCATAAGGCCATAGCTCTCAAACCTTGAGGAGTTATGTGACATTCCACATACCACCGGAAATGGCATGACATGTACTATCCATCTAGAATAGTATTACCTAGAAATATATCAAAACTCATACCATTATACATAAAAAAAACTTGGGTCCATTACCCAAACTTTTGTGCTAACGAAATTCGCTACCAGACTTTCTTCAAGGGTTGTCATCAATGACAACCAACCCAATTAATCAACAATATCCCTCTTTGGCATTGATGGAAACACTCTGATGCAATACTGAAATCATATCACTCATGCTCCTCTTGGAACCATGCCTGCATCTCTGTGACCAACGCTCCCCTTGAAACCATGCCTCTTTCCTCTGCATCTGATAAATCTCTCCCCCTTTGTCACCAATGGCAAAGGTTTTCCATTCAGGGCTGCTCCCCCTAACTGACTCGTCTGATCTCCCAACTTGAACTGTCCTCGTTATGGTGCTTTCTCGTGTACATCTAAGACATATAAGATAAGCTCTCAAAAGATTTCATTTTGGAGTAGAAATAACTCTAAGTCTCTACCGAAGATACTCAAAGGCTTCCCATGGAAGCGGTTTTGTAAAGATGTCTTCCACTTGTTGTTTTGTGCTCACATATTCAACTCTGATGTTCTTTTCTGCATGCTGTTCCCATAGAAAGTGATACTTGATTGGAATGTGCTTCATCTTGGAGTGCATCACCGTATTCTTTGAGATACTAATGGCACTTGAATTATCACAATAAATTGGAATGGGGTCATTATACACAACCTGTATATCTATTAGAGTTTGTTTCATCCATAGAACCTGTGTACAACATGCTGTTGCTGCAATACACTCTGCCTCAGTTGTAGATAAAGATACTGATGATTGTTTCTTGCTTAGCCATGATACTAAACACTCACCCAAGTAGAATGCTGCTCCACTAGTGCTTCGTCGGTCATCAATGCAACCTGCCCAATATGCATCTGTGTATGCAATAAGTGATAGATCCTTTCCTTCTGGATACCATAATCAAAACTCTTATGTTCCTTTGAGATATATGAAAATCCTCTTTATTGCTAATACATGTGATTCGTTTGGTGCTGCTTGAAATCATGCCACCTGTCCAACTGCCTGCATTACATCTGGTCTGAATGCTGTCACATATAGTAGGCTACCAATCATTGACCTGTATTGCCTTTGATCTGTAGACTTTGAATCATCATCTTTTCTCAACTTGCAACTAGTTTGCATGAGAGTGATAACTGGTTTGCAATCTTCCATTTTGAACCTCTTTAGCATTTCTCTGATATACTTGGTTTGAGAAATAAAAATTCCTTGGTTGCTTTGATGTATTTGAAGACCCAGAAAGAAGGATAGTTGTCCAAGTAATGACATTTCAAATTCATTCTGCATGTCCTTTGCAAATTTCTGGCTTAACCTGTCATCAATACTTCCAAAAATAATATCATCAACATAAACTTCAATTAATAAAATATTATCTTGAGTTACCTTGATGTAGAGGTTGCTGTCTGCACTTCCTTTTTTGAACCCTGCCTGTTGTAGATATTTATCCAGTTTAGAGTACCATGCTCTAGGAGCTTGTTTTAGACCATTCAAGGCCTTTGTTAATTTATACACATAATCTGCTTTCTTTGACAACTGAAATCCTTCTGGTTGTTCAATATAGACTTCTTCTTCAAGTTCCCCATTCAGAAAATATGATTTTACGTCCATCTAATACACTTTAATATTATGGAGCATGCATAAGCTAAAAGCAATCGGATTGCTTCCATTCTGGCAACTGGGGAAAATGTATTTTCAAAGCCGATTCCTTCAACTTGCATATCCTTTACATACCAATCTAGCTTTGTTCCTTGTAACCTGTCCATCTTTATTCAATTTATTCCTGTATACACACTTTGTGTCGATCACATTCTTATCCTTTGGTCTTGGAACCAATTCCCAAGTGTTATTTTTATCTATTTGATCCAATTCTTCATCCATATCCTTATTCCAAAATTCATCTTTGTCGACCTCTTCAAAATAGGTTGGTTCAATCGTAGATGAGAGTGCTAGGTGCATTTGTTCTGGTGAACGTATTCTTCTTCTAGTCTCAACTCCTACATCTTTGTTTCCAATAATATGACCTGAAGGATTATTCTTCTGTAATCGTCTTCTATGTGTATTTGGAGAAACTTGTTGAACTTGCTATTCTGCTTCTGTTGGATCCTCTTCATCTTCTCCTTCTATTTCTTTTTCATCTTTTTCTTCTTCTTCGTAAAACTGTTCCATTGATTCATTTTCTTCTTCCTTTAATTATTGTCTACCTGTTTCATCAATTGTTACGTTGATGCTTTCCACAACTTTGTTCAATCTCAGTTTGTAACATTTGTATGCTTTCCTTGTACTTGAGTAACCAACAAGTACTCCTTTGTCCACAAAAGAGTCAAACTTTCCCATTCTGCCATCTTCTCTTTTGATGAAGCATTTGCTTCCAAAAACTCTGAAGTGATTCACATTTGCTGTCTTCCTTTCCATAACTCGTAGGGAGTTTTGTCAGTAATGTTTCTGAGTATTACTCTGTTTTGGATGTGAACTATTGTATGCAGTTCCTGTGTCCAAAATATATTTGTCAATTTAGAATCCATTAGCATTGTTCGAGCCATTTCCTGTACTGTCCCGTTCTTTCTTTCAACAACTCCATTATGTTGAGGTGTCCTAGCAATGGAGAATTTCTTTTTTATTCCATGCCTGCTGTAGTAGTCCATAAATTCCTTTGAAGTGAACTCTCCTCCATGATCAAATCTCAAGCATTTTATTTTTGAATCCATTTCATTTTCAACCATTTCCTTGTAGACCTTGAAGTTTTCAAAATCTTCTGACTTATTCTTGAGAAAACAAACTACAATCATTCTTGTATAATCATCAACTAATAACATAAAGTATTTCTCACATTTTAAACCCTTTGTTGTAGTTGGTCCAACTAGATCAATATGCACAATTTATAGTGGTCTTGTTGTTGAATATTCTTTTGATTTAAACCTGGTCTTTGTTTGCTTTCCTTGTTGATAATGCTTGCATAAAGTGTTGGTTGGTTTCATGATCTAAAACATTTCTCTAACTACTTCCCTTTTTCTAACTTTGAAAAGGTTATCAAAATGTATGTGACCCATTCTTCAGTGCCAACCAACTTTCATCTTCTTTTCCTAGGCAACACTTTTCATTTCCAATTTCACTTAATACATATATGTTGCTTAAAGTTCTCCTAGCTATTGCAATCAATTTTCTTGAACCTTCTTTTCTGATCTCGCACTTTTTTGAATCGAAAGTAACTTTATGACTTTGGTCACACATTTGACTCACACCTAGAAGATTATGTTTCATATCTTCTACTAGTAGAACATTTTCTTCCTTGGTATTCTTGTTTCCAATTTTGACTATGCCTTTTCCAATGATTTTAGCTGAATCATCATTTTCGAAGGAGACCAATCCATTTATTTCCTTTCTTAATGTAAGAAACCTTTCTCTATCACTTGTCATGTGTTTTGAACAACCACTGTCAACATACCAACCACGTTTCTTCTGCTTAGATTGTAGAGAGAGTGTGAATTCTTCATTGCTATATTGATTCTGCTTTCTTATCCATGTCCTTTTTTGAGGTTCCTGTCTGTGACTGTTGTTGTTCTATTGTGGTTCTCTAGGAGGGACTGTCATTATGCAATCTTTGGCCATGTGTCCAAAGTTGTTACATTTGTGGCATTCCATTTCGGTGCTCAAAGATTTAAACTTGTTGTAACTTCTTCTCTATGTTTCACTAGGCCTTCTTGGATAACCCTTTTGTGTATGAATTTAAAAGTTATTTATGTTCCTGTTGTTAGCTCTGCAATTCACAGCTTTATGTCCAAAATTATTATATGCATAACATAAGCCAAAAAAGATAGTTTGATACCTGGGAGTTGAAGATCTTTTGAAAGGAGGTACTCTTATGAATCCTTTTTCTTCTCGAGGCCTATCTATTTCTGTCGGTTGTTGATTATGAAATATGAATCTTTTCGGTGGAGGAGTGTCCCTGTAATTTTTTTTGTCCTATCCCTTTTGATTTTTTCTGCCTAGCTTTTTGGATATGTTTCTTGTTATGTTGTTTTGGAGCTTGATCCCTTTTCTGTCAGATTGTATCCAAGTTTGGACTTGTCATGATGAGGTTTTTGACTGCTGATAATGTCATTCAAAACTTTTGAGCTGTTCGACATATTTTTATTTTGAAGATCCTTTCTTAATGTGACAATTTCTTCTTCCAAATTCCAATGATCCCGTCTCTTCCTTCTAGCTGTTCTTTGAGTTCTTCTTCAATTATTTTATCTTCTTCAATTTGAACCTTCAAATTTGTGATCATTTGTTCTAGTTTCTGAGTGTCTTTTTTCTTGTCTAGTTCCGCTTGTAGTTTCTTGTTTTTCTTCTTTTCTCTTCTGATAACTTCTATGAAACACAACAATTCTTCTCTGTAGTCAACTTCTACCTCTTCATATTCTTCTTCAGCCTCTTCATATTTTTCTTCGGGGTCTTCTTTACCAGAGTCTTATACTACCATGAATAGAACTTTTTCTGTCTCATTGTCATTGACTTCATCTTCATCTGATGATGAGATGTCTTCTTTGGTGCATAAGCTTTTCTTGAAAACTTTCTTTGTGGTTCTTTTGCCTTTATATGTTTGTTTTCTATTTGAATAACCTTCATAATTTCTCTTTTTTTTATGAGGACATTTGTTATCAAAATGACCAATACCATCACAATTAAAACAAATCAAAGGAAGCTTACCTATATACCCGTTGTTGGTTCCCTTGTTCAATCTTCTAACAAAGTTGACCACTTCTTCATCATCTTCCGAGATGTCACTGTTGCTGCTGCTATGTTATTTTTCTTTTTGCTTTCCCTTTTGATTTGACCTTTTGGATGCTTTGAAGGATGCTTCTTTTATATCTGGATTTTCCTTTTCAGTTATCATTTCATATACTGTGAAGATTCCATGTAGTTCATCCATGCTTATTGAGTTTATATCTGCTCTTTCTTCTAGTGTTGATATCTTAGAGTCAACTCTCATAGGAAGAGATCTTAGTACTTTTTGAACAATTACAGATTCTTTGATTTATTCTCCCAATCCCAAGATTGCATTTACTATTTCATCGACTCGTAAAAAGTAAGCTGCAATGTTCTCATATTCCTTCATCTTTAGTTGTTCGAACTGACCTCAGTTTGAAGCTTTGCTGCTTTGACTTTTGAATCTTCTTCATAAATATTTCGAAGTTTGTCCCAAATCTCTTTAGCGGATTTACAATGTGCAACTTTGGTGAATACTGATTCTCCAAGACCATTCATAAGTGCATTTGTGGTTTTGGAATTATTCTAACTGAGTTTCATAGCTTTGTCTTTTGTCGACGGAACTACTGGTGCTGTGTATCCATCTACAATTGATTACCAAATTTCAAATCCCTGTGCCTGTATATATGTATTCATCCTTATGCTCCAAAAGGCATACTTCTATCCATCAAACTGTGGTATTCCATTTTTATACATGTTGCTCTCCATGATCAACCTTTCAGTGGTTAAACTGATTTTTGAAGGAAATTTCTATGATACCAATTTTTGGATTATTGAGAAGGGGGGTGAATCAGTAATAGAGCAATCTAATCCTTTTTAACCATTTAATGCAAGTGTTATATCAATGTAGAATTATCATCCAATATTTGTAGAGTAAATAAACAATGAACAAATGAGCAATCATACACATACACAATACACTAGTGTTTTTACGTGGAAACCCAAAGCGAGAGAAAACCATGAAATGTTTTTTCTTATATGTCTTGAAGAATTACATTCATTGGAAGCACCAACTTCCTTTGTTTTCATGCTGCAACTGGAAGGAGGTTCCAACCCCATAGTTTCTTAGGCTACAACCTGAGGGAAGCTCCAACTCCCCAATTCTTTGGCTACAACCAGAAGGAGGCTACAACCCCCTATGTTCTCCAGATACAACCGGAAGGTCGCTACAACCACCTGTCCTTGCCCCGTCCAACCGTCATGATGTATAAGTAGAATGATGGAACTATTTTCACACTATCACTGTGAGATATACTGCTGTAAACCTATACCAATAAACATGCACCAAACAACTTGTACCAATAACCTGAACCATGTATCAACCTGTACCATAAACAAGTGCATCAAACATTCACCAACCTGTACCTCAATCTGCAAACCTTCCTTAACTTTAACAGCAAGAGACTAACATTTTCATCAAACTTTACTTTAGTCTCACATGACTATTTTTGGATTAGTCAACAATCCTAACTTGAAATAATCATAACTATGTACCTGTAATGAATAAATATCCAAAAATAGTACACAATGTTATTCAATGTGTTTTATGCAATTCCTCTAGGTTTCACTACTTGGAACCTCTCAGAAAAAGAGTTATAGCAAAAATGACATACCTTGTTGAATTTTGGCTTATTCTAGAGAACGAACTTGTAGAGCGTTCCCCACACATAATATTTGTTGTATGGATATGTAAATTTTACACAGAATATTACAGAGTGTACTCTAACCAACACATTTTGTCTTACTAAATTTGGATATGTTATGAAGAAGTTATGACTCTTTTACCCGAAACACCTGTTTTAGACTAGTTTCAGGACTAGCCACAAACCCTATTTTCCATGGAGTGTAACTCCCAAAATACAACGACCCACAAGCTGAAATTTGTACCACAACTACTTGGATATGTTTTCTCAATGGCCTCCAAATTTCACGGTCTGAATCATTCTAGAAAAAAAAGTTATTGCGAAAAAGGTGAGATGACCTGTAAATAACATACCTTAGAAAACATCATCAAAAGAATTTATCCTCCCTTGAATTTCGACCTTCTTTACTTCACCTTCCATATGAAATTCAGATTAGATATCCTTTGGTTACCTCAATCACCTGTAGATATTCAATATTCTCAAGTGTGATTAAAATGAGAGAGCCTTGCCTCTTATTTATACTCTTCAAGTAGCTTCCTTAGAAGCATCTTCTAGGCCACTTTGTCCACATAGTCACCTATGTCCAACTTTGCTCAAATTGCCACTTGTTCATGTATCCAATAGCCACTTGACCTCTTAACCCATTTTCCTCAGTTTAGGGTTAACCTTCTTATAACCACTTTCCATAATTAGAAAGTTCTCCATTTACTTTATTATTTAAATAATCCCCCTTGACTTTGTCACTTCACTTTATTATTTAAATAATCCTCTTTGATTTTGTCACTTCACTTTATTATTTAAATAATCCTCTTTGGCTTTGTCACTTCACTTTATTATTTAAATAATCCTGTTTGACTTTGTCACTTCACTTTATTATTTAAATAATTTCTTCTTTGCAAGCACTTTGACTTCTTGACCTTTTGGGGTTTCAAGCCATTCATATGAGAGTTCTTCAACTTCGTAAGGCCATATCTCTCAAACTGTGAGGATTTATGTGACGTTCCACATACCATTGGAAATGGCATGACATGTACTATCCATCTAGAATAGTCTTACCTACATATATATCAAAATTCATACCATTATACATACAAAAAACTTGGGTCCATTACCCAAACCTTTGTGCTACCAGAATTCACTACCGGATTTTCTTCAAGGGTTGACATCAATGACAACCAACCCAATTAATCAACAAATGTTGCAATAATTGCAGAAATTCATTCATTTTCTATTCAACTGTGTGTTCTTGGCAGGAGGAATCGGAAGGTGTGGTTTCTGTTTCATCTCACCTCTTGTGGACACATATATCTTCTTAACCCAAACTTTCTTCATATGATTCTTAGCTACATCATGGTTAGAAGATCTAAAACATAAATAATTCTTCTTATTTGCAATGAAAGAATTTGAATGGCTTTTGTACCTTCTTGAATTGTCCTTGATCTGATGAGGATTAGTTGGCTTGATTCCTTTCTTGGAATCTGATGGTGAAGATATGGTTTTTTATTCAATAACCTTTGAACATTCTCCATTCTCTTCCTTTCCATGACCCAAACCTGCAAATGGTAGTATTGGTACAACCTCCAATGCCTGAGTGATTCCTTGGCCTTGAATGCCAAGTCCACCTCCTCTGTATCCCATCTTCATGAGGAGATTCATGCCAACGTTAGTTTGACACTAAGAAGAAATTGAACATGGAAAAACATCATATACTTCGGTTTGAGTTTCAACATCCTTTCCTTCACCATGCTCCAGTTTAGCTAAGAGCTCTTATTTATCTTTAAACTTGTCTTGAAGCTCTTTCTTCTCCTCTTCAACAACCTGCAACAGTCTTCTTAACTTTGCGTTCTCCACTTGAATGGTCTGGTTGATTTGTTCAAGTTCACAATGCCATGCATTCTTTGATGCCTTACCCATGGTTTTCTTCTTTTGCAACCCACTAAAACAATCTCTGATCTTGCGACTCTGATACCAACTTGATATGAAATTAGTGCCTTAACTACTAACTTAGATTAAATTCAAATTACTTCTCAATTTTCCCTAATCACTTAAAAGAAAATTGGCTTAAAATATACATTCAAATAGAAAATTAAATATTTCATAATTGCCTTAAATAAATGCATACTCAAAGTCTGATAATAAGCATTCAACATGGAGACAAACACAACCAACTTGATAACGAAGTTCATCAGACCCCCTGGCTACATCTCCGGGTTCATGAAATCCATGAACCTGCTCTATTGATTCTGTTTTAAAAGGGATACATAAACAAACCTATTCTACTTCTCCTTTACAAAGAAATATGATGAATCAATAAGCTCTCAAGAAGCTCTCCACAAGCTCCCCCTTCCTGACCCCCAAGAAGGGTTTATATAGTATCTCCATCTAAACCATCTCAAGATTTTCATGGAGATAATATCTCTCAAGATCCCCTTAATCAGGATCTTGACACATCTCAAGGGATTTGGTTGGAGCATATCTCTTAACCATCCTTGAGGATCTCAACTCCCGATAGGGATCTCCTTGAGACTAGGGACTGAAATCCAACATGGATTTTGCACTAAATAATCCTGTTTAAAATAATGAAAAATACATAATTATGAAAAACCTATGTCATGTATTACTCATTTTACAATGCCATTTTCCCCAAAACATCAACAAGAATAAATCCCTAGCATATGAAGCCTAATGAACCTCATTTCAATTGCATTGGAAAATATCCCTGTGAGCTCTTTGTTGTCTGGACTAGGTTGGCTGTAACTAAAGCTGACTGGAATCTGTCAACTATGAATAGCCTCTTGGATCATATACCGAGCAACAAGACCAACAAAAAAGGAAATATTAGGATGGGTATGAGTCAAGTATAAGAGGCTACCATCTAAGTGACGGTACATAGTGGCATCAACTTCGGGAGAAGTACATATGGAAACAAATTTGATTCTAGATTGGAAGGGACAAAGGGCTGGTTTATAATATTCCACGTGAAAGCGATGAAGAAGTTCACAAGCATACTTAGACTGGGAAAGAAAAATTCGTTCCTTGGTTTGCAAAATTTGGAGGCCAAGAAAATAGTGCAAAAAACCCAAGTCTGTCATTTCAAATTTCTTCTTAAGGCTAGTTTTCACATGGTTTAAATTTTTTGGGTCACTACCAGTGAGGATAAGGTCATCAACATAAAGAACAAGGATTATGAGATGGATTCCTACTTTCTTGGTATAAACTTTAGGATCAAAATGACATCTAGAAAATCCGGTGTAAAGAAGAAAGCTATCCATTTTGGCATACCAAGCTCGGGGAACTTGCTTAAGACCATAAAGAGATTTATTAAGGAGACAAACAAGGATAACGTCATTCTGGACATAACTAGGAGGTTGTTCCATGTAAATTGTCATTCTCACTTCCATCTCATAATCCTTATCCTCACTGGTAATGACCCAAAACTTTTAAATCATGTGAAAACTAGCCTTAAGAAGAAATTTGAAATGACAGAATTAGGATTTTTGCACTATTTCCTTGGCCTCCAAGTTTTGCAAACCAAGGAAGGAATTTTTCTTTCCCAGTCTAAGTATGCTTGTGACCTTCTTCATCGCTTTCACATGGAATATTGTAAACGATATCTGATACCATGTTCGACAACACATGTATTCCAAGAGAGGACGAATACCTTCAGTAACCACTCACACAACCAGATCAAAGATTAACACACATATGTTTTCATGTGGTAAAACCCCTATGGGGAAACATCCATGACCCTAACCAACATGGCCACTTGAAAAATTTATTAATGCAAAAGAAAAATTTACAGAGGGATTTACAAGAGAGTTTCTCACAATCGATCATCAAGAAATGACCCTCCATGCTCTTTAAATAGAGATCATGGACCAATCAGGTGTTAAGCCATGAATTAATGTATCCATTAATATCTAGGAGAATATGAACCGTCAGATCACTCTATGTCAGGAACATGTCACGACTGTCATATTTCCTAACTACAAATGCATACTAATGCATAACAAATAAACACACTTTTACCTAACAACACATTAGACCAAGTTGATCTTAACTAACTCCTGAGTTTCTAAATATCCTAACACCTTACACTTCCTCCTCAGGAAGAACCCACCCCTAAGTTGCGTTAGAAGGAACCCCTAAGTTTCCATCCATGCTTTATTAAGAATTTTATCTTTCCAAAAATTGAAGTTGATTGGCCACATCAAGCACCGAAAAACTATTATTTAATTGATAGTGGTAGTGTCTACAATTTTATTCATAGGTGAGTGGAAAAGGAAACCCATTTTTATGTCCATGCACTGCACAATTTTCAAATTATGATAGTCAATGGAGATATGATGAAATGTGATGGCAAGTGTGAGAATGCAAAACTTCAAATGGGGGACTATTAGCTCAAATACAACATGTTTACTATGGAAACATGTAGATGCAATGTGGTACTTGGAGCAAAATGGTTACTGACATTGGGCCACATTACCATAGAATTCAAGGAATTGTGCATGATCTTCATTAAACATGATCATAAACATACACGCAATGTGCTCAAGTCCGCCTCCTTTGAAATTATCAACTCTCATTGTATGGATAAACTCTTGAAGAAAGACCACTTTGACATTATGGCCCAATTCAATGCCACCCAAGTGATAGAAAACCCTCCACAAAGAATTCACTGTGATTTATGATTGGTCATGACTAAACATCAACATGTATTTGAAACAACCCATGGCTTACCCCCTTCACGTTGTGAGCATAACCTCGATATTCCAGTTATTCTAGGAAGTCAACCACCCAACATGTGCTCTTATTAACACCCCTTTGCCCAAAAAAATGAAATTGAAAATATTCTTCAAGCACTATTGCCGAATTAATATGTCTCAATACCAACCCTTACTCCTCACATGTGGTCATGGTATTAAAGAAATAATGCAATTGGTGTATGTGTCATGTTTTCCACGCTCTCAATAATATTACCATCAAAGACAAATTTTCCATCCCAATTATTGATGATCTTTTGGATGAGCTTCATTTTTCCAAGGTCTTCACTAAAATGGATTTTCATTTAGGATACCACAAAATATGGATGGCAGAGGAAAATATTCCTAATACAACATTCTGCATGCATGAAGGTCATTATTAGTTTTTAGTGATTCCCTTCGTACTTTGCAATGTTCCATCCACATTCCAAATCCTAAAGAACAAGCATTTTAAGTCCTTCCTATGCAATTTTGTTCTTGTATTATTTGTTAATATATTGATTTATAGAAAAATGTGGGAAACACATGTGAAATGTGTTGATAAATCCCTACAACGCCTCTAGGACCACCAATTTTTTCTTAAATGTTCCAAATGTTCTTTTGGAGTTTCATAGGTTGAATACTTGGATCACATTGTTAGTCAATATAGGGTGCAAGTGGAATCCAATAAAATTGAAGCGATGCAGGATTGGCCATGCCCCAAGACCCTAAAAATATTATGTTGATTCTTAGGACTTATGGGATACTACAACAAGTTTGTGAAGAACTATGGGTGAATTTTTGACCCCTTAAAAACACTACTAAAAAATAATGCCTTTGTATGGAACAAGGTTTCCAAATAAGGATTTTCAACTTTAAAGAAAGCCACATGTACTACACCCATTTTAGCAGTTCTCGACTTCACCAAGAATTTTGTCTTGGAATGTAATGTATTAGGTAGAGGGTTTGGGGGCCATATCGATGCAATAAGGGTTCCCCTTGGCATTCACTAGTCAATAGTTGTGTAACAAAAATTTGGGCTAGTCGATACATGGCACTTATATCTCATTGGGATGTGCTTCCATATCAAGATAGATCATCATAGTTTAAAGTAATTTATGAAATAAAGGTTGTTGTCCCCATAGTAGCACAAGTGGATCACTACGATGCTTAGATATGATTATGAAATAATCTATAAGTAAGTCCAAGAGAATGTGGTCGCTGAAGCTTTGTCTAGGAAATATGGGAAGGACATATCTCTCTTATATTTATGATTACCTGTACTGAAATGAATAGCCAAAGCCTGAAAATAATGGTTGGCCAATGACAAGGTGGTTCAACTCATCCAAAGACTTCAGGAAGGACCCAATACCACTAAGGGATATACCTGGTGGGGAGATACCTTGCAGTATAAAGGGCACATTTTTCTATTGCCAAATTATGCTTTAAAATAGAGTTTTAAAGGACTTGCATTCATCTTCTGGTACAGGTCACACCAAATTTTAGAAACCTATGAACAAACTAAACACACTTTCTTTTCAGAAGGCATGAAAAAAATACATATGTACTTTTGTAGCTTAATGTGATGCTTGTCAAAGTAACGGGGGTGAGATAGTGAATACTTTAGGTACATTGCACACACTACCAATCCTAGCCACTATTTGGATTAACATTTCCATGGATTTTATAGTGGGCCTCCCAAAAGAATGCAACAAATTTGTTATCATGGTATTAGCAGACTTCCTTTCCAAATATGGTCAATTTTGTGCCTTACTGCACCCCTATACACCCTCCAAAATCGCCAAAGTTTTCATGGATCAAATATTTAAATTACATTGCATGGCCACTTCCATTTTGTTGGATTATGATCCCACATTCACTAGCCAATTATGGCGAGAACCATTTAAGATACAAGGCACACATTTAAAAATGAGCACAAATTATCACCCCCAAATTGATGGTTAAACAAATTGGTAAACAAGTGCTTGGAAACCTATTTAATATGCTTTACCTCAAACATGCATTAGAAATGGGCGCAATGGCTACCCATTGTAAAATGGTGGTACAATACTACTTATCATGGCACTTCAAAAATGTCACCATATGAAGTTGTCTATGGAAAAAAACATCCCTTAGTATCTTCCTATTTACTAGGCACATCCAATGTTAAAGCAATGGATCACATGCTTCACACCAAAGAGGCCATTCTCTACACACTCAAGGACAATCTGGTCATGGCCCAAAGTAGAATGAAGTAATAAGCTGAATAACATTGCTCTGTGTACTCTTTTGTAGAAGGGGACGAAGTGTTTCTTCATCTTCAACCTTATAAGTATACTTTTCTCAAATGCAAAGGCCACTAAAATCTAGCATGAAAGTTATATGGACCCTATCATATCCTCCAACACATTGGGCAAGTTTCCTACAAATTGACCCTTCTATCCCACTCCAAATCCATCTAGTCTTTCATGTGTTTGGTTTGATGTAGGTGGTAGGGTCAAATTGTGGAGTCAAGCCTATCCTTCTAGAACTTGAAGAATAAGGATCCATTTGACTCTAGTTGGAAGAAGTACTAGCCAATTGAGAGCACCGACTATGCTAGTACACTATTTGGGAAGCCCTGATCTAATGGAAGGATATGTAGCTAGAATATGTCACTTGGGAGCCAATATAAATTCTACATTAGTTTCCATACCTCTATCCTTGAGGACAATGCTTCTTTTGAATAGGGAGGGACTATAAGTACTCTACTCTAACCTCCCTACTTTGGGGTACTTAAGAGTTAGTAAATCAATGTACAAGACCATTTTCTTTGAATAAGGCCCATTAGATAGTTAGTGGGTAATTACTTAATGTAAAAGGGTTGTCATTATTAAATAAGGATTATTCATTAGTTGGTACTCATTAATGTTGGAACCAAAAGTAGGTAGGGTCTTTCACTAAGAAACCATTCATAGAGATAGAAGGCTATGCAATGTTTTTTCAAGTGTTGTATGATTGTATTTGTAGATTTTCTCATATGAGGTTGTCCCCTTGAAGAGGCATGTGAACATTTCCCACTCTTATGGAAATATTCAATACAAGGTTTATATTTTGATAGTTTAATCTTATTTTCTCTTATATTTTCTTTCCTGCATTTAATTTTCTAAATCTTGTCCGTGTTTTGATCTTTTTGTTGGTTAAGTACATTATGTATAATTTATGTTCATCATCAAGATTGAGAATGAAAGGAAATAAACCTATCAATTTGAGTATTTGACATATGAGAGGGATTCTAAAAAGTGATGAATAAATTGAGGGTTTCACTCAAACACTTTGGGTGTCCAAAATCTAAAGTGTGACCATATATTTTGGTGGGTCTTTTGTCACAAGGATGAGCAAAATCCATTGATAGTTGTGAATCAAGGAATATACAAAATAGAAATTAAGATAGAGTAAAAAACTTTAGCAATGCTCATGCAAATAAAACCATAGCTCATGTGAAGTATAATAACCAACTATGCAAAAGAAAAGACATCAATCATGAGTAAGGAGATAAAAGAATGCACAATATATTAATCCAATAGAGAAGGCAACACACATAAAACATTTGGTAGAGTGTTTTGATGAAGACAAGTGGGATCCAAATTCCCTCCTTGGGACGGGTCCTTCACTTCCTTTGTGTGCTCCAAGTCCAACCTTGGATATAAGAGAAGGTAAGAAACTAGAATAATGAGGCAAGAGAATAGAGCTCTCAAGACTCCAGTGGTATTCCAACAACATAACATTACTTGGATGGAATCATCTGAATGGGTGACCTCAATATCTTTATTTACTAGTGTATGGTAGAGAACCCTCTTGACATAATCTTCCATATAATGGTTAAATATGACTAAATCAATGTCTAATAATAGTAATTAGGGTTTGATAAGGTCCACACATAACTAATACACCATTTGGAAGGCACAAGTGCATTAATTAGGCCAGAAAATAGTTAAGAAATTGTATGTTTTGAGGTGACACACTTTCAGGGTTTTTTTTTTCTACACTTAGTACATGCATTTTTTGGCCAATTATTTGTGCCAGTCACTTTTGGTAAAACTTCGGAGTTGACTTCACTAATTCTAGAAATATTAAGGTCATATGGTGATGAAATGGAGTAGATGAGAAGTGCTATGCATGCAAACACAATATATTTAGGTAAAATTACTCAAGATGGCACATGTGAACAATTTTAGGGTGGTAATAGAATGCCCCTTGATGTATGAAGTTAAGATCAAATTGTATGATTGCAATAAAACATAGTTTCTTTACCTAAGAAAAGGAAAGGAGAAAGGAGGGAGTAGATTTCTAAAGAAGGAGGACTACCAATATAAGGGAGAAGGAGAACCACCTACCAACAACAAACTAAAGAGGTGAGGTGTATACACGATCCCAATAGGGATGAGGTGGGAATACCCATGCTCATTAAAATATTTCTAAATAATGATACAATATGGACCATGACGAATAATGGGCTTGACCAATGAGACAAAATGGTGTCAAAAAATAATACATCATGGGATCATGGAAAAGTGGTGCCAAAACACAGTAAAACAACATCAATAGTCCTACAAACAAGTTGGGAACATGAGTCTGGGTCCAAAAATAAAAGCATAGTGAATACTACATATAATATGAATACATAGGAATTGATGCCCACTTGGGGGGGAGAAGAAACAACCATGGTATCCTTGTTGGATATAAAGGGGCCCCAAGATGATATGAAATGGACCTGAACATTGAAATTGCTGTAAGATAATGTAATTTGGTAAATAATAAAGGTTAGATAAACTATTAAATACAATGCAAATATAAAACTAAATGAGGTAAAAAAGAGAGGAAAAACAAGAATTAAATAAAATAGAAAATGAATATATGGGAGAAAAGACTGAGGAATGGGAAATGAAAGGTCAAACCTATTGGCCTTCCCATTTCCATAGTTCTCCCTCGTTCTTATTGTACTTTTACTCTCAAAGGGTCTTTTGGCCAGAAGGAGAGAATGAAAAGGAGAAGGATCCATGTGAATTATTGAATGGCCATAGAGCCATGAACTACATTGTAACCAAAGATTTTTGAAATGAGAATTGAGCAACCATTCAAAGCTAGTTTTCTTGTGTAGGTTTCCAGGGAAAAATATCTTGTTCACGATGTTTTTTTTTTACCATCATGTCTAATTTAATGTTAAATTTGTATGTGTGTATAATGGATACTCTATATTTAAATTATTGTGTGGGTTTATTTTAATGGTGTGGGAATCCGTTCTCAATTGTATTCCTATAGATTCCTTCATGGTTTCATTCTCTAAGAAAAAATGAAGAAAACCTACAACTTTGTATCACCCGCCATTGATTTTTCTTTGAGTTTGAATGTCCATGGCCATTATCAATTGACTATATTTTGATTCATAAACAATGGGCCTATCAATTATCTATTTCGTCAACATAGATGCATAATGGATTTGCTTCTTTGTCTAATTTTGGTTCAATGCTCTGCTTAGATTTCATCCCAATCTATTTTTACTACCACAATTAGTTGTGATGAATAAAACATAATTTCATTTCATTCTTTAGATGCGAGAAAAAATAGATAACTTCATCACAACCATCAAGCAAAAAGCAAAGTTGGATTTATTGCAATTTACCCTTATTTCAAACAATRATTATCTTTTATGGCACACACTCTTCATCGCAAATGATTGAAGGTATAAATTCATCATCATTATGGATGATCTACATTGGATAATTTGGATTTATGAGYRGAACTAGAATGTGTTGAGGAACCAAATGTCCCGATCTAAGATGATGGTTTGTGGTATCCCAAAATGTACCCACACTCGTTCGAAGAAGAKATTGGGAGTGGCCTCCACTGTGATGCTCTTCTTGCAGGTGACCATAATCACCATCTTAGAAAATCGATCAACAACCATAAAACACAGTCATTTCCTTGCTTGGTTGAAGGAAGGCCCGACATGTATTCCATYGAGATGGATTCCCAGGGAATTTTGAGAGTAGGAAGAGGGGTGTACATGCMTTGTTTCTTAATGGATGGTTTGGCAATGATGCAGGCCGTGCAAGACCTGATATATTTGCTGACATTCTGTCAAATTTTCAACCAATAAAAATGTTGTTGCAATATTGCCATTGTATTTTCTATGCCGAAGTGTCCTGCCGCCCGATTGTAGTGATATTTCCAAATCAAATTCGCTCGCTCACTTGATGGGATGCAGAGATGGACCAGATGGCACAACAATATGTCCTGAAGATGGAAATCAATGATATATGGGTTTCTTCCCAACATATGGTAGTTAGTAGCGAAGAAAGAATATCTCTTGTAGAGTTGGGGCCATCCAGAGGTCTCATGTCAGCAGGAGTGTAGCACCATGGTTAGTGCTACAACTGGAGGTCGAATGAGGCAGTCAATGACACGGTTGGTGCTCCTTGTCTTATAATTTATGTTGATATGGAACTTCTGCAAGTATGTGTACCAATTTTGATGGCGTTCATTCTAAAATTTGCCTTGTGTCTTCATGAACCAGAGAGACTTATGGTCAGTGTGGATGACTGTCTCCTTATCGAGAATGTAATGCCTCCAATGGCGGCATGATTGTACACTGGATTAGATTTATTTGTCATAAGTGGGGTACTTATGGATGGTATCTGATAGTGTCTCACTATGATAAGCCACAGTATGTCCTTTCCAAGTGAGAACTGCGCCTGCAAAATAATCTGAAGCATTTGTCTCAATCTCAAAAGGTTGCTACAGGTTGGGTAATGAGAGCACTGAGGTTGAGCATAAGAGTTGCTTCAAATTATTGAACACTTTCTGTTACGACTGGAACCACACAAATATTTCCTTTCCAACACCCTTGGTTACTTGGATAAGGGCCCATGCAACGTGGGAGAATCCCAACATGAACCTGCGATAGAAATTGGCAAGGCCTAAGAAGCTCTGAAGCTCAGTGAGTGTGGTTGGGGATGGCCAGTCATGAATGACCCAGATCTTGGTTGGATTGATATGCACCCCATTCTCATCAATAATGTAGCCTAGGTACTGGACCATGTTCATGCCAAAGGAGCATTTTCCAAAATTTTCATATAGCTTGTGTTTTCGCAGAGTGTGTAGAACCTGCTGAATATGATGCAAGTGTTCCACCCAACTCTTGCTGAAGAAGAGGATGCCATCCAAATAAACCACCATAAAATAATTGGTTAATGCCGCAAGATATTTTCCATCATCCTCATGAAAATTTTCGGGGCATTTGTCAAGCCAAAGGGCATGACCAACCATTCAAAAAGACCTTCTTTGGACTTGAAGACAATATTCCATACATTTGTCTGCTCTATTGGGACCTGGTGGTAGCTGGACTTCAAATCAATCTTACTGAAGTATTTGGCCCCATTGAGCTGGTCAAGGAGATCGTCTATTCAGGGAATTTGGTATCAGTTCTTGACTATGATTTTATTTAGGGCCCGATAATCAATGCAGAGTCACCATGTCCCGTCTTTCTTCTGCACAAGCATGATTGGTCTTCCACAAGGTGATGAGAATGGTCGGATGTGCCCCCTTTTGAGTAGTTCTTATATCTGACACTTGATTTCCTCATTTTATGACAAAGAGTGGTGACAGAATGGACCATTGGGTAGCGAGGCACCGAGGGTCATATCGATTGAATGCTTGACTTGACAATGCAGAGGTACCCTAGTGGGTGAGGAGAAGATGTATTTGTATTTTTCCATGACCTTATCCACTTGATTTTTCTTCCTAGAGAGACCTGCTGCAGAGGCCATATATGTGGCTGCAACCTTCCACTCACTTTGAGAATGAATCACAAAGAACACAAACTTCCCGGTGTGAGATATGACCTTCCTGCATTGCTTGGAAAAGATAAAGGAAATGGAAGTTGGTGGGACTACCTAGGGTATCCTATACAATTTCCTTTCCAAAGTAATAATAAAACTACAAGGCCTAGATTCATATACAACATGACGTTTCCATAAATAAGGTTGGCCCAAAAGAGCATCACAAACTCCGAGAGGAGTGACATCACACAATACCTCATATTTGAAAGGCTTGATGCCGTAGGGATAACGACACTGTTGGTTGACGCAAATATCACTCCCTTGGTGGAGCCATCCGATGGTGTATGACTATGGGAGTGATGTTGTTGGTAGATCCAACTGCTTGATGACCTCCACTGAGATGAGGTTCTTCTATGTACCTCTACCAATGATGAAGTACAACGAAGTACCCTTCACCCACATTTGTGAATGAAAGAGGCGCTCACCTTCCTCTGGTTCATCAGGTTCACTAGGATGGATCTTGGTGGTAGCAACAATGGCATTGGGTTCTGCGTCAATGATCCATATCCCCTTTTTTGTTTCTTTCTCAGAGTCTAAACCCACATCCGATTCATATTCTTTTACCTCGACCACCGATGACTACTTTGAGCGACATTCAATGGTGTTATGCTAGAGTATCTTATGGAACTCACACCACTTCCCAGTGTATTTCTTTGTCTTCCCATTGTCCTTCTTTGTTTGTGGATTAAAGTAGTTTCCCTAAGGATTTCCATCCTTGCTATGTACTTTTTTCTATGGGTTTGGGCTGCCTTTTCCCTGCTTCTGCTGTGAGGGGTTCACAGACCGAACTACCACGTCTTTTCTTTAAGCTTCTGCTCGATTTTGACAATATATTGATAGGAGGCACCAAAGGACGAGATGTACATAAAATCCATTTATTTATAGATTTATCTATGCATACCGTTGTGGTACTTGAGCACCAGATATCACTCAAAGTATTTGATACCCAACTTGGTGCGCAAGGTATGAGAGACATTGATGAACTATGGCACTGTTTAGTCCCTTTCTTGCCGCAATGTGGTCCATCTTGTATATAAGTCGTCATAACTTCCAATAGGGTAGTATTGTTCCATAATAGAATCCCTAAAATAATCCTAAGTGGGTGCGATTGAAAATAATGGAGATTCCTATGTTTCCTTTTTCTCACAGAAAGTCTCCCACCAATCTTTGCATGGGGGATGACCTTAAGGATCACAAATGTAATATTTTCTCTATCAGAAAAGTTATGGATAAAAAAATTCCCTTCTATATAGTTTATCCATTTATATACAACATCTGGATCTATCTGACCTTCAAATATATGAATATAAAAATTGATTTTTACCTTGAAGGGGGCGGTGCCTCTGCTCGAGGAAGATGCGCCGCCTATTGGCAGTTGTTGAAGGATTTGTGCAAAATTATCCATCATCCCGTTTCTCTGTCACAAGAGGGATTCCTCAAGCAATAGTTTGAAGGGATATCCTACCCCATCATCTCTCTTTTATTCCGCCATGGGAAGCCATCGAGTTTGACGGGGCCGATCTTGCAAAGGCTCAACTGGTTCGAGTCCCAACTGCTTATACCCTGACCTTGTTGGGGACATGCACATAGAAACAAAAAAATATCATACCAATTTGATACCACTAATATGGATTTATGAGAAGAAAGAAATGAAACACATATCTATAACATTAACACAAATATACAATGAACAATAACAAAGATACAATGAAACTTAACTTCTATTCAATAAAGAAATCTGTTGAAACTTTAAAAATGCAGAATGAAACAAACTTGCTCGAATGGTGGTAGTAATCTCTGAGAAGAGATGTGGAGGCTATGCACATTCACTTGAGAACATTACAATGAGGCCTCCAGGCCTTTTTAGCATCTAGAAGTAATAAGAAAACCCTAGTCATCGAAAAACCTAACCCTAGAAGATGAAGCACCAAAAATCATGTGGACTCTGATGGGGTAAGTTGATACATGAACTTTTTGGGGTCATAACTTTTGCATACAATCATTGTTTTAGGTACATGATAGCCCGTTGGAAAGGTATATTCGAGGAATACATATTTTTACATAACACTCTAAGTTGGAATATAGTGTGACTCTGTGGAGGGCGCAAAAAATGCTCTTTAGGGCCTCAAAACAACCCCAAAAGTTTAGGACCCGAAAAGCTAGAAAAAAAATGTACATGAGCCAGTTGGAAGAGGTGGGTGGCCACAGATATCCACCTGGATCATTGGATGTGTATACAAATATAGAGATATTTCCCAAGTTTAGTGGTAGAGTAGATGAATGGTTCATTCTACAATATCTATTGGAAATCGACATCTTGCCTTCCCATCTCAAGTAACATAGAATCATCAAATTTTTTATTGATAATTGTTGATTAAGGTTGGTTGTCATTGATGTCAACCCTTGAAGAAAGCCCCACAACAAAAATGTTTGGGCAATGGACCTGTTATCGCACAGTTTGTAGGAAGGGTTTAGGTTAGCTTGAGTCAAGGCTTCAAACTGGC
>ML779150.1:407166-422752 GCA_009831015.1 Picea engelmannii | reverse complement strand
AGATGAACATATCTCAGAGATGCCTTCACTCATCGTGGAATTCCTTGACTCCTTCTTCCACAGATCTTTAAGCATGCTGGACTCTTCGATATCTCATCTCTGCTCTCCAAGCTTCCCAAGTTCCCTTTGCATCTCCTATTTTTTTAATCCTTCTTCACTACAACCTTTATATTTAATGGTCCACCTTTTGAAGGACAACCATCACAATGGTTCTTCTCCACTTCTAACAATTTTTCCAAAAAGACATAAAATAAAATAAAATGAAGGATATGCTTATTACAAAATTTACAGAAGGTTTTTTAAAGATCCAATTTGGATCACACCTCCCCATTTTAAGGATTTTGGTCCCCAAAAGCTCACATTCCTTAGAATTTTCACAAGAGCAATTTGGTGATTTTGAAACTCATACCAGTGGCATTTGTTTAAAATTAGGTAAATGGCCTATGATGGACAAGGGTTAGGCAAGAGAAGACAAGGCATCCTAAGTCCCATTGTAGTTTCATTGAGGGTCAATCACGAAGGCCTAGGTTTTGATGGTGGAGGGGAAATCCCATGACCATGAAGAAAACTTTTGTGAAGGAGAAAAACATGGAAAAGTTGGCTTGCCCATCATAAGAAATATAAGGAAGAGGGAAACACACACCCACTCCATCCTTAAGTTATTGTATATTGCATAAGGGCAGTGATGAGGAAAGTGTAAAGACTCATTTGGCACTATCACTTAGAAGAAGTGGTACGAAGATCAACTGGAACAAGAAGACAAAGAGTAAGAAGTTTTCATCAAACAAGGAATCCCTTGTTTTTCATTGCTACAAGAAGAAAAGACATATCAATATAAATTGTTGGTACTAAAAGGCATGTTCATTTTGTGGGAAGAAAGGCCATCTTGAGGCATCTTTCTAGGAGAGGCAAGCTATATGCCACAAGACAAATTGATTTTAGAGAAGGAATAACAAGAAAAATTCCCCAAACCAACAACAAATTCAGAGGCATAGGAAGAAAAGGACCATGTTAGGAAATCCATACAACAATGCCAATAACATTTACCACCACTACAGGTTGAGTGGACATTAGGAAGCAAAGTGTTGGTGAATTCATCTAAAGATTCACCCCAGGAATTGCATATCCAAGAGACGAGTGTGGAGAGTGAAGAGTTACCTACATCTCCATCCTAAGGAGTAGAAGTTATCCAAGGAGTTGTAGTAGCACAAGAGGTCAACCTCACCAATGAGGCAAGTAGTTGTTCAATGGAAGTAGGAGAGATTCAAGAAGAATCTCAAGCATAGGATGATGTTTATTTCATTGCAATATCATTGAATAATGACTAACCATCATGTGAACTAGCTTACCAATGTTCAAATTCTCCTACAACCAACATGTAGGGGCATGTAAAACTGCATTCAATGCATTTGATTCTTTTTCCACGGTGATAGAAAGTGAAAGAGTGAAGCACTCTCACACTTCTTGAATAGAGATATACATGTCTCTTGTTGGGAAGAGGAACGAAGGAATTGTGATTGACAAACTAAAAAATATGAAGATTGCAGAGTTTGATGCAAATAATATTTTCCATGCCAGGAAGTAATTGATCATAGTAGAAGAGGGTAATCCAAACTTCCTCTTGTGAAATTGCTACATGATGGAATAACTACCAAGATCATATTGAACAAGCACATACTGGAATTTGAATTGGTTTTCATTGCATGCTAAGATATACCATCTCCAAGTCTAAGAATGCAAGAGAATTGGACACTTTAGATGGGAATTAATTCTAATTGAAGAGTTTAGATTTGTATATTTCTTAGAGTTAAGTGTTAGTGAGGAGAGTCTTGTATTTCTAGAAAAAGTGAGCTAAGAACCAAAGTCAGATCCATAGATAGAATCAAAGCTAGTATCTAGAGCCATGATCCAGAGCCATAACCAGAATCATAGCTAGTATCTAGATCCATGAGCTAGAGCTAGAGTCAAAGTTGTATCAAGGAGACAAAGTCAGATCCATGTTCATAGGAGCGAACATAAGGCACATTGATCCAGATTGGGTTTTTCACATATTTTGGAGACCAAAAAACCTCTCAATGGGGAGGTGTGATCCAAAATGGATCTCAACAAGTCAATCGTTGTAAGACTTAGTACTTGCAAATGTGATTTGGTAATTAATGAAGGTTAGATAAACTATTAAAGACAATGCAAATATAAAAGTAAATGTGACAAAAAAGTAGGAAAAGTAAGAATTACATAAAATAGAAAATGAAAATAGGAAATAAAATATAGAGGAATGGGAAATGAAAGGTCAATCGTGTTGGCATACCCATTACCCCAACTCTCCCTATTTTTCTTGTACTTTATCCCTCAAAGGGAATTTTATCCAGAAGGAGAGAATACAAAAGAGAAGGAGTTGTGTGAATTGTTGAATGGACATAGAACCATGAACTGCATTGTATTCAAAGATTGTCGAAATGAATATTGAACAACCATTTGAAGCTAGTATTCTYGTTTGGGTTTCCAAGGTAAAATCTCCATGTTCATGGTGTTTTGATTTCACTATCACATGCAATTCTATGTTAAGTTTATATTTGAGTGTAATGGCTACTTTGTATTTAAATTGTTGTGTGGATTTATTTTAATGGTGTGAGAATAAATTCTCAATTATATTTCTATAATAGATTCCTCCATGGTTTCATTCTCCATGAACAAATGAAGAACACCTACAACTATGTATCACCCTCATTTATTTTCATTGAGGTTGAAGATCCATGGCTATTATCAATTGACTGTATTCAAAAATCTTATTCTTAGAAAATCGTTTTCCTTTTCTCTAGTGTGAATAACAAAAACTCTAAATTATCCACCATTCCTTTTACTCCTAGAACTGCGATCAAGGGTTGTCAAGAGAAGGGACATGCACGAGCATGTACAATTCATATTTCATGGTTGAAAGCTTGGTCATGCTATGAGATATGCATAATTGGATGTGGGATTCAACTTTTCGACCTTGTTATAGGTTGGTATAGATTGAAGCGAAGGTAGCCTTGATTGGACATGACGTTGAGAAATTCTCCAAGATTTGTTTGTGGGAATAAAGTCGAGTAAAAGGAGTTGATGTAAGAGATCAATAGAAGCAATTTGATATTTAATATTGTGTTCTTTCTTATGCTTAAGCAATTTACTAGTATATATTTGTGGTTTTTTTAAGGCTTAATCACTGAATTGAAATTTTGGAGGAAAGTTTCGAATTTCATGTGGTGATGGTTCTCTAATTTCGTGTTTGAAAAACTAGAATTCTTATGGACATAATTAATTATAGTCTCCTTACCAAGAATATAATTCCACATGTTATCGCACAAGTTGTAGGTTGGGAAAATCCTGACCCAACCACCAAAATTGCAACAACTAAGGGACACTATACCCATTGTCACCTCGATATAGGTCCCGCACTTCGAGGGTGACTAGGTCACTCTAGGGAGGCGATCCCAGTGACCCTGGGGGGATTGAGATGGATGGAAGGGAAATAAGAAAAGTGTCCCCCTAAAGTTTAGTGATGGAAGAGGAAATATGGCTTGATGACTCGTCTCCAGGTGGTTTAAGGTTGCCAAGTATTTGGATTCCTGCAAAGGGTGTTTGTACCTGCCCGAGACACAAGAAAAGCCACACTTGCATACAATAATGTTAGGTGGACAAGCAAGTTAAGATTTCTATCCCTAATTGCAACAATAAAAAATGATATATATCAGCACATAAGAGATAATAAAGGCTTCAATATAAGTGCTAAAATTCCAATTGAATAAGCACGAGACAAGCTAGTAAAAAATAGTTAAGCTCAACAATGATAGAACAAGACTTTAGCACAAAACAAAAGGATATCGTAAAAAGATAACTACAGTGATATTTAGCATCCTTATGGCTGTAACAAACTTGTTATTACAACAAGAGATTTAACCACTAAAACTTGCTCAAATCTTTCCAAAAGATGCGTTGTACTTAGTAGATTATGTAGGCAAATTTTAGGCAATTTTCAACGGTTAAATTAGGAGTTATTAAAGAGTTTGGTTAGGGTTTTCTGCAACCCTAATGGCTGTAGGTTAAATTTATAACAACGGAAGGAAATAATTGGATAAATGAAACGTCGTAGTGGCTCAAGCAAGCATTTATAGCATAGATTTGATTCCATTAGGAACAACTTCAAAATCACAAAATTTCACGTTTCCCAAAGCAACAATTTTATATCTCCAATACAACAAGTGATGACTAGTGCCTTTAATGGTTGGGTTAATGGAGTCAAACAAAAAATGAGCTAGAGGACTACCTCATTAGGGGAGTAAATCCTCTTACTCCCCAAGGAAAGTATCCTTAGCTAGGGTTTAGGCTAAGATGATGTATGCACTTATACTTCTCTTAGCAAACTCTTATTCAACCAATAAATGTAAGGATAAAATTATGGAGACTAAGGTGGGGGTGTATGCTCTTATAATTCCCACATAGATCTAGAAAATAACCTTGACTTGAATAACAAATGATAACATAATGTAAAAAGCCTTACCAATTCAAGAAAAAAAAGCTAAGACAAACCACCAAAATAACAAAGAAGAGCCTTCCAAGGCTAGTGCATCACTTCCATCAACCAATAACCAAAGAGATAACCATACACAAGATAACAAGAGATAAATTAGCCAAATGTAGCAAAAATTTCAGTCCAAGTATCGCTTCACGAGAGGAGAGTTATGTTTCAAAATGAGATCTTATGATCTCTATTTATACAAAATGTCACTAACATAGTTTGTCCACATAATTCTAGGGTAAACCACAAGATTAGGGGTCAAAAACCATAATGTTTCCCCTTTACACAAATCATATTAAAAATTTCATATTTAAATTCATTTTTTGCACAAATAAAAACCCTAAGAGTGACATCACCCCATTAAGAGGGACGTTTTGACACTTTTAGGCCAAACATCGAGTTGGAAATGGTAGGGTTGGGCCTCCAAAGGCAATGTGTCTCCAATCCAAAATTCTTCTTCATGATCCAAGGGTTTCTTCCTTCAAAACGTGCCATGTGTAGCCATCACCACCTCAAGCCCCCTCAAGCATGATGTCAAGCCTAAAAACTATGACATATTTCCTCTTCTAGGAAAAATGTTTGGCATGTGAGGGTTATGCCCTGTCTCTTTAGTCATCCTCTAGGACTACAAAGGTTCATATCTCTCATCTGACATGTGGGCACTTGGCATCAAACCTATGGGATTCAAGCCCCATGGAAGCCCAAGCTAGGCTTGTTCTCCAAAACCGTCCACCAACTAGGTCTTGCAAAGAAAAATAAGCACGCCCTCCAAGGATCCCAAGTCAAAATATAATGATGAGTAAATCAAATTAATAAATGAGCCACACAAGAATGTGCATCAAAGATTTACCTATGAAACAAGTAAGTTCTCAAAGACATTATACGACTTGCCAAGATTGGATATGGGAGGGTTGACAAGGTGTCCTATTGGGTAGATATTTCCTAGGTAAGAGAGTGTTTCCAAAGTGATCCCTCTCTAAGCCACATAAAGTGGATGAAGTGTTTAAGGATCAAAACTCAATGAGAATGGAGTTAATGACATACAAGGGGTTGTAGTGTCTCATTCATTGGTTCCTTTGTAGAGGGTGTGTGGCACCTTTGTTTGCAATGCAATATTTCCAAGCCCATCGTTTTTCCATTCTTTTTTTCTTTAATGTTTTAAGGAACGAGTTGAAGGCTACTATCCTGGTGTAGTGTCTATATAATGACAATGTCACTCACAAATACCTTGCAGAAATGATAAGTCTGGATCGTGATGAGACCCCCTTTCTCCCAGTTGTGCAACGGAGAGCCACTACCCTGGCTTGGTGACTAGATGATGGTAATTTCATACCACTAGATACCCATGATCATGATAGGCCGGCTCGTGATGAGACCTCCTATAATTCAACTAACCATTTAAGCATTCACAATCATTTATTCTTGTGGGTCCCCCTTTTCGTACAAAGAAGCGTTTCATTGCTTTCTCAAGAGATATGTGGGCGAAGCATATGGAAGGTTTATATATAGGATATTATCTTTTTTAACAACAAAAATCCCTCTAGGCCTTCAACCCCTTCTTCCCATAGAATGAGGGACAACCCCTTCTTGGGTCAATACACCCTAAAATCCCACAAAATAAGGAAATGGGCGTTTTTAGTGATGGAAAGTGGTAAGTATGGCTGGGAACAATACGATGGCTCTTCAAGGGAGTTCTTAGTAGCAAACCTATTCCCGAGGAAGACCACTTATAAGGGAACAATGTCAACCACCGAGGTGAAACATAGAAAAAAGCATAATGTCCAAGCATATATCATGAAATCTAATGGATTCTAAGATACACCATACTCAAAATGCCTCAAATATTGAAATTACACTCACCATAATACCTAACTTGTATCTCATGGAGCAAGGCCCATTTCCTTCCGGAAGACAGCGGGTGTGGTGGATTCCATACTACAAATCCTGACCTCTATGGTGGTGAGAAGGGTCTCTATCTATGCAAGTGGACACTCCTGGTCATTTAGTCTCTCAACACTCCATATCTTCAACCTGAGGGCCTTGAGACATAATCTCCTTAGTGATCCCAAAAAATGGGGATAACATCTAGCTCCTAATTGGGGACCTGTGCTCGCTGTAGTGTGCATGAGAACCATAACATCTCCTAGTAGACCTATGCTTGCCAAAAATAAAATAAAATCATCAGAGAATCTAGGGTGCTATCACTCTTCATCCATATACATAAAAATCTAAATGAAAACTAATCTAGAAAATAAAATTTTAGCATTTTTTTCAAAAACTTCTAAACTGAGCATGAAATGAATATGCAAGTAGAGAAAAATGAAAAATGAAATGACTCTAAAATAATATTAGAAATCAAGATGAAAATGCAGGAAATCAAGATGAACTACCTACTTACCTGGGGCCTTGGGGCCCTAAAGATCAAGTGATGGGTGATGTTAGTTGAAGTCATACAACTAGTGCAACCAGTTGATCATCCCATCAAAGTATTTCTCCCTGTGCTTGGTTATGTAAATAAACAAAGATAATCCAAGCACGTAATGATCATGAGCATAAATAGATATATAATCAATCGTGAAATGAAACTCATGGAGATGTGTGGGAGGGAGGAAATCCTGCTGAGAAGAATATTCACAACTATGATCATGTAAGGAATCCTTACTGAAGTGATAGCCACAAGCTCTATCAATCCATCTATGAAGGGGGATACTATATGTAAACGAAGACTCATCTTCATCCTCTTGAACATGATCGATGTTTCCTAAATACTGAGCAGATATGAGAGGTCCCAAGAAGATCTCATGATTTCCCTGAAAATAGTAAATGAGGTAAGGGACATGCTCAGGTCAAGGGAGCAAAAATTTCATCCCCTTTATCTTCGAATCCCTATAGAAATCCTCAATACGAAAGTACTTCCTCTTTATAGAATGAGCCTCTGATCACTTTGAGGTGGACACATCCCAGTATTCCTCCAATACTGAGGATGAAAGTGGCTGAGGGTCCTTGAATAAATATGTAATCATGTCATTATCAAGCTCTGAAACATATGAATCATATACACATGAAAATAAGTCCTCTGAAGATGACAAATCAAACCCCTTTTCTTGAGGGCTACCCTCAATATCATAAATGGGGTCTCTATTGAAAATGGGATGACTGAAATACCACCTGCGTCTGCCAGTCTGAATGAAAGTGTCTATATGCTCATCAACCATATGTAAAGGTTCTCTCAAAGACTATCAACAAAAGTGACCATCTATTTGTATTAATGTGTAGGGGGAGTAGAGGCATGGATGTCTTCAACATGCTGCTCAAATTCATCATTGAGGTTAGAGGCTTCTTGAAATCCATGAACAAAAGGAGAGAACGACTGGACAACCTCAAATACAGTAGGTGGGAGCAAAGATAATGATGCCTCAACATGTTGCGCTTCATCAGGGTTATTTTTTCTCTTCATGGGCATGATCCTACACTGCCTCTTCATCACACAAGGCTTGATTCTCAATGCAGAGTGCTTCATGTGCCCTWTTTTAGAAAGAYATGTCACATCCAAGGGATCCTCTAACACCTCTTCACTTACAAAKTCATGGAATAAACTATCATCAAGATCTTCAAAAGGATTACAACTCATCATGTTCTCTTCTTGATGTGTGGGAGGAACAAAAGTCTGGATGTCTTCATCAAATGTCTCGTYCGAATCTTCATTGAAATCTTCTTGGTAAATTTCTTCATATATATTTCCTTCAATCACTTCTTCATTTTGAAGGGCAGGAAATAACTCTCTTATGTGACTCATCATTTCCTTAGCAACTTTATTAACAACCTTTTCCTTTTCCATCTGTAAAAATTCTATCTTCGAGCCATAAGAAGTTCTGGATGAGGGTTCATTCCATGGTGCCATAATTCCTTTGAATTAAAAGACACATCAATGGAGTCACCAGGTGAGATCAAGTCTCACCAAAGGAGGGAAAGGGGGAAAGAGGGAAAGGTGGGTTCGAGGAAGGTGGAGTCGCCAAATGAGCTTCAAGAAGAGCTCATCAAGAAAGTTGCATTGTACTTAATAGATTATGTGGGCAGAATTTATGAAAATTTCAACGGTTAATTCAAGAGTTATTTAAGAGTTTGGTTAGGGTTTTCTGAAGCCCTAATGGCTGTAGGTTAAATTTGTAACAGTAGCATGAAGTACTTGGAGAAATGAAATTCCCTAGTGGCTCAAGCAAGCATTTATAACATAGATTTGATTCCACTAGGAACAACTACAAAATCATGAAATTTCATGTTTCCCAAAGAAAGAATTTTATATCTCCAATGCAACAAGTGATGACTAGTGCCTTTAATGATTGGGTTAATAGAGTCAAGAAAAAAATGAGCTAGAGGTACTACCTCCTTGGGGGTTTAAATACTCTTACTCCCCAAGGCAAGTATCCCTAGCTAGGGTTTAGGATAAGAGGGTGTATGCACTTATACATCAATAAGCAAACCCTCATTCAACCAATAAATGTAAGCATAAAATGATGGAGACTAAGGTGGGGGTGTATGCCCTTATACTTCCCACCTAGCTCTAGCAAATAACATTGACTTGAATAAAAAATGATATCACAATGTAAAAATCTTTACCAATTCAAGAAAAAAAAGCTAAGACAAACCACCAAAATAGCAAAGAAGATCCTTCCAAGGCTAGCGCATCACTTCCATCAACCAAAAACCAAAGAGATAGCCATACACAAGAGAAAAAGAGAGAAAATAGAAAAATATAGGGAAAATTTCAGTCCAAGTATCCTCTCACAAGAGGAGAGTTATGTTTCAAAATGAGATCTTATGATCTCTATTTATACAAAACATCACTAACATAGTTTGTCCATATAAGTTTAGGGTAAACCACAAGATTAGGGGTCAAGAACCCTAATATTTCCCCTTTACACAAATAATATTAAAAAATTCATTTTTAAATTCACGTTTTTTATAAATGAAAACCAAAAGAGTGACGTCACCCCTTTAGGAGGGACGTTTTGGCACTTTTAGGGAAAACATTGAATCAAAGATGGTAGGGTTGGGCCTCCAAAGGTCATGTGTAGCCAAGGGTTTCTTACTTCAAAATGTGCCATGTGTAGCCATCACCACCTCAAGGCCCCTCAATCATGACGTCAAGCCTCCAAAAGATAACGTTTTGCCTCTTCTAGGAAAAACATTTAGCATGTGAGGGCTATGTCTTGTCTCTCAAGTAATCTTCTAGGAATCCAAAGGTTCATCTCTCTCATCTAGAATGCGGGCCCTTAGCATCCAACCCGTGGGATTCAAGCCCCATGGAAGCCCAAGCTAGGCTTGTTCCTCCAAAACTATCCACCAACTAGGTCCCACAAAGACAAATAAGCACGCCCTCCAAGGATCTCAAGTCAAAATATCATGATGAGTAAATCAAATCAATAAATGAGCCACCCAAGCATGTGCATCAAATATTACCCTGTTAAACAAGTAAGTTCTCAAAGACATTATACGACTTGCCAAGCTTGGATATGGGAGGGTTGACAAGGCGTCCTGTTAGGTAGATATTTCCTAGGTCAAGGGGTGTTTCCCAAGTGATCCCTCTCTAAGCCATGTAAGGTGGATGAAGTGGTTAAGGATCAAGACTCAATGGGCATGGGGTTAATGACATACAAGGGGTCTTAGTGTCTCATTCATGGGTGCCTTTGTAGAGGGTGTGTGGCACCTTCGTTTGCAATGAAATCTTTCCAAGCCCATCATTTTATCATTCTTTGTTTCTTTCATGTTTTAAGGAACGAGTTGAAGGAAACTATCCTAGCATGGTGTCCAGATAATGAGAGTGTGATTCACAAATACTTTGCATAAATGAGAAGGCTGGATCATGATGAGACCCCTTTTCTCCCAGTTGTGGAACTGAGAGCCACTACCTTGTCTTGTGACTAGATGATGGTAATGTCATACCACTAGATACCCATGGTCATGATAGGCTGGCTTGTGATGAGGCCTCTTATCCTTCAACTAACCCTTTAAACATTCACAATGATTTATTCTTTTGGGTCCCCATTTTCTTAAATAGAAGCATTTCATTTATTTCTCGGGAGATCCCTGGGTGAAGCATATATAATGTTTATATATAGGCTTTTATCTTTTTAACCAACAAAATTCCCTTTGGGCCTTCATACCCTTCTTCCCATTGAATGAGGGGCAACCCCTTCTTGGTTCAATACACCCTAAAATCCAAAGAGATAAGGAAATGGGGGGTTTTAGTGATGGAAAGTGGTAAGTATGGTTGGGAATGGTACGATRGCTCTTCAAGGGATTTCCTAGTAGAAAACCCATTCTCGAGGAAGACCACTTACAAGGGCACAATGTCAACCACTGAGGTGAAACATGGCAAAAGGAATAATGCCCAAGCATATATCYTGAAATCTAAAGCMGTCTAAGATACAACATACTCAAAATTCCTCAAATATTTTAATGACACTCACCATAATACCTGACTTGTACCTCATGGAGCAAGGCCCATTTCCTTCCGGAATCCAGCGGGTGTGGTAGATGCCATYCTGCAAATCCCGACCTTTGTGGTGGTGAGAAGGGTCTCCATTTGTGCAAGTGGACACTGCTGGTCATGTAGTCTYTGAGCACTCCATATTTGAAACTTTAGGGCCTTGAGACATAATCTCCTTAGTTATCCCACAAAATGGGGATAACACCACCATTGTGTGGCAATTTGAAAAGAAACATAGAGTTCCTTATCACATATTAAACTTTGATTTAGCATTATTATTAAAAGTTTTAAAATTAGAAGTAATGGAAACATTATGGTGTGTAAGGATAATCCCATCACATATTTGGATACATTGATCTTGATCTTAATTTGGTTGGTTGTGATATCAATTATTGAGTGGCTAAGATTAGAAATGACAAATGTTGTTTCTAAGCAATAATGCTTTGATGAATATTTAAATACCTTCTACTTCTAATGCTGGCAAATTTGCAGGGTGATTTTCTTGATGTCTTCCTTCAGTACCTTACTAAGGGTTTAGGGAACATAGGGTAACCCAAGTACAAATCTATTATAAAAACTAATGAGACAAGGAAAACTATGAAGCTATGTGGTAATATCTTGAAAAAGAGGCCGATATTTGATCACTTGTATTTTCTTTGGGTCAACATTATAGTCATACAATTGATGATGAAGATATAAGATATTAGTTTTGGTTCATGGAAAACACATAGTTTCCAAGGTGATATTAGATCCATTTAAGATGCTTATGATGTTGATTTCCAATAATTATTTTATGAATGGTTATAGGATGCCATGCATAAATGGAACTAGGTCAATGGTTAACTTGAAAGGTATAGCAATCCATTTCCATAATCTTTAGTCTTAAAATTTTTTCTTCCCCACTTTAAGTTGTAAATGGTAATCTAAGATGAGGGAAACATTCGTAAATATATGGCTCCACAAAGTTGGTCTAGGATGTCATCGATGCTTGGAAGACAATAACCATTTTTCACTAGAATATTGTTCCAACTTCTACAATAAAGGAAAAGTCTCCAAGAGTTGTCTCTTTTAGCTATCCAGACAACATGACTCATGTAAGGTAATATATTAGTTATTAGATTTGTCACATCTCATTGTTCCCCACAAAGAGAGACATCATGGTCACTACTACAATATAGGGCTTTGGCTGTGGCTATATGAGATGTGTGACCTTTGCCTTGCCTTCTTTTTCATGCATTAGATATTGCATCCCTTTGCATCACACTTCACATTGCATTTAACTTGCCTTATTTTTCATGCAATAGATTTTGTGTCACATTGTGTCATACTTTGTGTCACTAAATACAATGCATGAATAGGGTGCACGTTACACTCTGTCACTTATGTCATTTTGTTGTATCATTCTGCCTCATTTTTGCATCATGTTGAAAACATCACAACATAATGTGCATTTTTTTAGCTCTTTCATTACATTAGGTTTGCATCATAATGTGCATTTATGTGTTCTATATACCTCGCGATATTAATTTCATACCTTATGTCCCATATAAGGGTTAAATATGCAGGCTTAGGTGTTGTTGACCCAAAAATATACTTTGGGCTCAACATGATGTTTATCACTTTCATTTCTTCACGAGCTAGCCTGAGGGTTGCTCTTAGCAACCCATTATGCTCCGCTTCCAGTGAAAGATAGTAGCAGGAGTCATAGTTATCATGGACCTTTCCCATTAAAGAGTATCATTAGGTTGCATTCATAGGTTTTATCTAAGCACATAGTGACTTATCAGACACTATAACGATATCAAACAACAATGTCAAGTCACTTGATATCAATTCAAGTTAGTTACAAGGTGTTAGGTTCAGTTTGGTCAGTGCCTCTAGTATCAATATGAGGGATAGTAAGGATAAACATATTTCAAATTAATATTGTTCCCTAGGATACTATAACCTATTTGAAATTTTCATAATAGTCATCAATATCATTATGTCCATCAACATCTCAATGACACCTAAGCGGGCTCATTTCGACCTTGTTTGGCTTGTCCCAGAACCATGCTATTTTTCCCTCAGGGGAGGCCTTCCCAGGATTATTTTTGAGTTTTGAAACCATCCCATTTATAATTCCCTATTTCAAGGATTCTCAGTTCATATTTCATGAGTTGAGGAATTAGTTTGCAAAAATTTCAACGTTGGCCCCTTTCACTTGTCACTAGGCAGGTCCCATGAGAACATGGTATTTCGTAGAAAATAAAATGAAACTTGTTCATTATGTGGAAAATAAAGTGGTTTCATCCTATAGGTATCAGGATAATATTTCCAATGAGATATCACGAGCCTAATTCAGAGTTCATATGACCAGTCTATGAAAGACGCCTTTTTCACGCCTCCTAAATGGCCAAAATCCATAACAATGACTTCCTAGTCATTTTCTGTTTTGATATATGAATTGAAAGGAAAATCAGGCATACAAGTGATGTAGTACAATGTGAGACGTTTCCAACGATATATATTATGCCTTGTTTTGACCCCCGTTTGGTGAGAACAAGCCTTCACAAATTCATGACTAGTGTCATATGACAAGTTGGTAACAAGGGTTTAGGGTTAAAACATTGTTATTGGTAGCATCAAAATAAAAACAATAAAGGATTCGATGATGTAGTAGACTTAGAGGCCTTTCCAATGATGCCTCATTTTCCTCATTCTGAGATCGAATGACCCATTTAGAGCTATCAAAAGTCTTTGAACTGGTTGAGGCACGATGGTCTAACCAACTGGCATGGTGGAGTTTCATGGAAGTCAAAGCATGGATTAACAACCTCATATTAAAATTTCATTAACACCTAATCGAATTACTCCTCCATTGGACATCGTATGATGATACAACACCTTTTGCAAGATTGGTCATTTTGTGGGCCCCATAAGCAAATCATGGTTTTTAGACAACAAACTTTCCTAGCCAAAATTGATGGCCTAGGTGGCATTTGATTATATTACCAATGGAATATTTTCGATGGGCTCGTCGAGACCTTTCCAGTGGGGTGCTTCGCTCAACCAATAAGGTCAAGGTCCGAATCTGTCTCATCTGACATCATTTTTCAAGCTCAACCAATAAGGTCAAGGTCAAAGTCAAAGTCAAACCTTTGACCTTGGAGGTATTTCAAGGGAACAAGAAATAATAAAAAAATTTTAAAATGGGAAAAGAGGAGGACACACACCCCTCCCATGCAAAATTGGAAATTCGAGAAAATTAAAAAAAAATGGAAAATATTAAACCATCCCCCCTCTCTAAGGCTCATTTCACAGGTTTGCTAGAGGGGGAGGGAGCCTTGGAGCTTTGGTTCCAGTGTAGGTTATGTGAAGGAGAGGGTTTCCAGGCAATAGTGGAGGGTTTCCAATAAGTATAGGGCAATAGGGCAGACCATACAACAACATCGAATAGTGAGYAGGTACCCCATACCTTCAAAATCACTCCCCTTGGTTGCTTAGATATATGAAGGTGTTGTCTTTGATGGGTTTTCAATGAAAAGGGTTGATTTCTTGCAATGTTTTTCATTGTTTCATAGTTTTATTGGTAGGTTTAGAAATTTGTTTGTTAATTCAGAGTTTAATCTCTTGGTTATGGTCGTCCCTTTCTAGTTTTCTTCATGTACATGATTAAAATTGCAAGGGTGTGAGGATTTGCACCCCTCTTTGGGCACCAAGACCGAGCCCCCATGGCCCTCTTAAATATGATTTTTTGGTGCTATTGCAGGCTCAGACATGTGCCAAAGGGGAGGTCAGTGGGTTTGAACCCATGAAATCCCCCTGTTTTCACCATTTCCCCACCCAGAAATCTATGCAAAGACCCCATTCAAGTAGAGGGGGGTTGAAATCATGACCCCCCCCTCCAAAACTATTTAAAAAGACCCACTTCTACACAAAATTTTTAAGTGTTGGGTGTACCACCCATCCACCACTGATGCGCACACACAACTCCACTGTCGCCTAGCCACCTGGGCGGAACCCTCCAACCTCTGCACACGACCACCTTTAGTTGTGTCTTCACCTCCATCCGGTGCCACCTCCACTCCACAACCTCGAACCAACCACCTCTTCCAGCTGAGCCGCCCGACCTCCTCCTGCGCACCACCTGCTGGCCAACACCATGTGGCTCCTTCATCGAGTTCCTCCAGTTGGCCACCCCGACCACCGTTTGCGCATCGCCACCCAACGAGCTTCCCCCTTCCAACCTCGTCCTTCGTGGCTTCACTTGCAAACCCACAACTTGGCCACACCTCCGAGCAGCTTTTCCCTCCCGTGCTTTCCCCTCTACAGGCAGCTCCACCGCCCAGCCACCGCCGCTCGTCGGTGTTCATGTATTAAAAAAACAGTTTTTTTTTTTTAATTATGTTTTATGGTTGGACGCGAGGGGTGTATAATATACATTTTGGTGGGATATGTGTATGGATGGGGGGTTATATTTTATTATATGTTTTTTTAATTTAATTTTTTATTTATTTAATTTTAATTGTTATTTATTTTATATTATATTTTTTCAATTT
>ML779150.1:376888-392785 GCA_009831015.1 Picea engelmannii | reverse complement strand
AATAAATATGTAGATAAGTAAGCATGCACATCAACAACACAGATTCCCTGGGGAAACCCTGTACAGGGAGAAAAATCCCAACAAATGATATTCCTTTATTGCATTAATAATGTATGATCACTTACAAATATCCACCATGAATGCTATGCTCTTAAAGAGCTTGCAAATATGACTCTAAACTGACAAAGACCTAAGATACCTTGTGTTGGCCCTCGACCAAGTTTTGAGGAAACATTGGTCGTGTTTGACCATTTTTGGGACTTCGACAGGCCGGTCAAATATGGAGTGCCCAAGCGAATCAGAGACTGCGAGATCTCACTTGTTTTGTGAGATTTTTGGGCTTTTAGGGTTTATGTAACGAGTGTGGGATGTCGGACCATGGGTTTTAACCATGTTTAGGCCCTTTTGTAAATGTATAAATAGAAATCTAAGAAATGTAAGAAACGCACTAGAACGAGCTTAGTGCATAATTAGATCTGATCGACTTAGTGCTTGAGATTGTAAGTTGCTACGTGCAACGAACTCTGTAAGGATTTGTGCTATTGAGGAGTTGGATCTGTGCGTTGACCTAATTCTGGGAAGGAGGATCTGGCAGGCTACACACCGATCTCCTGTTCTCTGCGGAGTTGGATTCTGTGGTTCTGTGCACAGTAGTAGACAGATGTTAAATATTGAAGAAGACTAATAGAGAAGAAGAAGTTCGTGGACATAGCCCCACACTGGGGTGAACCACATATACCCCGTGTTGATGTGCTTTGTGGAATGTTGTTTATGTATTTATCTTGTTAGTGCACTGATATTTATAGATGTTAGATAAATGTATAGATGCTTAGTGCTCTAGTGATGATAAATGAATGCTAGATCTGATCCAATACCCTGTGCTAAGTGATGAAAATTACTTGATCTTGATTGCTACTACGATGTTCTGTATTTAGGGTTTAATTTGCGATGTGAATGAGATTTATGAACTTATTCGTGTTATTGGCTAAGTGGTCTGTTAAGTATTGTAGTCACAGATATGTGTTCCAGCTAGGTTGTAGACACCTAAGTCCTACAACCCCCCCTGCCTCTACCTTGGGTGATACTTCATCTGCTTCGCAGGTGTTGCCGAAAGGGCCGGTAGTTAGGGTTTTGTTGGTGCGCTGTTGAAGCGTTGAACCCTAGGTTTTCCCCTGTGCCAACAAATGGTTCCGTTGCCGGGACTTGAAACTGTGATTGCTGGGAACCGAAGAAAAGAGAAAGCTCTGTGCATAGATCTGTTGCTGTAGTGCACAGTATTCTACTTGGCTTGCAAATCTCTATGTTAAGAAAGAAACCGGATTTGAAGAAAATAGGTAAGATCTTAAATCTTTGTGCTCTGATAAAGGTAAGATAAGTGGAAATTTTTCTTCGAAAGTATGGATCTAGGTATGTTTGATAGATTTTTTCCTAGTCTGAAAACTAGGGCACAACTAGAAGAAAGAACTGACCCGAATAAATTTGATAGAAATAGAGAAAGATATGCCATTCCTATGCATAGAAATAAATTTTGGACTAATAAATGGATGCAGGAACCTAGAAAGAATTTTTGCAGATTGCAGGACCATCATTGTGATCCTAGTGCGTAGTACAGTAAAGGTTGGAGATCATTTAAAAGAAAGAGAGGATTGACACTGTGTTATAATTGCAGAAGACCATAACATCTTGCTAAGGAATTTCCTGGTGCAGGTCTTATTTTTCTTTGTTGTAAATATCTTGGTCATGAAGTTGAGGATTGTCCTAGATTGCTTGCCAAAGTTGAAAAGATGAACATGAGACAAGAAAACCATGAAGAAGGTCAAAAGACTAAGGATATGTTAGAAAACCAGAAAGAATCAGAGACTATGTTATTACAGCTGAAAGAAACACTAAATGATCACAGAGACATCAATTTACCAGAAATTTTAAAAGAGAAGCAGTGCATAGAAACAAGAATAGAAGACTTCGACATAGACTATGTCTTGGATGAGGAAACACAGGTGAATATTATGCCAGAAAACACTTGGGAAATTTTGGAAAAGCCTGCTATGGTTCCTTCATTGGGAAGGATATGATTATTTAAATGAAAGATGACAACCCTATGTGGAAGAGTTACTAATGTACCTATGATTTCTCATGAGACATCGACTGAGGAAGAATTTGAAGTCATTAATTTTTTTGAGAACAATGCTCCTTTTTCACTTTTGTTAGGAAAGACCAGATCAGAAGGAAAGCAGAGGATGAAGCTACATAACAGAAAAAGAAAGAATTAAGGGATTTTATAGCCAGAAAGATAGCGAGACTAATAGAAGAACAAGAGGATAAGTCGGAGAAACAGAAGGCCAGAGAAATAGCTGTTGAAGTTAAAAAAACACAAGAAGGCTTAAAGAACTTGTCCATTTAGGAAAGAAGTGCATTCACCCTGGAAATAGTAAGAGAAGAGGTATTACCTTTGAACCCCGTGGAAGACCCTCAGCAGTGCGAAGTAACTAAACTAAGGGAAGATAAGAATAAGAATGGAAAGAGGAATCCAGAGACTCAAATAATAGGAAAGAAGTCCAAAAAGCTCAGCAAGAAGAAGGTAAAATTAGAAAAACTACAGGAAGTTCCATAAAAGACTTCGCAGAAGACAGGCTTGCAGAACTCGAACCTTGCCGGAATTCCATAACCGCAGATAAAGGGACTTCACTATGAAGAAGCTATATGACCGTTCGAGGCATCCCAACCATTAGAATGATTCTCTGGAATGGCTAGAAATGAAATTATTTCCAGAGAGATCACCATTGGACCGTTGAGACCACGCCATAACGGATGGATTCGTATTGATTGACACATTCATACCCATTGGAGGAATTCGTTACGACGTTGCTTATTTAATCCGTCGGATGCTGCGCCAAGACCACTTTTTTCAAATTGAGATATTTGAACTAACATAGAATTAATTTCCTACCGCGCTGTGACTTGGAGACCTCACTGTCTGTTTGATTACCCTGTCTGTCCATTCGCCTACCCGATCTCCGTGATTACAAGTGTGAATGTCGGGTGAGCATACTGCGCTAGAGAAGTCTGTAGAAGAGATTTTAATAGAACTCATGGCTGATAAATTCATGTTTGTAGGGATACAAGCATCATCGACGGGTGGATTGCAAGCATCCCCCTTGATCGGGCGACGATCTAGCCGAACCGCGACTAAGAAAAGAAGCAAACACTGAGATGATCTGGCTAATGCGGAGCAGATCCCGACGGTCTCTCTTGACTACATACCGATGTTGGCTAGTGCAGTTAGCCATGACAGTGTCCCGCATGAATTTGAGTACATGCTCATCACTGCATACCTCCTGAAAGGGATATTCTCAGTTAGACCCCAGTTGGGATTGATCCTAGCTCTCAAGATCAACGACTTCAACCTAGGAGATCGAAAGAACTATGCGATAATCGTACCGCATAGGTACCTGATGAAAATGATTGGGAAGAAGCCCAAGATAGTTCCCCAGCCATGGATTAAGGAGCTCGCATGCTCCACGATCTTGAACGTGATGAAAATCCCCCACTTTGGCTGACATCAGGAGGTTAACGCTTGCGTTAAAATCCTCCTGTCATGCTATCACAGAGGGTATCTGTGGCTTGACAGGTGTGTGAATATGGATCCATCGTTGATCCACTTGATCACAAGATTGAGGATGTAGGGACCAGACCCTCACCAGTTCTACCCAGGAAAGACATTAGATCGATCCTTGGCTCAGCGTATCAAGGAGGCCTATGGAGATGTAGATAAGGGAAAGCGAGGCTACAAGGTATCCTCCATCGAGGATGGTGTAGTGCACCTAGCTTGTCAGCTTATTGCTAGAAAGATCATCCAAAAGAACCATCCAACACAGGTCACAGGGTTCGTAATCGACCTCGCAGGGAAGTGTGTCGAAGGAATGTAGATGAACTGGGTGAGCTACCTCGTCAATGAGTTGGAGAAAGACTGCCACGAAGCGTAGGCCCAAGGGTACGAGTTTCATTTCAGTTGGCTTCTGATCTTGATCACATTTTTCACCTGACAAATGCCAGAAGGAGCAACCTTCCTGGAAGTAGAGCCATCAGAACCGTTGGCCACAAGGTTTGCCACCCTGTGGTACACGAACGATATGACGAAGCAGTGGCAGTCGAACGTTGTCTTCCATGCTTACTACCTACAACCGAAGCATGCCATTGAATCGTTCCCCCGAATGACACTGAATACACTCCATCAGTATAGGCCGCTAGAAAAGTTCCACGCAGACCGACACTTCATCTATATCACCACATGCAAGGATGAAAATAAGGAGAAGTTGCAGTCTTACTATAAATTGACCGATGAAGACATGGAGGAGATCACTAAGGAATGGCCAGCAGAATTCCTTGAGCCAATGGAAGATGAAAATTTTTCGATCCCGACATCATCGAAAGTACATTGGTCACCCGGGTCAAAAAAGAAGAAAAACGAGGAAGTTCAGGACATAGAAAGTGACGAGAAGGACACCGCATCAGAGGAAACTGTGCCTGACTCACCTGTAGGAGGAGGAGGAGACAAAGTGAAACAAGAGGAAGGAGGGGAAGAAGCAGACAAGGAAGATAAAGGTGAAGTGACACCGCCGAAGGATACCCTCACCACAATAGAAGCATTGCGGAAGAGGAAGGTTTCCCCAGATAAACCTTCGACAAAAAAGAAGGCTTGCGCCAACAAGCCTCAGTCGAAGAATGTGCTCACATTGGATTATATTGATCTCATCATCACAGTCATAGAGGATGCTTCAGAAGACATCTTGTAGAGATAAGGAGCAAAGGAGGAGTCTATGTATGACATAATAGAGAAGGAGCTCAAGGACATCCAAAAAGATATCCATTCGAGTCGCGTAGTGCCTACTGCGCCATCTTCAACCGAAAGTGTAGAATTGGGGGATGATCCCACCCAATTGCGAAGGTTAGCAGATGCGATAGAGGCTTCACTTCATCGAGCCCAAGAAGAAAAGGAGTAGACCACACATGCCTTGAAGCAAGAAAAGGAGGACATCCAAGAGAAACTCTGAACTGCACAGAAAGAGAAAGATGAACTTAGGGCAATGTTCGAAGAGGACAAAGAGAAAATCCAGAAAGAGAAAGACTAGTTGATTGCGAAGTAGATTGGGGTTAAAGAAGCAGTGACTAAATCTCTTCGCTCTGTTCCAGGCTTGGCATACATGGAAGAAGAGTCAGCCGAGAGCCAAGTGGGGAAGCTCGCTGAGGCCATTCAACAGCTTCAAGAAAGAGTAGCATAGTTAAAACTTCAAATAGTGCCGAGCACTTCGCAAGAAGTGCACGATCAGAGGGAAGAAGCTTCTAAGAATGAAGTAGAACGAGGCATTGGCCTCAGAGTGTAAACAATTAAGTGATAGAAATGTGCAAACCTATGAGTGCCTTGCAGAAGATCCAGAGCTGAGGAAATTGGAAGCACAACTCCAGGAGGCGAAGCCGAAGGAATCCACTGTGCAAGCACAAATGAAGCTTCTTACTGTAGTCAAGAAGATGAAACGATCAGACGAATAGCTAGCAGTCCAACAACAGGTCACTGCCATCCAGAGCAGAGTTATGGAGGTTAAATAGAGACTTCATCCAGTGTAGGACGAAGCCTGCGCGCTCTTTGAAGAGATCGAAGGACAAGGCTCACAGTTGGAACAAGTTGTCATGACAGTGGAACAATGCCTGGAAGGGTCTGTCACTAAGCAAGTAATATAGGAGTTCACTGAGCAGGAGGCTCTGGCGAAGAAACATGTCGAGACAACTCGAGGCCTTCGAAGCAGTGTTACCTAGATCAGAGTGACTCGAGACGAGTCATAGGTGAGTGTTGGGGGCTTGTTGGCCCTCGACCAATTTTTGAGGAAACATTGGTCGTGTTTGACCATTTTTGGGACTTTGACAGGCTGGTCGAAGATAGAGTGCCCAGGCGAAGCAGAGACTGCGAGATCTCACTTGTTTTGTGGGATTTTGGGCTTTTAGGGTTTATGTAATGGGTATGGGATGTCGGCCCGTGGGTTATACCCATGTTTAGGCTCTTTTGTAAATGTATAAATAGAAAGCTAAGCGATGTAAGAAGTACACTAGAACGAGATTAGTGTATAATTAGATCTGATCGGCTTAATGCATGAGATTGTAAGTTGCTAAGTGCAACATACTATGTAAGGCTTTGTGCTATTGAGGAGTTGGCTCTGTGCCTTGACCTAATTTTGGGAAGGAGGATTTGGCAGGTTGCGCACAAATTTGTTGTTCTCTACAGAGTTAGACTCTGTGGCTTTGTGCACAGTAGTAGATGGCTGTAAAATATTGAAGAAGACTAATAGAGAAGAAGAAGTTGGTGGACGTAGCTCCACATTGGGGTGAACCACGTATACCCTACGCTGATGTGATTTGTGCAATGTTGTTTATGTGTTTATCTGCTTAGTGCAATGATCTTTATAGATGTTATATAGATGTATGGATTCTTAGTGCTCTATTTATGATAAATGAATGCTAGATCTGATCCAATACCTTGTGCTAAGTGATGAAACTTGATCTTGGTTGCTACTGCACTATTTTGTATTTAGGGTTTAATATGTGATGTGAATGGGATTTATGAACTAATGCATGTTATTGGCTAAGTGGTCTGTTAAGTATTGTAATCACATATCTGTGTCCCATCTAGGTTGTAGATACCTGAGTCCTACAACCCCCCTTGCCTCTACCTCGGGTGAGACTTCGTCTACTTCATAGGTGTTGCTAAAAGTGCCGGTAGTTAGGGTTTTGTTGGTGCACTATTGAAGCGTTGAACCTTGGTTCTGCCCCTATGCCAACACCTTGCTGAAATACACCTCTGATGTGTTGCCTCTATTGTTGGTATACAACACTGATATGCTGCTGATATATGCCTCTGATATGAAACCTCTATTGCTAATATATAACACTAATATGCTGCTTTGGTATGCTGCCTCTTTATCACTGACATGCTCCTCTATTGCTTCTCCCTTAACCTGCATATCAAAACTGCATTGAAGAGAGGGGTCGACTTTTGCTTATATAGGCTGAAGAGGAGAAGAGGAGAGGCTTGAAATAGTAACTTGTTTGCATGCTTTAATCATAACTCAGCTTCATACTTTAGTTCTAACTTAGAACTAGACTTGAGACTGGTATACTTTAGTTAGAAAATAGAACTAGAATTGAGACTTCAGTTACAACTCAGCATTACACTTTAGTTCGAAAATAGAACTAGACTTGAGACTGGTATACTCTAGTTCAAAAATAGAACTAGACTTGAGACATCAACTACAACTCATCATTACACTTTAGTATGAAAATAGAACTAGACTTGAGACTGGTATACTTTAGTTCAAAAATAGAATTAGAATTAAGACTTCAGTTACAACTCAACATTACACTTTAGTTCTAAAATAGAATTAGACTTGAGACTTCAGTTACAACTCGACTCTTTACAAGGAAATTCAAAATTCTCTTCATGGTGGATAATGTTACACATGACAATGCACTAGATCAATACATTTATATCATTTTAAATATTAGGAATATCGTTTGTTTCTAGCTCATAGGAATTTTATATTCAACCTAACTTTTGATAGATGCCTTGACTTTTGCTCATGCCTCACATCATACACTTAACACATATGTACAAAGGGAATACACAATGCCTCACCCTCGAGTGGCCCCACTCCAAGGGTCCATCCTTTATGCTCGAATACAAAATCAAACCACACACACTATGGAGTGATCATGCACACGAAAATAACATCGATTATATATTACCAATGGAAAAATATTACAATTCCAACAACAACTATCGTATTTTTTTTCCAGGAATGTGAATGCCTTGTTTATATAGCACAAGAGGGTATCTTTTGCACTTAGAAATAGAAATAACAATGTTCCTATATTCTTGGGATGTTTTTGTTGTTGATTACAAACTGAAACTTGGAGCGTTGCATTCTGAAACCAAATCCATACAAAAAATTAGCAATTTGCTTATCAAAATCCCGAGTTATGTGGACATCGTGACTCTGTTTTCACAATGGGAAATCAAAATGATAAGTTAATTGTGTAATTGTATGCTAAATCATTTTTGTTACTTCATTTGGATAAGAATGGGCACAATCTAGTAATTGGTTATAACATCATGGACTTGTATGCGTAGATGCACACAATAGAAGTAATGCTCTGCTTCTCATGGAAACGAATTGATGGATTCCTTTGGTCACCATAATTTCTCAAAAAATTATCCACGTGTAAAGGATGATTTTTCGACTATAGCAATATTTTATTGACCAATCCTTATGAGTTGTAACTGTCGACACGAATTTAGAACTCTCATGTATGTGGAAAATTGGAATTATATATGTGGGCATGTAGAAATTTGTTTTAACATTTAAAATCATAATTCCATCCTCTAACATCTTCCCACATGGATGTAGTGTTTAATTCATGGCATATTTATTAATTCCTTGGCTAGTTGCTAGACTAGTGAGAACTATGAGCTATTTCATAGAATCTTCAATTATAAGCTTTTAATGTGTTGCTGGTATTTCTCCATAACTTATGTATGTTGATGTGGAGATGTAATACTCTTTTACACATATAACCATTCATACTCAAGATGATTGAAATTGCATTAGTCTTGTATGCTTTGAATTGGAACTTGATCATTAGAATATTCGTTGGCATGTGTTCTATGGTGACATCACTAGTTTTGTAGCAATTGTTTGAATGCATGAGAACCTCACAATTGTAGCAACTATCACATAATATAAATAATGACTTAAACCTGTGGTAGAGGGTGTGCAACAACCATGATTCAAGGATTCATAGCAAAGGAAAATAGGATATCATGGATCTGTAGCATGAAAAACTTTAAAGAAATGTCCTATAACAACTTGTACATGCACGAGCCATCACTTCAAAAGTAAATACAAAATACGCTACTTCCCCTAATGTTAGACAAAATTCCAATGAAATACTAAGAAATGCAATGGAAAACACCTTGATCCTAAATCATACATATGGGCATTAAAATGGGCTAATATAGGGTTATGGGTAAATGAAAAGGGATTAAAAATAAGGAAAAGAGGATGTCAAAAGATAATGATTTTGTGACTCATCAGATAGGTCCATCCAAGGAATATCTAAATCGAGGGAGACAATTCATATAAATGTCCATAGACTCCAAAATATATTAAACCCCCGCAAACCAACCTCAAGCATGACAAGAAGGCCTATAAAGGGAAATGATATATGAAGAACAATATGTGAAGTATTGGTACCGATCTCACCCCTTTAGATGTAATGTAGAAAATATACTAATCTGAACACTATCTCAAGTCAGAAGGGCTTGGCCCCAAATTCTACTAGGATGATGTTTTGAGGGACTGTCTTCTTGTATGTAATTATGCACCATAAGAGAAGTTTTTGGACTCTTTTAGCCAAGGCCCAATCAGAATCAAGTAAAGAAGCCCCCCAAAACTACAATTCATAGAGAACAATGGGTAATATAAGGGATTACATGAGGGACATCTTGGATGAGATGTCCTAGAAATGGTGTCAGAAGCGCTACCTCTCAAGAAGGTTTAAGGATCTGTATCCCTTATTGATACAAGGCTGGAGTGATGATAAAAAAACTAAAGAAAAGTCCTGAAAATTTCACTCTCAAGTATGTGTAGGTGTTGGTCATTTCAATCTCCTCCCCTTTGAAGAATAAATGAAGGTACGAGGTCTTCTTCAACTTGTTGAAGATCATAACCTTGTTTTTTCCCAGGTTGAATGTCAATTGTCGAAGGTCATAGAAGAGAGATAAGGCATCCAACTATCTCTGTAACCCCTTTGGAGATGAGGTTAGGAGGACCACATCATCCACAAAAAGAAGGATGTATATCAAAACCTAGTGGAGGAGGAACCCATCATTGTCCTATAGTTATTGGGATCTGAGATGGGGTTTGATTTGTGTATTAGGTGAATGATGTGATGTGATCATGCCGATGGAAAAAATGTACAGACCACTTGGTTGAAGAGATCGACCAAATGAAAAACTAGAGCATGAATACTGTGCTTAAAGAAGTATTCTTGCAAATCCTCCTCATCTGCTTCTTTTCGGCTATTCATCACTCAAATGACTTCTTTGATGTCACTATTTTAGAATAAGAAGCATGAAGAGGACATGAAGGTAACCTTAATATGGGGCTGCCTAAGAATATCATAGAGAGTGGATATGCGAGATAAATTGTATCCGAGGTTAAGTTCAAACGGGATGGGATACTGACATGAGAGGATGGTGTGATAGAAGTGTTTAGGGGAGCGATTAAGGGAAGTACATAAGTTCTGTTTCCTCTGAGACACAAAAAGGTGTTTCTTGTGGTAGAGGATAAAATGATGGGAATTTTTGAGTTTGGGATAGGAGGGGTGATAACGAGTGAATGCGTGTCGAATCTAGCGATGGAGAGCCTTGCATTCGTCACCACACCATTGATTCATAGGGAAGGAGTTGTTTTTTTGGGAGGTGGAAGTGTGCTGGGTGGAGTGAAGGTAGGACTTGAGGGTTGCATTCTAAATTATGGATGGGAGGTATTTTTACTTGGTATATGTAGAATCAAGTAAGGAGAACTGAGTCTTGAAAGGGGAACATCTGGTGGAGGTGGGTAGAAAAGGTGTTTGGGTCCCCTCCATTGAATCAAAAGTAGTACATGATGAGCCTTGTGGGGGGGGTGGGGGGTGTGTGTGTGTGACGAGAGGGGGGTGGAGGTGTCATCCCAGAGAGATAAAGAGAGAAAAGAATGACCCGCAAGGAGGAATGGGGAAACTTAGAAGTGAGGAATAAATGGGAGTAAGTTTTGGCTATAGAGGACATAATCAACAACACTCACACCTCTACCATGAGGCCAACATGTGAAAAAGCAATAATTTGGGAAACATGGGAGCCCATTCATAATAAAAAAATCCCGAGATCCACTTAAGTAAAAAAAGGTACCGACCATAGGCTATTAAAGGCCCTAATGCATCTTCAGAAATCTAGTGAAGTCACAATGAATTTGGTTCTATCTCCTCGATGCAGAACACATCCTCTGACCAATCATGGAGAGGAATTTTGAGGGATTTGGTGTGGGAGTTGGATTCATCTAGAAGGATAAACTTCGATTGATATATTTTCTATTAGGAACAAGAGTCAACCTCCTAGGGTATTCTTAAATAAGCTATTAATATCCCTTCTATGTTTCTATAGAGGTGGTACTCTATCTCACTCATATTTTCAATATGCTTATTCAAACACAAATTTTAAACATTAATATCCTCTATAGTTGAGAGTGGACCAAGTGGTAAAATACTATAAATATAGCAGATAAGTTAGAACAAAATAATAATAGCCATGATTTCAACATACAATATAACTAAATCCATTCCATCAAATCCATTCATTTGAGTAATGAGGAAAAATATTTGAAGCAAGAATCATAAGACATAAAATATATTTGTGGTCCAAAACCAGAGTGATTTAAATGATTTCATTCATTTAATATCATAATTTGCATATAAGAAACACACTTGAGATCTCATGCTTATATAAAAGTTAGAAATCACAAAATTTATGAACTCCTGGAATAGCTCTTTGCGAGAGTCTTCAAAATAATATTACACATAGATTGTTCAAGTTTGAATAAAATGTTTGCCTAAAGCACAACATAACACTCTTGATATTTAAACGATAAAAGGAATGTTAGGGACCTAACCTCCCTAACCCGTCACGTAGGTAGAGTAATATATTTTCGATGTAATAAAGGCCGATATTAATAAGGCCTAGTAATAAGGAAGAATAAGTCAAATGTAAGAAGACTTAATAGAAGATTATGCTTCTAGAAAGATCTTCCTCTAGATTTCTCTTTTGGTAGATATATTTAGTATAAATAGGAGTCAAGGGAATGAGAAGTCGTTGTCTTGAGAATTATTGTAATAGAGAATTGCTCTGCTAGAGATTTCCCCCTCGAAGAGGCAAGTGAACATTGTTTCCTATCAATCAAGGTATTATTTTGGTGCTACAGTTTGTGTTGTTTCGTTGTTATTCTTTGCAATATTTTTGTTTTCTTCTATTATAATAGATCTTGTACCTAACAAGTGGTATCATAGCACTTTCCTTGGAATAAGTTGTGGGTTGTTATTTTTCAGGGTAGAGACATGTTTCAACGTCTTAAAACTACAAAGATTTGTTGTTCAATGCATAAATCTGCGGTCGTGGGAGCATACACGCAGGATGTACAAGAGGTTTTTAACCTCATATTGTTGGAAACCCTTGTTGGTACCCCTTTGAGTGGTAGCGCATTAAACAACACCGGTATACAGACTGGCCTAGGTATCTTGTAACCCTCCATAGATCAACCAATCGACTGCTTGACTGCAATAGTTCCACCGAGAACAACACATGGGAAGATACTCTCTAGTACCTCAATAATCGGGTAGTATGACTATGGGTATGGTCTATCCTCCTTAGTTGGTGCCCTGAGATATTGGGACGCCCCTCCAATACATTGCTTACACTTCTTTTTATAGCATTCTCTATCTTGTAGGAACATTTTAAAGAAGGAATATTCTAGAAATCCTATTTATTATATCTAACTACCATAGTGGGCCTTATTTGATAATATAGTGGACCTCATCATTCTTGTACACTCCAAGCCCAAACTTAGTGATCTTCCATGCCACTCTTGCCGAAGCACTCCTCATCGCCCTCCTAACCAAGGGAATTGATCAAAGAACCATGTTATAATCTTCTAATGTCATCGCCACGTCCAGTGCCACCTAAGACATCAACACACCCCACATGGCTATTTTGATATGCTTGCTACCGAAAATCCAATCATTCCAATGCCTTTTATTTGTATCAATGCCTTGAAATGTGGATTTTGTATATTGGTGAAGGTTATGTGCACCACTTGAGGGATATGCTGATTGCACCATAATAGCCTACACAATTTCCTAGTTTTCCCTAAGATTACCTTGCTTCTCAGGGTCTAGTTCCTTGGTTCATATTTTTGAACAAACCTCTATAGCGATGCATCCTCTTCAATGCTCCATGTCCCCTTTATTCTATCCAAATATCCTTTATGGAGGTTTATCTACACGAATAGAGTATACAAGTGACTCTCTCACGCCTCTCTAGTTCTCTTGTCTGAATGTGAGAAACCCTTGCATGCTAAACACAGTGGCGACTCCTTTCAAAATGAAAACTCCACTTCTCAAGAAAAATGTGATTCCTCATGAAAGAAACATTTCCAAACGACCTCTTCCAAAACATTGTCCCTTGACTCATGCCGTCTAAATTGTCTATTTCAATATCTGTGTTTCCTAACCTCATTCGGTCTTTTGTTGACATTCCCATAGGTGAATCACTTGGATCCAAAATGACCCACTGATATTTTTGTATCAAAAGGTCTTCTATCTTGGGATTCCTTAGTTCAAAAATTTCCCCATTAAATTTTTCAATCTCTACTTTTGAATTTCTTTCCATTTCTTTTCACCAGAAGAATCAATACCACATATATCCCACTGTAACAAGGTTTATCACAAACCCGAGCCAAATCCTTAGCCACAAATGTGTCCCCTTGAATCCAATGGATTCTCTGATACCAAATGTAAGTTTTAAACCTTTTACAATAATGCAATGCACACACAAATTCTTAATAAACAAAAAATAACACAATTGCAATCACACATACACATAGATTTGACCTTGGAAACCCAAACTATGAAAACCAACAACCTATTTAGAGAAACACCTCTAATTCTTATTTATCATCTTCATTCTTTACAACACACACACACACACACACACACACACACACACACACACACACACACACACACATACAGTAGCCTATGACATCCTAAAACCCCTAATCCATTAACCTTAGATTAGAACTCAACCATATTTCATTGACTAGAATTACATTACCTTGGACCTCAAAACTGTGTGCCACAAAACTACCAAACACGAAAAACATATCGAGAAAAATCGCTTAGTAAAAACCTATTGATGAGTTTTTTGCTTGAAAGAACCCTTCAGATGTGGTTATGGCACCCTTTAGGCCCACCTTATGACCCCCATCACACTGTAATGTGTGCAAAGAATATAACATATGCCCAACATGTAAACGTATAATTTTTTTCCTGGCACACGATGAAGCTATGAGAATTGTAATGGTTGTGATGGACTATGAAATGAAAAGAAAGGGAGGATTCTATACATAGTTAAAATTGGAATACAAGGATGATACAAGAAAATGGATCAACACTTCCCCAAATGTTGAGTACCAGGGGATCCTGGTATACAAATCTATAAAGGGGTCCTCGTCGGGCCCATTATGAATAAAATATGACAAAGAATCTGGAGGGAAGTAAACAAATGTAATGTAAATTTTGTTGGGGATAGGGGAAACACCTCGAACATGAACCCACATAAACCTAGAAAACTCATTAATGACCACCAAATAAATCCTAGTCCAGAGGGAGTCTCTAACAAAACTCTGATACCACCTGAGCTCCTTGTCTCTTGTCTATAGGCTAAAAATCAATGGGATCCTGTAATGTTTAGGAGATGTCTATTATCATAAGATCTAGCACCCTTTTGAAAATCCTATCACAAGGTGCATGGCAAGTGTAACTTTTGGAAATACTTTCCACTATTAACTTAGCAATTTCTTCACTTGTTTTAGTGAAGGATGAAATCCAACACAAGGGAGGATTCCCTGGAAATCTCAAGGAATCCTGTGGCAAGAATGGATCAAGTCTACAACCTCCTATATTGGTTGTTGAAACATACCACCACTAAGTTAAGGTTGTCAAAGCAATAATGAGGTGGTTTAATGATTTCGTTTCCATATTTTCATAAATGAAGTATCCAAGACGATATCTGATATTAACTAATTCCAAAAAAGTCAAAGGAATGCCCCAAACACCACAAATCAATAAGGAAACTATAAATGTTATAAAAATTTTGATTAATATATTCAACTACAACAATATGACAAGTTACAACAACATAAATATAACAACCCTTTAAACAAGTAATCATGCAATTAAAGAGGGCTAAAAATGAAAGATAAAACTAGGGTTTAGATAACAAATGCATGTTGAAATGTATATGGCATGAAACAACCTCAAAACATCCAAGACATCAAGCCTTAGGAGGATGAAAATTATAAAAAAAATACAATAAAATATGTCAAGGTGTATCCCAAATATGAAAGATGCCAATAAACCCTAGACTTCAAGCTAGGATGAAAGATTCCAATAAACTCGCTGCCACATATTAGTACTCATTAGGTCTATAACATCAACTAGAACAATAATGCATTAATCATTTAATCTATTTAAATTTTTTTGGAGAATACAAAAGTACCCAACAAATCCCATCCAATGATCTATTCACAATCTCACCTTTTTACCACCACCTATTCTCCAAGCAAGCCAGTTTCCAATAAGAGGGAAAGTCTAAACTGAATATTTATAGATTATTGAGGCATTTGATATTGTTTTAACTAGAAGATTGATCCATTCCTCAAATAACATTGGGTATAGATATTTATGGGAAATAACATTGTGCCACATGCCTTCACAGTTAATTAGCCTTCAAATACTTTTAATGGTTAGTGCCTTCCAAAACTAGTGAATATTTTTGAAATCCCATCCACATAATGCCATAGGCTTATAAATTCTCTTCCATTCAACAATCACCATTCTGTCTTTTTCCTTTCTTCCTATCCATATCAAATGAAAGGATTCCCCCCCCCCTCCCCCCCTCCCCTTTTTAGCATTCCCATGAAACATTTTTACCAACTTGACAATAACCCCCAGAGCTCTCTTTTCTTAGAGGTTGCATTT